>CM035110.1:15612250-15711638 GCA_020205505.1 Panax japonicus
TTCCTTATAAAAGAAAAACTATAATACATCTTTTGTTGAATTCCAATCAAATATTTAGCCACTCATTAATACAACAAAATAAAATTAGAACATGGAAATTTAGCCACTCATTAACACACATTTAAATCTACTAAGATTTGTATATGTTGAACCAAATAAAATTAGTACAAAGATTTAGGGATTTAAGGATAACTAAAATTTTAATTTAGAGATTAATTGGGGGTTACCGGCGTGGTGCAGCGGTGGTGCGGTGGTTCGGCAGTGGTCTATTCTCTCCCCTACTCCCTCTTCTCACTCGTCTCTATATCTCCCTCTTTTCTTTTCTTCTGTGATACTAATGTCTCGAACCTGAGACTGATTTAGTTTATTTGATCAGCGACCGCTATCTGCGACCTCGTGCGGTAGCTGATATTTAATGATGAGGACATATCCGCGACCGCTTGCGGTCGCTGATTTTAAGTGGTAACACAAAACCTTGGCGCCATCATTTCCTGCCAAATTTTGGGAGTCAAAATTATGATAGCGACCGATCAGCGACCGCATGCGGTCGTAGAGAGTAGTATTAGCGGCTGGATTCAGTACGATCGGAGATAGCGGTCGCAGAGAGTAGTATTAGCGACTGCATATGCGGTCACTGATAGTATTAGTCGCTTTTAGGACTTTTTCTTGTAGTGATATAGCTTCCTCGTAGGCTTGGGCAGTGGGAATGGAGCTCTCCTCATATGCTTGTGTGGGGGTATGTAGCTCTCTTGTACTGTATAATCAGTTTGTTTCCCAAGCCCTTCATTGAATTCAGAGAATTGGGACTGTGGTCCTAAAATTATGGGACCCCCTGTCAAGGTATTTGTTTCCCTCTTACTTCAAAGTCGTATAGACTATTGGTAATCCCAATTGTGTTTGTGCAAAACCAACTTGGGAGGCATCTGAGTAAGTGCTGAAAATTTATTAAGTAAAGACTTTGCACTCTCAACCTGTCATGTAGATGAACACAAGCAAATATTAGCAACACAATAAATCAATAAATGTAATATTAAGTATATACTGTAATATAAGTAAATTAAACCATACTATAATTTTATACCATTTGAATAAGGTGCTGTTGGTTGGAAATGGCCCGAGGCTCATAAGAACTATCTTGGTCCCTTACCCGTCGAGGTCAGTGGATTTTTCAATGTGTAATTTTCCTATACCAGGCCATGTAATCATCTACTGACAGATAATTAGAAATTTCATATTGCTGTCCTTCGAGATGATCCATGTATGCCTCCTAAATCGAGATGTATTCCCCTCTCAAGGCCATGCAATCCTTAACATCAATAAATTTAAATTTTTTCTCCTTCCTAAGGTCACCTTGGTTTTTGGCAGGGGATGATATGCCTTGAAGAATCTGAATTATCTCATCACAAGGTCTGGCATCTAGAATTCCATAATATCAAAGTGGATCAAGGGGACCCTACCAGATCCCAACAACCTCCCTTCAAAATTAAATCCACTGATTACATCATCCTACATCATGTAAGGTCGCCAAACCACATCCCACATAGAATTAATATCTAACTCCCCTTGGTAAAATGACAAATGCTGATGGAGATTCTCACGTCTACCAGGGTAACTGTGGTTCCAAAATATGACCATGCTATAGCCCTAGGTAACCATACGGATGATTGTGGCCAAGGGTTTGGCCTTCCAATATTTACATGCTCATAGGCCCAAATTTATAACAATGTTACAGAACCATTAATTTATTTAACTCATTTTCTAGTAGCAGTATATAAATGTGAGACCCCAAATTTTATGAAAAAAGATTTAAATTTCTCGAAATATTTTTTGAATATTATGGAGTGAACTTGATATAATGTTATAGTTATGGGTAATATTTATAAATTTTGCAAAGTACGCAAGTTGTTATATAATATTCGATTGGTCGGGGAATATTCGTTTTAACAGAAAATATTCGTACGATGGCACAATCATTGGTGGACCCCGCAACTAAATTATTGTTGGATTGAGAATACGACAAAAATATTTTTATGAAAATAATGGCGGAAGTTTTACCATTAAAACTGTTGAACTACTCGGTAGTAAAAGTACAGTAATATGCGTGGTTGCATAGTAGCACACAATATTGATTATTGATGCTTACGTGAGAAGTCACTCAGTTTTGTTCAATTATTGCTTTAGTAATTGTTGTATAGTATCTCACGTTATTTGATTCAATTATTGTCGATATTTTATATATTATTAAATCAATAATTGAGATGACAGAGTTATTAATATTATTTGTAATATTAACGATGTCTAGAAGTTCTGCCAAGGAGAGGTTTGGTAACCTAATTGCGCGCCAATAGAGAGAAATCCTTATTGGAAAGCCTTCTCTTTCTTGGGAACGACCTAATCGATTAATATTGTGAATTATAATAATGATGATAAATGTTGTTAAATATATTGAGGTGTCTTTTTATGAAGTCACAGAAGTTTATATATATATATTATATATATAAATTTTGTTTTATTAGTATTATTAATGTAATAAAACAGAAAAGATTTTATATAAAACAGAATACTTTTATAAAGTTATTTATTTTATTAGACTATAATTAGAATATATTATATTTTATTATGCATAGTATTTTGCATAGTAAAATCTTTTATAAAACAGAATACTTTTATAAAGTTATTTGTTTTATTAGACAATAATTATAATATATTATATTTATTATGCATAGTGTTTGCATAGTACCTGCATAGTATTTTACATAGTAAAATCTTTATATATAAAACAGAATACTTTTATAAAGTTATTTTTTTATTAGACAATAATTAGAATATTATATTTTATTACGCATAGTATTTGTATAGTGCCTGCATAGTATTTACATAGTAAAATCTTTTTATATAAAATAGAATACTTTTATAAAGTTATTTATTAATTAGACTATAAATAGACATATATTATATTTTATTTAAAAGATTTTATTTTATTAGAATACTTTTATAATACTGCATAGTAAATCATATGGACTGTCCGTTTAAAAGTAAATCAATCTGGACTGTTCATGAATTAGTTACTATTCAGTCTATTCTCCTATAAATAGAAGCTCATTCCTTCATTATTTCTTACGAATTCACTAAAACTCTAGAGAGAGAAACTATAGAGAGAAATAAGAAAAGTATTCCGCTACTTCACTACTCCTATATCCAGTTCCTTCTAAGGTAAGGGATATTATTTGTTGTACTCGTAAGGGGTATTATTTCTTTCGTATTCATGAAGAGAACTTCTGTTATTCCATTTTTATTATTCTGTTGGAATAACCTGTATATGCTGGCTACCCTATACTTGGTGAAATTCTTCTGTTATTCCATTCTTTATCATTATGTTGGAATAACTTGTCTATGCAAAGTACCGTATACATGGTGAAATTCTTCTGTTATTCCATTCTTTATTATTCTGTTGGAACATCCTGTTTATTGCGTTTACGCATGTCCTAGTTCCATTATTATTATTCTATTGAAAAATTCGTCAGTGCGTATTACGCCTGACCTGGTTCCATTAATTATTATTCTGTTGGAATAACCCGTCTGTGCGGGTCTATCGCATGCAATGGTGATTTATGTTGGTATATTCCATTCTTATTATCTGTTGGAATATCTTGTCGGTGCGAATTTTCGCCATGACCTTATTCCGTTATTTATTATTCTATTGGAATACTTGTCTGTGCGGTCTATCGCATTGCATGGTGATTCTGTTGTTATTCCTTCTTTAATTATTCTGTTGGAATATCCTGTCTGTGCGAATTTTGCCTGACCTGGTTCCGTATTTATTATTCTATTGGAAGAACCTGTCTGTGCGCGTCTATCACAATGCATAGTGATTTCTTTTGTTTATTCCATTCTTTATTATACTCAGTTGGTTAAAGTTTTTGGCTTTTATACTCCATGAAATTAGTGGGATATCCTGATAGTTTGCGCTTCATCCAGTATCTTTTCATGGAAATATTCTTCTGAGCATTCTTGAAATTTTACTCCACAAAGCAGTATCATGTTGACAATTGGACGTTATTGGTTCCTGGATAAATTAATCTTGAACTTGTTTTATTGAATTCTTTATATCATTGTCATCTGCTCATGTTTATATTTTGTTGAAGTCACCTGTGGCCTGTAGTGCATAGATGGACTTGGTATGATTATGACCAGGGATTATTCGGTATATATCATGACCGTAATGTTATAAATGATGTGGTAAAAATCCTCATTGGCCCGTAGTGCATTGATGGACAGTTGTTGGCATGATCATGACCATTGATGAATACACGAAATCCCTTTGGCCGTTAGTGCATGAATAATTTGTGGTTGTGATACTAATGAATATCCTTGGCCGTAGTGCAGGGATGATGTTGATTATTTATTAAGCTGAGTTCCAGCGATAAAAGTGATGAAAAACCTTTTAAATCATAAAAGATAGTAGATTTTATCTCTACTTGACTCTTTTAATGGATTGCTTGTTTCGCTGCAGTTAAACTTCGATGTTTGTTATATTGTAGCAGTTTAACACTGTTAAAGGCTAATGATAATTTATTCTGCATTATCTTAGTCATAATATTTCTTACTGGGCTAGTTGAGCTCACCCTTTGCTTTCATTGTTCTCTTTAGGAAATGAGAACATAGCAGGGGACTAGTCGGGGAAACAGAGTGACGGTCTAGATGATAGCATTAGTAATCCTCACTATTCTATGAAATAGTGTGATAATAAATGTATTGAGGACCTTTATTTTGAGTTTGCAATACCTGTCCTAGAAGACAATATTTGTATTAAAACTCTCAGCTATGTTTTGTCGTATTTTACACAACTTTTGTATAATTAAGTTTTGTATTTTTGTAGTTTGTTCCTATACTGGCGACTCAAGATGGGTGATGTATACTTATTTTGGGGGTGTGTCACAATAAAGACTTGTACAAAATATGCTAACACTGTTGTGGCCCTAGAATAAGTGACACAATCTCAGCGTTGGCAATAAAAGACATATATCTTGGTGAACACTATTCCTATTCCTGTTCGGAAATAATATTTCCCCACAGAACAACAACATGTAAGTACTTCTGATTGGTATAGACTGGTATAACCGAGATATTCTTGAAGAAAAATTGCAAAATTTGCAACACTCAAAGTTTCCTTAAACTCAGAAGAAATACACTCAATATTATAGAAGAAGAATTCTCTGATTTTGGTGTGATTTTCATTTGTAAACTGAGCATCTTATTTATAGGAGAATTATAGGGTACTATTTAAAAAAAATTCACAGAATGTACAGTAATAGTCACGGGAATTCGACTGAAATTTTAATTTTTACTATGTAGCATTATGCAAATACTATGCACTACTATACAAACACTATGCAATAAAATAAAATATAATATATTCTATTTCTAATAATCCAAGATTTTATTATTTATAATTTAAAATATTTATTAAATGAAATAAAATTTTATTGATGTGGTTATTATTAGTAAATATTTATGAATTAAATTTATTAGATAATATTCTAAACTAAATTAATTTATAATTTAGAGAGTTGTAATATAACACGAGATGTTATATTGTTGTTTTATTTAATAATTTAAAATGATATGTTTAAATTATTAAATAAAATTATAATGAGATTATAATTTGTGATATTTGGATTAAGTGGAAAATTTGTTTAGTATGTGTAATTGGTTATTTAACTAATGTGGAATATGGAGGTATAAATATGAGATTATAAACTATAGGTGTAAATGGTTTATTTAAAATAAGATTAAAGTAGTTTTTTAAATTGATTTAACCAAACAAGACTTTAAAATATTATGTCTTTATTTTAAAGTCTTTATTTTAAAGAGTTTTTCCAAACAAAGCCTTATAACTTTTGAATTTTGAATTTTATTATAATAAATAAAATAAATCAAATAATAAATAAAATATATTTATAATCTATACGTTACATATTTTGTAACTGATATATTTAGTATATGTATTATGGCTAGCCTATCAGTTTATTATGTTTACGTTTGAGCGTTAGTTGGCTTTACGTTATACTGAGAAAGAGAGGAAGAAGATTACAGAGAGAAAGTTGAGAGAGACTAGAGAGAATTGAGAGAAAAGGCTGAGTATTCCAAGCAATTCTCTGAGTTTATCAAAGTCTATTACCGATCAATTGAAGGTATTTTCATAACCTTAATATTACATATACATATATGTTTTAATATGTTTTACGTCATGTATGTTCTATTCTCTGTGAAATCACAATTCTCTCAAATTATGTATAAACTAAATTATTTCAATTGTAAGTAATTGTGATGCTAGAGTTTATGTTTAGATAGGGAATTGTATGCTAATTACGTTTAAAAAGAAAGAAAAACTATTTTCAGTGTATATTTTACATATGGCTTGTGAAAGTACCAAATATGGTGGTTAATTTGTATGTGTATTTGTAAATTGAGTCTTGATTATGCTAGCCATTAAGAAATGAAGAGAACGTAGTTTGAACGAAGTAAATTTAGTGTAGAATTATGATCACAGTGATGATTTTTGGAAGGATGTTAAAAATTGAAATTTTTATACAAAAACATGGAATTTAAGGATTTAAATTAGTTAAAGTTGTTGTTAAATTGTTCTAACTGGTTGAATATGTGAGGAATCATGTTTGTGTTAGTTCTGTACCAACTACATGTGTTAATTTTACTGTTTTGTGGGTGAAATTCGTGTTAGTTGGGCTAAAAATGAAAGCACTGTTATGTTGTTGTATTGTTTCTGTCTGTGCACCAGCGCAAGCTGCGCTGGTGCCAAGGCCAGAAATGGCGCAGCTGCACCGATCCCAGGCTTATGTATGGCGCCAGCTGTTCTACTACCCTGATCTGAGGTAGTGGTTTCTGCTACTGCTGTAGACCTTGGATACCATTATAACTTAGTTTATTGACTGTGTTAATGTAATAAACATGTAATGAGGAGGTTAAAAACAGAACCGTTCATGTCATTGATAATTTCAAAGTTGTAAAAGGATTTATAAGTTATGAACGCGATATGTTAGAACTTAGTGTACCCAATGAATGGTAGATAAGTGTTGTGAAGTTTAACACTTATGAATTCTGAAATGTATATGTAACATAAGACTTGTACTGAAATAACAAGTTTAACTAGAAGTAAGTTGTTATGTTGGAAAGTGGATGTTAGTATATCTAATAGATATTGTGATTCCAATAAAATGTGCAGGTGAACGTGAGTTATAAATTATGCTTACGCCCGATGCAAGTTTCTAAAACCTTACCTCTTTACATTGAGCAAGTTTCTTTTTCTAAACATTGATTAAGAAAATTCTTTTATTCTTAATTTTTTATTCGAGCAAGCTCTAATTCTAACGTTATTCAAGCAATTTTGAATTCTAGTCATGTTGAGTTGTTCTAACTTGTTTATAGTTAAACAAGTTTTCTTAAGTTCTATTCTTTTATGATAGTGCAAATTCTTGAACCCAAAGGTCTAAGTGAATTATTCTATTCATTTACTTAACGCAATTCAAAATATTATTGTTATATTGAAGCAAGTTCATTTTAAGCTTGTTATTCCTAGTACATGTTCATAAGTTAATTCTTTTATCTCAAGAACATAGCCTTAGCTTAATATTGTTCAAGTAAGGTTTATTGTTTCATTCAATACTTATAGTTTTTAGTTTTTTCTAACATGAGTTTAATAGAGTTAGTTCATCTATGATTATTCATTGTTCCATACTATGTTGTTAGTGATTCAAATGTAGTGTTATTAAACTTTGCTTGATTCAACTAATCCTTTAGTGATGATCGTTAAACTCTAAATTACCCTTGAAGCTTATCCAGCCAAACTTTCTTTGGGTGTGGACTTGTACTTTACAAAACTGAGAAGAACACCCTATTATAGGGGATACACAATGTGTTTGAGACCTTGTTTATGCACCAATACATGGTAACAAGGGCCTGATCCCCCTAAGTAGTAAAGTCCCTACAGTATAACTGTTAAGGTTAAAGTTGAAAGATATACTTTGTAACCGTGACCATATTTCGTGGTCTTATGACCCTCAGATATATTTCATATTTTGATTCCTGTTTTTGGTTTATCATTGATAGAGTACTATCTCAGTTTTGATGAGCCTATTCATTGGCAGTTATTAAACTCTTGTTGATTCATTGCTATATCTAGTGAGCATTTGTTTTGCTCACTCTTGCATAAAAATAATTATTGCAGCTAAAGTTGAGAAAGTCGATGAACCTACGACTAGCAAAGGAAAGGGAAAAAATGTGCAAGTGATGAAGACTTGTAATTTCATTTATGGTCATGATGTTGGATTTATATTTAATGATGTTATGTAATTATTTTATTTCTGCACTTGATTGATGTTTAAGGATAGACAACCTGGGAAGACTTTTTGATTAAGGATGTAACCTTTTAAAGGGGAGGATTTCTGATTTAATTTTATTATATTTTGGTAGATAGATATGAATAAGTGGAAAGTGAACACCAAGTCTTGTGGGAATGAAGTACCTAGATTTGGGGGTGTCATAAGTTGGTATCAAAGCTTTAGGTTATGAACCTTAGGTGGGGGAAAAGCCTTAGGAAGTATGCTTTGAAAAGATAGTAGTGATAAACTCTTATTGATTTTTAGGAAAGAAATAATAAAACACTTATGTGCTTATGTGGTTTCAACTTATGTGCTCGTGAGTGTCGAGTAGTAATGATTAGTAATTAAAAACTTAAATTTTTTTGTCAGGATGGTTAATGTAGGAGAATCCAGTCAGACTAGGGAGAAAGAATCCCAGATGCCTAGAGAGGAGGAGTCTCGAGATATTCAGGTGATTTGGGAACAACTACTTGCCACGGGAGACATCTCCGTTGGTCACAATGGTTGAGCAGGAGGAATTACCTAATGAGGATGATGAGATAGAGACAGACGAGGAGGACCCTGTTGAGCTACCACAGTCAAAAGAGGATTGAGGAGGACGAGAAGGAAGAGATTCCACTAGACTCGATCATTGCCCGTATGTACAATGATGTATACGACCGCAATGTGGAAACTTCACGATATTATCGAGGAGTTGAGAGAGATAGTAGCTGAACAATAGACCTCAATGGAGCAGAAGGACGACGAGATTCAGGATCAAGAGGAACGTTTGAATAATATCGAAGGGAAGCTGGTCCACGTTGAAGAAGAAAATGAACAAATGACAGAAAAGATTGTAGAGCTGAAGAACAAGCTGAAGGAAGAATATACTAAGAGGGCATGAGCCAAAGATGCGTACAATGAAGCTTATCAACGAGCTGGGATAACAGAGAAAGAGGTACAAGTAAAGAGGATAAAGATGGAAGAGATGAATAATGTTTCAACATCATGATCAATCAAGCTCAAGATCAGGTCATGTGTTATCCTATTTAGTTCGAGACGCTGCCATCGTACATTTTAGATCGCCGAACAATGTTCCGTATTATGAAAGAGGAGCATCGTAAGGTTATGAAGCATTTTAATAGGACGTCATAAATGTAATTACTATGTGATTGATGAGTAAATAAGATGTAAATCCCGGGTATAATATAACCCATGGGATATAATGGTGATGATGTTATCCTGAAACTTTGTAGTTCAGGAAAGTAATGTAAATAGCAGTGATGCTATTATTTTTATGTTTCCTAAAAGATTATGAATGAATAAAAGTTATTATTTTATTCAAAGTGTTATGTGTTACGTGACAATCATTTATGGTGTGCAAATTAAGTAGTAAATACTTAAAAGATTGAATAGAATTTAATGAGTATATTTTAACAGAAAATGCCTCCAAGACGTCAACCACGACAAAGGACCACTGAGAATAACAATAATGCTGAGGCTAATCCAGTTCAGCAATTAGTAACGCTACTGGCGGGAGCATTACAGAATCAGCCACAGAATCAAGATGCGACATTTAAGGACTTCAAGGCGGTGGGGCCACCAGAGTTCTGTGGGTCCATGAATCCGGTGGAGGCATAGACCTGGATCATGGAGATAGAGAAAGTTTTTGACGTTGCTAGGGTAGGGGATAACCAGAAGACTGCTTTTGTAACATTCATGTTGAAAGTAGAGGCCGGTTTATTGGTGGCAAGCCAATAAAACTATAGGAGGTTAGGGAGTGATGACTTGGGATAGATTTAAGGAAATGTTCTTCGAGACCTATTTCCTACAAAGCTCAAAGAATCAGATAGAAGTGCAGTTTCTAGAACTAAAACAGGACACAATGATAGTATCAGAGTATGCAGCAAAATTCAATGAGTTAGCGAGGTTTGTGCCATATCAAGTGAAGAAGGATGAGCACAAGGCAAGGAGATTTGAGCAGGGACTGAAGCCCTGGTTGTACAACAGAGTCTCATTGTTCCAGTTAAAGACGTTTACGGCGGTGCTTGAGAAGGCAATTCTCATTGAGAGTGGAGGCAAAGCTGTAACAAAGCACAACCAAGAGTAGAGAAAGAAGAAGAATGAGTGTGAAGCTAAGAATGGTGGTGGTAATGATGGAAATAGTAAAAATAATTTGAAGAGGAAGTGGAATGTAAATGTGGGAGCTGGAAATCAGTAAGGTAACCAGCAGAAGAAGAAGGTTGACACATGTGCTACATGTGGGAAGTTTCACATGGGGATATGCTTAAGGGGAAAGTGTGTGTGCTTTAACTATGGCCAGGAGGGTCACATTGCCCCAAATTGCAATCAACCCAAGAAGAATGCTTGCTACACCTGTGGGTCGAAGGATCATTTTGCTCGCGAATGTCCAAAGAAGAAATCTAGGGAGGCAATTGGAAGCAAGGGAAGTGGCAGTGGAGGTACACTAACTATTGCTGGACCAACGTCATTAAATAAGCCCACAGCCAGAACCTTTAACACGATGGTGCAGGACGCGGTGCAATCAAAAGATGTCGTGTCAGGTATTATGCCAATCAATGATATAAATGGATATGTATTATTTGATTCGGGTGCTACTTGCTCGTTTAAATCTGATGAATTTGCTAAGAGATTAGAATTACCTAGTGAAGAGTTGAAATTCCCTTTACAAATAGAAATTGCGAATAGGGAGGTAATTCCTGTTAGGCTTGTATACAAGAATTGTAGGGCGAATATTAAGGGGAATATTATGACATTAGATTTAATCCCGATAAAACTTGGAGAGTTTGACGTTATATTGGGAATGGATTGGCTATTCAATTATGGAGCGGTAATTGACTGTCAAAAGAAATGTGTAAACCTTATGACTGCATCAAAGGTAGTTTTCTATGGTAGAAAATTACCTAGACAAGTAAGGTGTCTGACAATTATGCAGGCCAAGAAGTTATTGAGTCAGGGCTGTGTAGGGTACCTAGCCTACATAGTATATACTCAAAAGTAGAAGGGTGTGAAACTGGAGGAGATACCAGTGGTTAAGGACTTTGTAGACGTGTTTCCAGAAGATTTGCCAGGACTTCCACCTGACAGAGAGATCGAGTTCGTGATCGACTTAGTACTAGGAACTGCTCCAATATCGAAGGCCTCGTACAGAATGGCTCCAATAGAGATGAAGGAATTGATGGTACAACTGCAAGAACTGTTAGATAAGAAGTATATTCAACCAAATGTATCACCGTGGGGAGCGCCGATTTTATTCGTGAAGAAGAAGGATGGATCAATTTGTCTTTGCATCGATTATAGGGAATTAAACAAAGTCACTATTAAGAACAAGTATCCATTGCCACGAATAGATGACTTTTTTGATCAATTGAATGGTGCTAGATATTTCTCAAAAATAGATTTGAGAAACGGGTATCACCAATTGAAAGTAAGGAAGGAGGATGTACCGAAGATGGTATTTCGAACTCGGTATGGACATTATGAATTTTTGGTGATGTCTTTTAGTTTGACAAACACCCCAACAATGTTCATAGATTTGATTAATAGGGTGTTTTAAACCATTTTTAGACAAGTTTGTGGTGGTATTTATCGATGATATTCTGGTGTACTCCAAATCTCAAGAAGAACACGTGGAACATTTACGTTTGACGCTGGAGACATTAAGAAAATAAAAGTTGTACTCGAAATTCTCTAAATGTGAATTGTGGCTAGAACGTGTATAATTTCTTGGGCATGTAATTGACAAGGATGGGATTTTAGTGGATCCATCAAAAGTAGAATGTGTCGCTCCCAACATAGGTATACATCACCCATCTTGGGTTGCCAAATACATGGTACAGAATACAAATACAAACTTAATTATACAAATGTCGTGTAATATACGATAAAACATAGCTGGGAGTTTAAACAGGAATATTGCCTTCTAGATAATATCCACTCTCAAATAGAGTCCTCATTACATTTATCGTCACACTATTTTATAGAATAGTGAGGACTACTATAACACCATCTCAGACCATCACTCCGTTCCCCGACTAGTCCCGGCTACATTCTCATTTCTTGAAGAGAACAATGAAAGCAAAAGGGTGAGCTCAACTAGCCCAGTAAGAAATATTATGACTAAGATAATGCAGGATAAATTATCATTAGCCTTCAATAATGTTAAACTGATAAAATATAATAGACATCAAGTTTAACTGCAGCGGAATAAGCAATCCATTTGAAGAGTTAAGTAGAACATGATATCTACTATCTTCTATGATTTAAATGTTATCATCAATTTTTATCGCTGAGACTCAGCTTAATAAATAAACCACATCATCAAGTCATCCCTGCACTACGGGCCAAAGATATTCATTAAATGACTATACCGAATAATCCCTGGTCATAATCATACCAAAAACTGTCCATCAATGCACTATAGGCCACTGAGGACTTTTACCACATCATTTATAATATTACATGTCATGATTATACCGAATGATCCCTGGTCATAATCATACCAAGTCCATCAATGCACGTAAGCCAAAGATGACTTTCATCATAATATAAGCATGATGATGATGACAATGACATAATAATTCAATAAAACAAGTTCAAGAATAAATTTTAAAGATTTATAAGTTAATTAATCCTGAAATCAATTACGTCCAAATTGTCAACATAATACTGCTTTGTGGAGTAAAATTCAAGAATGCTCAGAAGAATATTTCCATGAAAAGATACTGGATGAAGCGCAAATATCCAGGATATTCTACTAATTTCATGGAGTATAGAAGCCAAAACTTTAACCAACTGAGTATAATAGAATATATGAAACTGCAAATGGATTTCGCCCGCCATGCGATAATCAACATAGACAGATCATTTCCACAATTTAATAAGGAATGAATACGAAGGATCATTCAGAATGCATGTGGTAATCCACATAGACATGTTATTCCAACAAAATAATAAAGAATGGAATAACAGAAGAATTCACCAGGCATACGATAGACCGCACAGACAGGTTATTCCTAACAGAATAATAAAGAATGGAATCAGGTCATGCGTAATCCGCACAGATAGGATATTCTAACAGAATAATAAAGAATGGAACCAGGTCACGCATAATCTGCACAGATAGGATGTTCAACAGAATAATAAAGAATGGAACTAGGTCATGCGTAATCCACACAGAAAGGATGTTCCAACAGAATAATAAAGAATGAAATAACAACAGAATTCACCAGTCATGTGATAGACCGCACAGACAGGCTATTCCAATAGAATAATAAAGAATGTAATAATAGAATAATTTCACCATGTATGCGGTACTTCGCATAGACAGGTTATTCTAACATAATAATAAAGAATGGAATAACAACTCTTACGATTATTGAAAGAAAATAACTCTCTTCATGAATACGAAAGAATAATACCCCTTACCTTAGAAGAAACTGGATATTAGAATAATGAGGTAGCAGATTTCTCTTCTTCTTTCTCTTTATAATTTCTGCTCTATAATAATTTCTCTAAAGCTTTAGTGAATTGGTGAGAAATGAAGGAAGAATGAGCTTCTATTATAGGAAAATATAGTTTCGATAATTACACATTTTGGGGCTCGAAATATTACAGTACAATACCTTCAACTTTTATTTCATTTTTAATTTAGTCCTGCAAGTATTATCAAACTTGCAACCACCTCCCCTAATAGTAAATCATGTGAATAATAGTTCATTCATGTGACTCAATAGTTGTAATCGTGAAAAAATACGAATTACAGTATAGTACCTCCATCTATACCTCAATTTTTAACTTAGTCATGCAAGTATTATCAATCTTGCACCAACTCCCCTAATAGTACAACAATGTGAATCAATAGTACACACATGTGAACAAATAGTTATAATCATGTGAATTAATAGCAATTAATTGCTTATTTATCCTATTAATTACCCGACTGGTCAGTAAAACTTCCAGACATAAATTAATATCGAAATAAATGTCGATTTCCACTAACACTAATAATTCCAACACAATAGAACTATCAATTTCATCTTTAATTAACACGAACTTATCATCATTAATATTATAACTCATAATATTTAACAACCAGGTCGTTCCTAGGAAAGAGGGGGCTTTCCAATAAGGATTTCTCCTTATTGGCGTGCAATTAATGACCAAACCACTCCTTGATAGAACTTCTAGACATTGTAAATATTTTAATTTAATAATATGAATAACTTTGTCGTCCAATTATTGATTTAATAATATAACATATTATGCAGATGATACTGTGACAATAATTGAATCAATAATATCAGAGATATGATGCAGCAATTACTGTAGCAATAATTGAATAACTGAGTGACTTCTCACGTAAGCATCAATAATCAATGTCGTGTGCTACTATGCAACCACACGTATTACTGTACATTTACTACCGGGTAGTTCAACAGTTTAACGGTAAAACTTTCGCTGTTATTTTTATAAAAGATAATTCTGTCATTTTCTAACTACGACAATACTTTCGATGTGGGGTCCACCAATGATTGTGCTGTCGTACGAATATTCCCTTTTAAAACGAATATTCCTCGACCAAATCGAATATTATAAAACCACTTGCTTACTTTGCAAAATTTGTAAATATTACCCACAACTGTAACATTATATTATATCAACACCATAATATTCAAAAATATATTTCGAGAGAAATTAATCTTTATTCATAAAAGTTGGGGTCTTACAATCTCCCATTCTTATGAAATTTCATCCTCAAAATTAGGTTACGTACCTGGTATATCGAAGAGGTGAGGATATTTTGACTTCATCTCAGATTCTAACTCCCAGGTCATTTCTTCCAAATCATGGTTTCTCCACAAACTTTGACTTGAGGTATAACCTTGGAGCGTAGAATATGATCCTTCTTATCCAAGACTTTAATAGGTAATTCTTCATACTTTAAATCTTCCTCTATCTCGTCTGGTTCTAATTCAATAATGTGGTTCGGGTCTTTCACATATTTACGTAACTTAGATATGTGGAAAACGTTATGAACACAAGATATACTTGGTGGTGAGGCGAGTCTATAGGCCAAATCTCGTAACTCCTTTCCATGGAGCAACATGTAACAACACATGATCTCCAATATTGAATTCCACACCTTTTCGATGAAGATCATCATAACTCTTTTGTCGATCTTGTGAGGTTTTTATATGTTGTCAGATCGTTTGAATCTTTCCGTAGTCATACGTACCAAATCCGGTCCCAACAATGTTGGTTCAACCACCTCATCCCAACATACTGGAGAACAATACTTTCTTCCATACAATGCCTCAAATGGAGCCATGCCAATACTTGCTTGATAACTATTAATGTAGGAAAACTCCACCAATAGTAAGAACTTGTCCCAACTTCCCTTGAAGTCAAGGACAAAGAGTCTTAATAAATCTTCAAGAGTTTCAATAGTCCTTTTCGACTGCCCATCCATTTGAGGATGATATGCCGAACTAAATCTTAAATCCGTGCCCATAGCTTTTTGCACACTAACCCAAAATCTTGAAGTGAATCTTGGGTCTCGATCAGAAACTATGGATACTGGCATACCATGCAATCTTACGATCTCGTTTATGTACATACTAGTAAGACGTTCAAGTGTAAAAGTTTCTTGAATCAGTAAAAAATGAGAACACTTGGTCAATCTATCACAATGACCCAAATCGCATCTATGCCTTGAGAAACCTTGGGAAGACCAGTAACGAATCCATGGTAATGTGCTCCCACTTCCATTCTAGAATTTCAAGTGGTTGCAATGGACCTTTTGGCACTTGATGCTCCGCCTTGACTTGTTGACAAGTTAGACACCTTGAGATGAACCCCGCTATCTCTCTCTTTATATTGATCCACCAAAATGTATATCGAATATCACGATACATTTTGGTACTCCCAGGATAGATTGCAAACTGTGTGTTGTACGCCTCCATCATGATTTTATACTTCAAGTCAGAATCGTTAGGAACACAAAGTCTAGAGTTGACTCAAAGTATTCCTTCTTTATTGATTCTTGCTTCTAAAATAGCACCTTCTTGCAACTTTCTTCCTCATATGCATCAGCTCCAGGTCTATAGCTTGAGCAGCTTTAACTTTATCGATTAAAGTCGGTTCCACTCATTTATTCGCCATCATCATAAGGGTCCCTGGAGTCTTTAACTCTATTTCCATCCTTTCTAAGTCATACAAATAGGCCTTTGTGTTGACAATATTGTACTCATGCCCGTATATGATCTTCTACTCAATGCGTCAGCTACTACGTTCACTTTTCCAGGATGGTATTGGATGATATGATCATAATCTTTCAACAAATCAAGCCATCGTCGTTGTCGCATGTTGAGTTTCTTTTGAATGAAGAAATATTTGATGCTTTTATGATCCGTATAGATCTCCACATTCTCTCCATACAGGTAATGCATCCAATCTTAAGCGTAAAAAACGACTGCTTGCCAACTCTAGATCATGAGTAGGATAATTCCTCTCATATTCTTTGAGTTGTCACGAGGCATAGGCTATGACTTTCCCATGTTGCATGAGAACACATCCTAACCCTTTGCCTGAAGCATCATTGTAGATGACAAATCCCTCTGACCCAGATGGTATTGTCAGAACAGATGCTGAAATGAGTCTCCTCTTGAGTTCTTGAAAACTCTTTTCACATTCCTCGCTCCAATCGAATTTTGTATCTTTTTGAGTCAGCTGAGTTAATGGAGTAGCGATTCGAGAAAACCCTTCTACGAATCTCCGATAATAACTAGCTAAGCCGAGAAAGCTATGTACTTCGGTCACTGACTTAGGTTGCTCCCAACTTTGAATTACTTCAATCTTGCCGGGTCAACATATATTCCATGATTTGATATTAAGTGCTCAAGGAATGTAACTTCCTCAAGCCAAAACTCACATTTCTTTAACTTGGCATAAAGCTTGTTTTCACGAAGCTTTGAAGTATCAGCCTCAAGTGTTGCTCATGGTCTTCACGGGTTTTGGAGTATATGAGGATGTCATCAATAAAGACGACCACAAAGTGATCTAAATATTCCTTGAATAAACGGTTCATCATGTCCATGAAGGCAGCAGGAGCATTAGTTAATCCAAAAGACATGACTAGGAATTCATAATGCCCGTACCGAGTTCTGAAAGCAGTCTTTGAAATGTCATCAGTTTTAATCTTCAACTGATGATAGCCGAAATGAAGATCAATCTTTGAAAAGAATTTGGCTCCTTGAAACTGGTCAAACAGGTCATCAATTCGAGGCAACGGGTACCTATTTTGATGGTGACATGATTCAACTCCCGATAATCAATACAAGTCGCATACTTCCATCTTTCTTCTTCACAAATAGAACAGGAGCACCCCAAGGAGACGTACTAGGATGAATGAAACCGATGTCTAACAATTCCTGTAGTTGGGTTTTTAACTCCTGAAGTTCAATAGGAGCCATTCGATATGGGGCTTTGGAAATGGGTTTTGTACTGGATTCAAGGTCGATACAAAATTCAATTTCACGCTCTGGGGGTAGGCCAGGAAGTTCTTCAGGGAATACGTCAGAAAATTTATTAACAATAGAAATATCATTCAAATCTGACGAATTTTTATTTAAATTCATGACATGGGCTAAGAAAGCTTGACATTCGTTTTTCAATAAACGAATAGCTTTATGACTTGATATGACAATGATTGATTTTAGTGGTTTGGTTGCTTGAATTAACATAATAGGTTGGTTAGGAATATGAAAGTTAACAACCTTATGAAAACAATTGATTTTAGCATGATGAGTAGTTAACCAATCAATCCCTAAAATCACATCAAATGCAAGTATTTTCAAGGAAATAAGATCGATAGGTAACGTGAGGTTACCGATTTGAATCAAACAAGACTTATAAACCGTGGATGTAATGAAGGTTTCTCCTAACAGAGTTTCAACAGATAAGTCAAAGTCTAATTTCTCTGGAGTTAAATTTAAACGTTGAGCGCAAGTAGGAGAAATAAAGAATGGGTAGAACCGATATCAAATAAAATATAAACTTCACTAGAGTTTATGATTAGCTTACCCGTGATCACCTCATTCGGATTCCTCGCTTTTTGGGAGGTTACGACAAACGTTCTCCCTTGAACTACTGATTTTGTCTTGTCTGGGACACCCTTTGATGCCTCCATCCCAGCTGGAATTTACTTTGGTGCATGACAAAATAGGGCTAGGTGACCTTCTTTTTCATAATTGTAACATACTTTGGACTACATCGTGCAGTTTGGACTTATGTGTCCTTCCCCTCCACATTTGTAACATACGATCGGTGGTCGTTCTCCTTCCTTAAGAACAGGTGCTGGTGCTGACGTCTTTCCATCATTATTGAATCTCCTCTTCTTGAAATGTCCACTCTTATTGTCATGGCCATGATTACCACCGAAGTGATTACCATTTCTGGCATGTTGATTCCCTCCACGTTTGTTGTCACCGCTTCGATGACTGCTACCACTGGTATTATCGACTTGTCGGCTACTCTCTCTTGGTAGGGTTGACTCATTATAGCGCTCCAATAACTGAGACCTATTCACAACATCTGAATACAAGCACAGTTAATGAGAGATAAGGTATTGACGTATCTTGGGTTTTAAACATCTTAGAAACATTCGCGTCATTCTATTCTCATTATCAACCAAGTGGGACGCAAATCGAGACAACTCGGCAAACTTAGCTTCATACTGTGCCACGGTCATATTATTTTGCTCAAGCTTGATGAACTCTACCTCCTTCATGTGACGAATACTTTCAGGAAAGTACTTGTCGTTGAACAGTTCTTGGAACTTCTCCCAAGACATCTTCAGTGCGGTAGGTTGAGTACGCTTTACAGATTTCCACCAGTAATCTGCCTCTACTCACAACTTGAAGGTGGCAAAGGGAACCTTTTGCTCCTCGGAGCATCCCAAGACATCAAATATCTTATTGATCTGCTTTATCCACGTCTCTGCCTTAAGTGGTTTTGGCTCTCCAAAAAACTCCAGTGGTCCTAACTCCTTGAACTGCTTGGTGGTGACCGTCCGAGAGTTATCCGTGTTTCCACCTTTATTTTGGACAGGAGCCGCCTTCACCTAATGTTGTATGAATTACATAAAACCTCTGAACATCCCATCATTCATCATTTGATCGTTGTTTTTTACCTGAGGATTATTGTCTCCCTGTTGCACATTATCCTGGGTATTAATCTGTGGTAACTCAACGGTCTCATATGCTTCATTGCTTATCTCAATATTTTCGGATGCCATTTTCAAATACTACCACAAAACAAGGGTCAATTATCATATCACATATTATCCCTATACTCTGACCGACCAATAAAACACCAAATAAACATAGGTAGGTCATACTAGCGAAGGAATTCCCCGTCCCTCCCCTCCTAGTTCTTGTCTCACATCTCAACTAGGGATCATATCCCTAAGCTTTGATACCAACTATGACGCCCCTAACATAGGTATACATTGTCGACGTCGGGATTTTTGAGTGTCCCTTTTCGTTACTTGTTCTTTGGTGTTCTCATGTTAATGTGAGATTTGTTTGAAAAAATAAGTGAAAAAGGTCCGACACGTATAATGTCGACGATTTGACTTTAAGAGTTGCCAGTTGGTGTATTTAACTGGTTGCACCAACACAACCGAAAAAGGTTTGCACATTGACCCAGTGATTTGACACTGCTAGACGGGTCTGTGAAACCGAGATTCATTTTGGGTTCGGGGGACTTGATTATGCAGAGGAAAGGTGTTAGGCACCCCCCGACATCCGTGTTACCACGGTGACCGCCACTTTTCAAAGAAATTGTTATATGAATGTGTGTGTGTGTGTGGATCAATATGCAGTTATTTGAAAGTAGTGCGAGGCCTCGTTCACACCTATATACACAAGGTTTGAATTTTATAGAAAAATTCAGTTTTAACCAAGATATATCAATGAAGTTTTGTAAAATAGGTTTTTTAAACCCTGTGCTCAATAGGAATTGAGACCTTTTCATACTTCCATTTTATTATTAAATGTTCGGCTTGTTTGTTTTTATTTTCGAGATACGAAGCATTCTCGAGAAAATAATATACAGCAGTACCGAACTCCTCATGGGCATGACAACCATCCAAGGAAATTCAGACACTGTAAAATAATGTACAAGCTGCTTACAACTGAAAAATATGTCCATCATGGGAACCGAATCTAGATTCAGTAAACTGAACCAGTGATCACATGATTCCTAGGCTCATATGATACTGCAGTTTATATGGAAAGCAGTAAGCAGTTATATATATAAAAGCTGTAAATATATATATACAGACAAGATCAACCACCATGAAGCAACTCCCTGGGGGATCGGAAATGTAAATATATAAAAGCGATATATATATATATAATATATATATATATATATATATATATATATATATATATATATATATATATGGACATGATCAACCACCACGAAGTAAACTCCAGGTGGGACGAAAAGTAAATAAAGCAATAAATGCAATCAACTGCCACGAAGTAAACTCCAGACAGGAAAAAATATAAATAAAGCAGTAAAAGCGATCAAACGCCATGAAGTAAACTCCAGGCGGGACGAAATATAAATAAAGTAGTAAAAGGCCACGAAGTAAACTCCAGGCCTGACAGAAATTTATATATATATATATATATATATATATATATATATATATATATATATATATATATATATATATATATAAAGCAATTAAACGCTCCAGACCGAAGTCTAAGCTCATTAGACAGAGTTTGACAATAGTTTATATATATATGTATATATATATATATATATATATATATAAGCCAATAAACGCTTCAGACCGAAGTCTAGACTCAATCGAGGCATAACTCGATAATGTTAGTCCATATATGAAATATATACATATATAAGTATATATATACAGATAAAAATGAAAACCACGGACCGAAGTCTGGGAAAACGCACACAACACGACTCTCAATGTGTAAAACAGTGTGTGCTAATATGAGAAGAATGCTTTATCAAATGTGAGAAGGGTTACAGTGGGCTGCCAATGTAGACTTCTATGACTCTAGATGGATGAATACTCGGCTCCTGCCAATAAAAATATGACAAAATATAAGCTCAAAAGTGTTTGAAATAGGACAACACCCAATTTATAGGGTGTACAAAGCCAATTGGACAGGGCTTCATTGCAATTTCTCTCAAAATGGCTAGCCCAAGCCCCATATTTATAGAACTGACTGCCGCATGTGTACCTGCGGTAGCCTCTGTTACACCTGCGGCTTCCTGAACTGCTCGGGGTTCTGCGGGTCCCGTTATCTCGAAGTACGTGCACTTGTGCAATGTAATGTCCGCTCGAACTTGCAGAACTTGAATTCGAGCATCCAAACGAGGTGTACAAGACCATCTTCGGGCTGTTTTGTCGAGATTTACGTAATGACATGGGATTTGCCCTTTTTAATTCCAGGAAGATAGGTCCATGACCGAAATAGCATTACCAAGTTTGCAACAGGCAATTCGGTGAGCTGTTTCGCGTAGTTAGCGCTCCGAAGCAATACAGTGAACTGTGTCGCGTAGTTTGCGCTCCGAAGTTAAGAGATGAGTCTTGTGGGACTTCTTTTGAAGTAATTTGGGTTGAAATGAGTGTATTTGATTTGAAGTGAAGTTGAGTTGGTAAAATGACCAATTTTCCCCTCCCGGGGTTATCTCCGATTTTCGCACAGTTGTAGCGGGGTTTTCCCAGGGTTATCTCTGAGATGGTCATGTTGTTGACTCTGAATGTACTCAGGGTTATCTCTGAGGTTGGAATTGATGTTGTGGTCTTCCAGGATTACCTCTGGAGTGTGAAAAAAAACGTTTTTGCCCTCCTGCACAGTTAGTAACAGGAAAAGAAAAATTTCGAGACCCATCTTGGGTCGCCAAATACATAGTACAGAATGCAAATACAAACTTATTTATACAAACGTCATGTAATATATGACAAAACATAATTGAGAGTTTAAACAGGAATATTGCCTCTATACAATATCCACTCTCAAATAGAGTCCTCATTACATTTATTGTCACACTATTTTATAGAATAGTTATGACTACTATAACATCATCTCGGACCATCACTCCATTCCCCGACTAGATCCGGCTACGTTCTCATTTCCTAAAGAGAACAATGAAATCAAAAGGGTGAGCTCAACTAGCCCAGTAAGAAATATTATGACTAAGATAATGCAGGATAAATTATCATTAGTCTTCAAAAATGTTAAACTGATAAAATACAATAGACATCAAGTTTAACTGCAGCGGAATACGTAATCCATTAGAAGAGTCAAGTAGAGCATGATATCTACTATCTTCTATGATTTAAAATGTTATAATTAATTTTTATCACTGAGACTCAACTTAATAAATAAACCACATCATCGAGTCATCCCTGCACTACGGGCCAAAGATATTCATTAAATCATCAATGGTCATAACTATACCGAATAATCCTTGGTCATAATCATACCAAAAACTGTCCATCAATGCACTACAGGCCATTGAGAACTTTTACCACATCATTTATAACATTATAGGTCATGATTACACCGAATGATCCCTAGTCATAATCATACCAAGTCCATCTATGCACGTAAGCCACAGATGACTTTCATCACAATATAATTATGATGATGATGACAATGACATAATAATTCAATAAAAGTAGTTCAAGAATAAATTTTAAGGATTTATAAGTTAATTTTTCCTGAAATCAATTATGTCCAAATTGTCAACATGATACTACTTTATGGAGTAAAATTCAAGAATGCTCAGAAGAATATTTCCATTAAAAGATACTAGATGAAGCATAAATATCCAGGATATTCTACTAATTTCGTGGAGTATAGAAGCCAAAACTTTAACCAACTAAGTATAATAGAATATATGAAACTGCAAATGGATTTTCACCCACCATGTAGTAATCCACATAGACAGATCATTTCCATAATTTAATAAGGAATGAATACGAAGGATCATTCACCATGCATGCGGTAATCCACATAGACATGTTATTCCAACAGAATAATAAAGAATGGAATAACAAAAGAATTCACCAGGCATGCGATAGACCGCACAGACAGGTTATTCCCAACAGAATAATAAAGAATGAAACCAGGTCAAGCGTAATCCGCATAAACATGATATTCCAACAAAATAATAAAGAATGGAACCAGGTCAGGCGTAATTCGCACAGACGAGATGTTCCAACAGAATAATAAAGAATGGAACCAGATCATGCATAATCCGCACAAACAAAATGTTCCAACAGAATAATAAAGAATGGAATAACAATAGAATTCACCAGGCATGCGATAGACCGCACAGACAGGTTATTCCAACAGAATAATAAAGAATGGAATAACATAAGAATTTCACCATTATGCGGTACTTCGCATAGATAGGTTATTCCAACATAATAATAAAGTATGGAATAACAACTCTTACGAGTATTGAAAGAAAATAACTCTCTTCATGAATAAGAAAGAATAATACACCTTACCTTAGAAGAAACTGGATATTGGAATAGTGAGGTAGCAAACTTCTCTTCTTCTTTCTCTCTATAATTTCTCTCTATAATAATTGTTCTAAAGATTTAGTGAATTGGTAAGAAATGAAGGAAGAATGAACTTCTATTTATAGGAAAATATAGTTTCGATAATTGCACATTTTGGGGCTCAAAATATTACAGTACAATACCTTCAACTTTTATTTCATTTTTAATTTAGTCCTGTAAGTATTATCAAACTTGCACCACTTCCCCTAATAGTAAATCATGTGAATTAATAGTTCATTCATGTGACTCAATAGTTATAATCATGTGAAAATACGAATTACAGTATAGTACCTCTATCTATACCTCCATTTTTAACTTAGTCATGCAAGTATTATCAATCTTGCACCAACTCCCCTAATAGTACAATAATGTGAATCAATAGTACACACATGTGAACAAATAGTTATAATCATGTGAATTAATAGCAATTAATTGCTCATTTATCCGACTAATTACCCGACTGATTAGTAAAACTTCCAGACATCAACTAATATCGAAATAAATGTCGATTTCCACTAATACTAATAATTCTAACATAATGGAACTATCAATTTCATCTTTAATCAACACGAACTTATTCATCATTAATATTATAACTCATAATATTTAACAACCAGGTCGTTCCTAGAAAAGAGAGGGCTTTCCGATAAGGATTTCTCCTTATTGACGCGCAATTAAATGACCACACCTCTCCTTGACAGAACTTCTAGACATTGTAAATATTGCAATTTAATAATATGAATAACTTTGTCATCTCAATTATTGATTTAATAATATAACATATTATGCAGATGATACTGTGACAATAATTAAATCAATAATATCAGAGATATGATGCAACAATTATTGTAGCAATAATTGAATATAACTGAGTTACTTCTCACATAAGCATCAATAATCAATACCGTGCGCTACTATGCAATCACGCGTATTACTGTACTTTTACTACCGGGTAGTTCAACAGTTTAATGGTAAAACTTCCACGGTTATTTTTATAAAAAGATAATTCTGTCATTTTCTAACTACGACAATACTTCTGTTGTGGGGTCCACTAATGATTGTGCCGTCATACGAATATTCCCTGTTAAAACGAATATTCCTCGACCAATCGAATATTATAAAACCACTTACTTACTTTGCAAAATTTGTAAATATTACCCACAACTATAACATTATATTATATCCACACCTTAATATTCAAAAATATATTTCGACAGAAATTAATCTTTATTCATAAAAGTTGGGGTCTTACATAGAAGCTGTGATACATTGGGATCAACCAAGAACTCCATCAGAAGTGAGATGTTTCTTGGGATTGACAGGGTATCATAGACGATTTATTCAAGATTTTTCCAAGATTGCCATTCCGTTGACAAATTTGACGAGAAAAGCTGTAAAAAAATTTTGAACGAAAAAGTGCAAAGAGAGTTTTATGGAATTGAAAAAGAGGCTCAGTGTGGCACCTAGAGTTTTAAGGAATTGAAAAAAGAGGCTTAGTGTGGCACCTGTGTTGTCATTGCTAGATAATACAAGAAACTTTGTGGTATATAGTGACTCTTTATATAAGGGATTAGGATGTGTCCTTATGCAGAACGGCAAAGTCATTGCGTATGCATCAAGGCAATTAAAAGACTACAAGAAAGGGTATTCGACTCATGATTTAGAGTTGGCAGCAGTAATGTTTGCACTAAAAATATGGAGACATTATCTCTATGGACAGAAGTGTGAGATCTACATAGACCATAAGAGTCTGAAGTTTATTTTCACACAAAAGGACCTGAACATGCGTCAAAGAAGATGGATGGAATTGATAAAAGATTATGATTGTGAGATCTTTTATCATCCGGGCAAAGCTAATGTGGTTGCAGATGCCCTGAGTAGGAAAGGCCGAGAAAAGTTGATGTTGTTAACCGATAAGGATGAGCTCATTTCAGTAATGGCAATGCTAGAGTTGGAAATCAAATTTCCAAAAGAATCTGGCGAAAGATTGTACCAGATGAAAGGTAGTCGAACTTTGGTGGACAAGATGAAGAACGCTCAACTACAGGATGAGGGATGTAGAAAAATAAAGGAAAGTGTGGTCGAGGGTAAAGAGGTGAAATATAAGCTTTATACTGAGGGAATGCTAAGATTCGAAGGACGAATTTGGGTTCCAGCAGTACAGGATATTAAAGAAGAAATCTTGACAGAAGCTCATAGCTCAAGATATTAGATCCATCAGTACACAGATGTATCAAGATTTGCGTCGGCAATTTTTTTGGCCAAATATGAAAAGAGATGTTGCAGAATGCGTTGCGAAGTGCTTGACATGTTAGAGAGTGAAGGCAGAGCATCAAAGGCCAAGTGGATTACTTCAGCCCTTGGAAATACCAGAATAGAAATGGGAGCATATCACAATGGATTTTGTGGTAGGTCTTCCAACAACTCAGAAAGGATACAATGCGATATGGGTGATAGTGGATAGATTAACAAAATCAGCACACTTTTTTGCCAATCAAGATTAAATTTAATCTTGATCAGTTGGAAAAATTGTATGTCAAAGAGATCGTATCGAGACATGGAGTTCTAGTGTCAATAGTATCAGATAGAGATTCGAGATTCACATCAAATTTCTAGAAGAGACTACAGGAATGTATGGGAACGCAACTGAAGATGAGTAAGATATATCTTCTGAAAACAGATGGTCAAAGCGAACGAACAATCCAGACGTTAGAAGATATGCTTAGAGAGTGCATCATGTATTTCAAAGGAAATTGGGACGATCATCTACCATTGGCAGAATTAGCATACAATAAAAGTTACTATGCAAGCATTGGCATGCCGCCATACGAGGCATTATACGACAGGAAATGCAGAACTCCACTATGCTGGGATGAAGTTGGTGAACGTCAATTGTTAGGACCAGAACTGGTACAGCAGACCGCTGAAGTTATTAAACTCATCAGAGCAAGACTGGTAGCTGCGCTGGTGGGAAAAATTTTGCTAGAAATTTTTGAGCGAGGTCTTCCCATATAGTTATTGATCCCGGTGGTAGAGAGTGTAGCCAACTCTTCACCTTGTCCCATAGAGTGAATGGGAACAAGCGAAGTCTAACTGCATCATCCGACACCCCATTATACCTGAAGGTGTAAATATTCAAAAAGTTGACTAAATGTTCGTTCGGATCATCATTTGCTAGTCCCCCAAACTGAACCGAGTTTTGGATCATCTGAATAGTCATAGGCTTAATCTCGAATGTGTTCGCAACTATAGCATGCCTGATGATACTAGACTGAAGCTTAGTCACCTTCGGTGTAGCAAATTCCCTCAACGCTTTCTTGTCTTCGGCAGCCATTGCTTTTTCTTTTTTAGAATTTTCGAAGTCTTCCCTTGTCTCCTTAATCCACTTATTTAGCCTTTGAAACCGTCTCTCAATGTCGTCCTCAAAAGGAAGCAAGTCTGGATTTTTGTACCGAGTTTGCATAAACCTACTTTAAAAACCTGAAATAAGAACGAACAAAACAAAAGAAAAGTGTTTAAGTAAAACTGGACTATTTAAACTGATAGCGCAAAATATTAAAATCTATATTAATAATCTATGGCAACGGCGCCAAAAACTTTTTGGGTAGAATCTAATTACGCATAACACGCAAGTATACGTGGTCAACAAGTAATATAATGATAAGTAGAGTATCGTTCCCATAGAGAAATTAGTATAAATTTAAACCTCACAATTATCAGTTTCCTATTAATCCAAATTTTATTAAACTATCCAATTTAATGATTAAAATTATAAAAACTAAAATTATTAAATATACCAAACAATTAACAAATATAAAAACTAAATTTTTAAACAATTATTGGAGAATTAGGCTTACAAATTCACCCTAAGCTTTACTCTAATTATTTTCCTTTATTCCAGTCTAAATTACTATCCCAATTTATTAATCAAGAACACTTAAGTAGAATTAGCCACCTCTCAATGCACTAACACCATATTAACTTAAATTCAAAAATTAGATAGATTTAAGTTAAACACCTTAATTAATTAACTCACTATATCTCTATGTGAATTACAATCAAAAAAGTTTTAAGTCCAAGTTCTCTATCCGATTACAAGCGATGTTAAGCATATTTCTACCCTAACATTCATCAAGATTCCACTCATTCACGGAATTCAAGAACACATGCTATATTAACTAAGTCTAGACTAGTATTTCATACAAGTCCACAAAAGAATGGGTGATCAGACAATTCATAAATTCAAACACAAATTAATATAGTTAAACTGAAAAATAGCTTATTAAACTGAAAATCAAAGTTACATAATCATCCTTTCACTTAAAGATCCGTCATAAGCCTAAAAAGTAACTTAGTTAATCATCAATGAAATAAAAACTAAAGTCATTAAAGAAAACATCCTCTCAATTACAAATATAAAACTAAAAGAAAAGAATAAATCGAGAACCACCCTTTTCTTTAGCCCAATTTGTAATTAATATAAAAATCCTTCAAATATCTTCACTCTAATGCTTGCTCCAAAATCTGTCTTCTATCAATGTTAATTACCTTGTTTTGTATGATATATCAAAATCTTGTTATGTGATGTCAGATATATCTCTAAGACATGCTTTCTGATTGCAATTCCATGCCAATCTGAGTCCCAAGCCATCCCAAACACATTAGCTTACATTCTTTTAGTATTTGAAACCAAATAGAAGACTGCTCTGCCCCATACCCCTTCCCTTGCAGGGGTGTTATCTTGAAAATGGCCCGCCCCGGTGGGCATGTGAACTATTTTCTGACTTCAAGACCCCCCGCCCCGACGGGCATGGCTTCTATCAGCTGGTCCATGTATGCTCTTTTTCTTGCCAAATAATGCTATACTTCCACCCATTTAGCCCATTTGCCACTCCACTTTACCTAAACACAAAATAATACTAAATAAGTAAAAATAAAACATAAAATCAAAGAATTAACACCGATTAAGCTTGAATTAGGAGCCGATTCGTGGTTATAAAACCCACTTATCAGCCGCGCCATTGGTCTAGCAGACCTAGTAATGAACTGTTAGCAACATAACTTGGGGAATGTTAACTTAACCTACTTTATTGATTGTAAAGGGACCCAAAACGTGTTATAAGATGTAATAACATATTATAATCACAACGTTGAAACAATAGACTATGAATTAGTAAGTTGTGAAAGTTCATAATGTGATGTCATGTGAATTGGTGTTGTTATGCAATCACCATGTCGGGTATTATTATATAACTAGGAGTTCAAATTCATGGTACGTGAATGAGTAGGATAATCAAGTCTTAATCTAGAGATTATAAACTTGACTAAAATGAGAAGTAAACCCATGAAATTAATTTTAGTATAACTAATTGGTATTGTGATCTTAATGGTATATGTAGGGTATTTGGTGAACATTTGTAATAATTGTGTAGCTTACACATGAGGTAAGTTTCCTAACCTCATTCTCTTTATTATGAATGCAAGTTTCCTAAACCCTAATCTTGTATTGATCAAATTTTTTGGTTCCATCTTGTTTATGATTATGCAAGCTCTTGTATTCTAATTCTTCTACATTGAGCAAGTTTTGTAATCCTAACTTGACATCGTTATGGATATTTGTAAAACTTTATTCTTTTATTGAGCAAGTTCCTAATTTTTATTCTTGCCATTCAAAGTATAAATTGTTCAAGTTCATTGTTCCAAATGAGATTTCCTAACTCCTTTGGATGTAATACTTTGTATATACCATGTCTATTCAATCGTATATTGTGGATATTCAATCTTCGACTTAATTATTATTGTTCAATCTTATATTATGGTGTTGAACCTTTGAATAGCAAATAAACCTTTATTGGTTGAACTAATCCATAATTGATGAGTGTTCTAAAATTCTAGAATCACCATTAAGCTATTCCAAACTAAATTTTCTTTAGCGTAGAAATCTTAAAATTAAACTGAGATGAACAACTCTAATATAGGGGATTATATACGCGTTAGCGTTTAGATATTTGTGCACAATACACTGTACGAAGGGCTGATCCCCCTAAGCAAAAAAGTTAAGGTCTGTATAGTCTAATGACTGTTGAAGGTTGATGTAGAAATACTTAATAACCTCGGGACATAGCTCAAGGTCTTAAAGACCCTCAGATACAAATCTTGAGTTTTTTTTCTATTCTTGATTCATAGAACAAGTTCTCTAATATTCAGTATTTATTTTTTTATCCTTATGATGTTGCTATTATCATTCATTATATTAGTAAGCAATCGTTTTCTCACTTTTGCATTTAACACTGCAACTAAAGTTGAGAAAGTTGATAAGGCGTCTTCTAGCAAAGGCAAGGGCAAGATGTCCAAATGATGAAGACATGTTTAATTCTATTTACTAAACTTATAATATGAGACTAAAATTATTTTGTGATGTATTCCATAGACTTATGTAATAATTTAAGGTTATATTATCTAGGATTTATTTTAAGATGATGTAACCCTTTAATGGGGAGGATCATTATTTAAATTGTTTAAATTATGGTTTAATCCTTGATATGGGTAGTTAGATGTAAATATTTTGAAAAGTGAGCACCAAATCCCGTGAGAATGAAATACTCAAATTTGGGGGTGTCACAGAAGAAAATAGAGAAAAGAAAGAAGAGAGAGAAGAGAGAAAGAGAGAAAAGTCTGTGAATTTAAAAGAAGAAGTTTGAGAAATCAAAGAGCTAACTAATCATTCTTGTTGGTTAAATAAGAAAATTGAAGGTATAATCTTAATTTCTAAAGTTTTAGTTTAATGTATATGAAGAGTTTTCTGTGTTCTTGAGTTTGCATGAATAATTGCTTTTTAATTCTCTGTAATTGGTTAATTATTGAAGCAGTGGGTTATATATGTTAATTGGTAATTTATAATCTGTTATATGTGGTTTGTAAAAGGTTTCAGAGGTATTTAATTCATGAAATCATGTTTTAAAAAAAGAAAGTTAAGTTTGTTATAATAAGTATGAAAAGGCTTATTTTAGAGTTAAAATGAGTGAATTGATTATACTAGAATCTACAAATTGAAAGTGGTTATTGCTAACACATTAAGAGACGAAAAGAATACAATTTGAATGAATTGATTTGGTGTAGTAACGAAGTTTCAGTGATGATTTTTTGCTAAAGATATCAAAAATGGAGTTTTGGCAAAAATATGGAATTTAAAGGACTTTATCTGATTGTTGCTATTGTTTTGTAATTTTAAATCAGTGTATATATGTTGTGTAATGTTTATATGAAGCCTATATTATTTGGGTGTATGTAATTTACTGCTTAATTGGTGACGTTCGTGACATTTGGGTTTGAACAGAGCAAGAAAACCGTCTGTGTACTTTCTATCAGTGCACTAGCGCAGCTGCACTGGTGACAAAGGCAGAAACGGCGCAACTGCGCTGCAGCGCAACTGCGCTGGTTCTAGAGATATAAACGGCATAGCTGTGCCCTAGCCAGAACAGTGGCAATGATGTCATGTTCATTCTTTAGTCTCTAAAACTCAATATAACCTAATCTAATGAAAATGTTAATGTGGTGAGCATGTAATAAAGACGCTATAATAGACTTGTAACGTGTATGTGTTAATTTCAAAGTTATAAAATTAGTAAGTTGTAAAAACCTTACGTTTTGGTTTGTTAAAATTTAGAGATGGTGATTAAGTGTGATAATGCTAAGACTCTTGATTTCAGAATTTTGTAGTGTTACTGAGTGGAACTTGTACTAAAATAACAAGTTCAACTAAAATGGGATTTAACTTGTAAGGTTAATTTGGTATATCTAATAGATGGTGTGATTCTAATAATATGTGTAGGTGAACGTGAGTTGTAATTTAATAGATTACACACAAGGCAATTTTCTGATCCTTATTTTTATATTGAGCAAGTTCCCAATCCTACTTATATAACTTCGTTATGTTCATGTAAGCTCTTTACCCCAACACTTACTTTGAAAATGTTTCTTTTCTTTAAAATTATTTCTTATTATGTAAATATATAAATTCCATTATTCTTATGATGAACAAGTTTTGTTTCTCAACTTTTTATCAATTATGCATATTCAATAACTCAATTCTTTTATTAGGCAATATTATAGCCTTAGCTTAATATTGTTTAAGCAAGGTTTATTGTATTATTCAATGCTTGTGCTTTCTAGTTCATTTCTAAGTATGACTTCAATATATAATGTTGATTCACCTAAAATTCATGACTATTCCATATCATGTTGTTACCGAACATTTGAAATAACATCAAACTTTATTGATTAACCTAATCTTTAGTTGATGACCGTTAAACCCTAAATTACCCTAGAAGTTTATCCAAACCAAACTTTTTTTGGTGCGGACTTGTACTCTAAAACTGAGAAAACAATCCTATTATAAGGGATTATTTACGCGAAACATTTAGATATTTATGCACAATACATGGTACGAAGGGCTGATCACCCTAAGTACGGGGAGTCCCTACTGTCTTATGACTATTTAGGTTTAAGTTGAAAGATTACTTATAACCTTGGACATAGTTCGTGGTCTTGTGACCCTCAGATAAATTTCACAATTTGATTTTAGTTCTTGATTATCATTGATAGAGAATATTATTCAGTTCTGTTGGGCCTATTCATTGGCAGTTATTATGTTGTTATTATTCATTGTCATTTTCAAGTGAGCATTTTTTTGCTCACTCTTGCATATATAACCATTGCAGCTAAAGTCGAGAAGGTCGATGAACCTACAAATAGTAAATGGAAAGGAAAAATGAATAAGTGTTGAATACTTATAAATTTACTGACTTGTTATGATGTCAGACTTTATTTCAACTACTGTGATGTAATTTATTTATTTTCTGAATTTGATGAATGTTTAAGGTTAGATAACCTGAGAAATTTTATTGGATTTAATTATGTAACCCTTTAATGGGAAGTTTTATTGTTTAAATTTTATTATGTTTGGGTAGTTAGAAATGTATGAGTAGAAAGTGAACACCAAATCGTGTGGGAATTAAGTACCCAGATTTGGGGGTGTCACAGGAGAGACGGGTAAATCCTTCGCTAGTATGACCTACCTAAGTTTATTTGTTATTTAATTGGTCGGTCATAATATAGGGATAATATGAGGCATGTTAATTAACCCTTATTTTGTGGAAGTGTTTGAAAATGGCATCTAAAAATGTTGAGATAAGCAATACATCACATGAGACCGTTGAGTCACCGCTAATCAATAACCAGGATAATGTGCATCAGGAAGGCAATAATCTTTATGTAAACAACAACACCGACCAAATGATGAACGACGTGATGATTAGGAGCTTTCTGTAATTCATACAACATCAGGTGAGAGAGACTCATGTTCAAAATGTATGTGGAATCACTGGCAACTCACAGCTAGTCACTGCTAAGCAATTCAAGGAGCTGGGACCACTGGTGTAGTAGCCCCGAATCCGGGCCCCAAATCACCTCGGATCTCGGTACAGTAATTCTTTCACTATTTGCGGAAGATATAAACATAAATTGTTTATACATTACATTACACACTTTTCCCCAAAATCGAGTAACCTTAACTTAAATACAATTTATCAAATATCTATTACACAACAATATTTATCACAATATGCTAATACAACTAGCCGCACTTTATGTCCCAAGCTGAACTTGGCATTATCTTTTCTATCAATGATTCACTTATTTAAGAATCATTTCTATTCTCATTTCAAAATAAACTTTCTTTATCTATACAACATTTCAAACTGTAAATAGCTGACAATTACATTTGATAAAACTATCAATCATAGATCTATACCATTTCTAAATCAAGAAAATGTATTCATTTTATGCATCGTTCAATCTTCATCATCCGTATAACAAATAATATTGTCTAACATCATTAACCTGCAAAAAGTTTATGTTTGCAAGATTGAGCTCGACAGCCCAGCAAATTTAACAATCTATCATGTTTCACATAACACACAATTCTATATGCACTACATTTCCTTTAATATGCATATCTGCATGCAACATATATTCTTTACTAAACATATTCTACATGCATCAATAATTTCTTACAAAACATTAATTCATGCATTATACATTTCTAATTTATCAAGTTACATCATACAACATGTAATCACATATTGATTGAGTTCCATAACCCAATTAACTTAGTCATATTTTGACTTTTAACAATTCATAGAGCATGATATGTAATTTAACACATAACACATTCCATCCACAAACATAATAGAACTGAAAAACTTGCATGCACCGTTGATTACCGCAACGTAATTTATAACGCTTTACCCCGAAGACCTAATATTAATAATATAGATCTCCAATATTAGAATAATATCATCACAGTATATTACTGTTATATTTATATCCACAGAATAACCTAAACACATTACCACATAACCCTTTCAGTCTTTACAGCACATAAGACTAGGTATCAAGTCAAACTATTGCAGTCTGAGTTGAAACCGATACAATTCTATCATCCCGACGGTCTAGTCGGACGAATATCGAGTTTAAGTTCAATTAAACTCTGTCTAACCACTTAACCATTATCACGGATAATTTCTAATCAGACAAAACATTTTTCCTAGGCTCGTAATAATTTTCAGATAATTATTACCATTTATTAACATTTTTCAATCCTTAAAATCGTATTTAAATCAATTAAATACCACATAATTCCTTAATCATTAATATTCATTTAATATAAAATATTAATGAAAATCATTACATAATATTATAATATAATTATAATATAACAAAGTATTTTTAATACCTTAAAATCATAATTATATGATTATTAAACACTTAAATCCATTATCCGGTAATTAATATTAATATTAAAATATTAATATTTTCATGCCAAAATATCAAAAGTTATATTTTATAACTTAAAATATTTTTATAACACTTAAATCATTTTTAAATGATTTTTAAATCATTAATTCTATTTTCCTTAATTTATTTAATATATTAATTAAATAAACTAATTATCATTAATATTGATAAATTAATGAATTTCATTCCAAAATATTAAAAGTCATCAAAAATAACTTAAAATATTTTCTTATACCATAATATAATTTTTCATGAATTTAAACTATTTTTAAATAATTTATCTAATATTGCAATTAAATAAATAAATACCATTTAATTCCAAAAATACTAAATATTTTTGAAATATACTCAAAATAGTTAAAAACTATTTTTCAGACTTTAAAATAATTTTTCATAATTTATTTTATATTTTTAATAATTAAAAACCATTTTTTTCTAATTTTTAATTAATTTCCGGAGAAATAATTTATAAACCGTCGCTAAAGGGTCTTTAGGCGACATAAGTGTCGCTAAATGTGTTCTTCAGGTGTTCTTGAGCATTCATGTCAGTCGCGAGGGTACCTAGTTTGACCGCGATTTAATCTGTGTTCCTTATGATTTCTGAGCCTGTGATTGATTTCATGTTGTAGTATTTATGTAATACTACAATCACAAACTTGTTTCATGGCCATAAAAAATCAGATCAGAGAGATATTGATCATCAAAAACTCTGACAATGCTGTTCTTCAATTTCTGGGTTTTCCAGAAATTGAAGAACAGTCGAGGTGCCTATTTTAGATCCTTATAACTTTCATTTCATGTTCGCTTTATGTGATCTAGAGGTTGCATCTTGTAGAACATATGTCAGTATACATTTAAATAACCTCAGATCATCTTAACAACAACAGATCTAAGATATTAAGTCCGGTCAAACTACCTGACAAAACTCGTTCTTGGTGAATTCTAGGTTTTCCAGAAATTCATCCGGACAGATGGTCAAAGCTACTTTGACCGTGATTTTCGTCCACTCCTGTTATGATCTAAAGGATCTGATGACTTTAACATGTAGTATAAATACCAGACTACAATAAATAATCAACAACTTAGCGAAAATATTAACAGAATACAAGATCCGAACCTCCAAAAATGGTTGTCAGAATTTTCTGGGTAATCTGGGTTACCCAGATTCGTCATAGTCAACGTCGGTCAACGAGGTTTGACTTCATATATCTTAAGATCTAGACACGATCTGGACTTGATTCAAGTTCTATGTTGAAGCCCTTACCACATACTACCAATATATAACTTACAACACAACAAAACATTAACAAACAATGATCTATGAGCCCTGACATTTGCTTGTCAGTCAACATTTTCCAATATTTCCAGATTTCATAAATTGCTAGATTCGAGCATCTAGATGTTATGGATCCATGATCCAACAACCCAGATCTCTAAAAGGCACTTTCTAACACATATTTAACCAACAAACAACAACATTAAACATCAGAATCATAATTTTTGAAATTTAGGGTTTTTATACCTTTTAGCTTTGATTTTGATTTCTGATCTATGGATTCTGTTCTTGACTGATCTGAGCTGATCATAACTTACTATTTCACCCTCTCTCACTCTAGAATTTCGAAAATGAAGAGAGAGACAAGATTGGCCAAGAATGAAATAGAAAGTGAGCTTTTCTCTCTCTTTTAATTTATATTTTGATTGGGTTCAATGAATTGGAGAGCAAGATGTGGCTGATTGCTGGATTTATATCAAAGGCTATGGTAGGGCTAGGGCTAGGGTTGCTCAACAACCAAAGATTTTGCAAGATTTGCAAGTTACTAAAAAATACTAAAAAGGGCATTTTTGTCCTTTCCTTTAATTTCTAGATTTTGCATTTGATGAAACCTTTAGGGTTTAGGTTTGGACAACTTAGGGTTTAGGTTTAAACCCTTAACTTTGCAAAAATTTAATTTCTAACATTTTCGAATTTTCGGTTATAAAAATTAGAAAATTAACAATTCTAACTTATAATTAGTATTTACTAATTATATTAAAATTCCTTAATCATACATTAAATCTTATTAATTAGGATTAATAATTCCTAATTAAAATTGCTAATTACGCGATTATGGTCAAAATCACGGATTAGGGTTTATAACCCAATAATTAGGGTTTCTAATAGAACATAATTTTCTAATTTTAGAAATTTAATCTCGTAATTAGATTAGGGTTTCTAATTACTCATAAATTGATATAATTAGGATTAGGGTTTCCTAATTAGCATTGCTAATTTTAGTAATTAATTCCATAATTGAGCATTAGGGTTTCTGACGGAATAATTAGGGTTCCACAATTGGAAATTAGGGTTTGTTAATTAATTAACCTTTACCCTAATTAGTACTTAATTAATAGCACTTAAGCATTAAAATTATCCTTTCCATTCCCAGATTAGGGTTTCATTTTATCAGAATCTGAAATTAGTGTTTTCAGATCTGGTATTAGGGTTTTCAAATAATCAATTAAGATTTTAGATAATTCATTAGGGGTTTTCCCCCAATTAATTTAATATTATTGGCGTTTAACCTTGTACATAACATTGCATTCCCAATCTAGGGTTTTCAATATCCGATTTAGGATTTCGTTCTCCCGGAACTGAAACTAGGGTTTCCAGAACCGATTTCTAGGGTTTCTTATTAGACGTTAGGGTTTTCTAACCGAACGTTGTCGTTCTTAAAATATATACTTAGGGTTTGTCACAGATATAATTTATCTGATCAACTCATGACCCTTAACCACATTCTGAACACATCATTAACCATAAACAGAACATAATCATATAAATCTTTAATCCTGAATAATTCACCTATATCCTTCACAGAATTTTGAAACCCTCAAAATTCCTTCCCAAAAACATCATACGCATACACTTATTTTCTGTCTAGGTCTATTATTTGACCTTAAATCAATCATTTAAGATTCTCATAAATTATCTAAATTCTCGGGTTGTCACAACTGGAGTTTTGGGGAAAGCCAGAGTCACTTAAGGCAGAGACGTGGATTAAGCAGATCACCAAGATATTTGATGTCTTGGGATGTTCAGAGGAGCAAAAGTTTCCCTTTGCCACCTTCATGTTGCGAGGAGAGACATATTACAGGTGGGAATCTGTAAAACGTACTCAACCCGCCACACTAAATATTTCTTGGGAGAAGTTCCAAGAATTGTTCATCTACATGTACTTTCTTGAAAGTATTCTTCACATGAAGGAGGTAAAATTCATCAAGCTAAAACAAAACAATATGACTGTATCGTAATACAAGACTAAGTTTTCCGAGTTATCCCGCTTTGCATCCCATTTGGTTGATAATGAGGAGCGTATGACGCAAATGTTTCTGCTAGGGTTGAAGCCCGAAATTCTTCACTACCTCATTTCTCACAAACTTTATTTATATTCAGATGTTGTGAATAGGGCTCAGTTATTGGAGCGAGATAATGACTCAGTCCAACCAAAGGATAACAGCGGGAAAAATGATAATAGTCATACTAGTGGTAGCAGTCATCGAAGTGGTGACAACAAATGTGGAGGAAATTATCATGCCAGAAATGGTAATCACTTCAGTGGTAATTCTGGCCAAGATAATAGAAGTGGAAATTTTAAAAATAGATGGTTCAATAATGATGGAAATATAGCAGCACCAACACCCGTTGTTAAGGAAGGAGAACGACCACTAGTTGTATGCTACAGATGTGGAGAAGATGGACACATTCGTCCAAACTGTACACAGCAACACAAAGCGTGTTTTAATTACAGAAGAGAAGGTCACCTAGCTCGATTTTATCGTGTAGAGAAGTCAAGTCTAGGTAGGATAGTGACACCAAAGACTTTCCCAGACAAGTCAAAGCCGGTAGTTCAAATGAGAGCATTTCTCGTGACATCCCAAAAAGCGAGGAACCCGAACGAAGTCATCACGGGTAAGCTAATCATAAACTCTTGCAAAGTCTATACCTTATTTGATATCGGTTCTACCCATTCTTCTATTTCACCTACTTGCGCTCAACGTTTAAATTTGACTCCAGAGAAATAATACTTTGACTTATCCATTGAAACTCCATTAGGAGAAACCTTCATTACATCCACTGTTTATAGATCTTGTTTGATTCAAATTGGCACCCTCACATTACCTGTTGATCTCATCTCTTTGAAAATACTTGTATTTGATGTGATTTTAGGAATTGATTGGTTAACTACATATCATGCTAAAATTAATTATTTTTGTAAGGTTGTTAGCTTTTATATTCCTAACAAAACTATTATGCGAATTCAAGCAACCAAACCACTAATGTCAATCACTGTCATATCAAGCCATAAAGCCTTTTATTTATTGAAAAATGGATGTCAAGCTTTCTTAGCCCATGTCACAGATTTAAACAAAAATACGTCAGATTTGAATGATATTTCAATTGTTAATAAATTTCTTGACGTATTCCCTGAAGAACTTCTTGGCCTACCCCCAGAGCGTGAAATCAAATTTTGTATTGACCTTGAACCCGGTATAAAACTCATTTCCAAAACCCCATATAGAATGGCTCCTATTAAACTTCAGGAGTTAAAAACCCAACTGTAAGAACTGTTAGACATTGGTTTCATTCGTCCTAGTATGTCTCCTTGGGGTGCTCTTGTTTTATTCGTAAAGAAGAAAGATAAGAGTATGTCACCGTAAAAAATAGGTACCCGTTACCTCGCATTGATGACCTGTTTGACCAGTTGCAAGGTGCAAAATTCTTTTCAAAGATCAATCTTTGTTTCGAATATCATCAGCTAAAAGTTAAAACTGATGACATTCCAAAGACTGCTTTCAGAAATCGATATGGGCATTACGAATTCCTAGTCATGTCTTCTGAATTGACTAATGCTCCTGCTGCCTTCATGGATATGATGAACCGAGTATTCAAGGAATATTTAGATCATTTTTTGGTTGTCTTATTGATGACATCCTCATATACTCCAAAAGCAGTGAAGATCATGAAAAACACTTGAGGCTGATACTCCAAAAGCTTCGTGAAAATAAGCTATATGCCAAGTTAAAGATATGCGAGTTCTGGGTTGAGGAAGTAGCATTCCTTGGGCCCGTGATTTCAAATCATGGAATATCAGTTGATCTGGCGAAGATTGAAGTAATACAAAGTTAGGAGCAACCTCAGTTAGTAACCGAAGTAAGTAGCTTTCTGGGCTTAGCTGGTTATTATCAGAGATTAGTGGAAGGATTTTCCCAAATTTCTACTCTATTAACTCAAATGACTTGAAAAGATACAAAATTCAGATGGAGCGAGGATTGTGAGAAGAGTTTTTAAGAACTCAAGAGGAGACTCATTTCAACACCTATTCTGAAAATACCACCAGGTGCAAAGGGATTTATCATCTACAACGATGCTTTAGGCAGAGATTTAGGATGTGTTCTCATGCAACATGGGAAAATTATAGCCTATGCCTCATGACAACTCAAAGAATATGAGAGGAATTATCCTACTCATGATCTAGAGTTGGCAGAAGTCATTTTCGCACTAAAGATCTGAAGACATTACATGTATGGGGAGAAGATGGAGATCTATACAGATCATAAAACCCTCAAATATTTCTTCACCCAAAAGGAACTCAACATGCGGCAACGACGTTGGCTCGAGCTGTTGAAAGATTAAGATCATACCATTCAATATCATCCTGAAAAAATGAACATGGTAGGTGACACATTGAGTAGAAGATCTTATGTGGATACGAGTGCGATACTGTCAACACAAAGGCCCATTTTGTATGACTTACAAAGGATAAAGATAGAGTTAAAGACTCCAGGGACCCATGTGATGATGTCAAATATACGAGTAGAACCGACTTTAATCGATAAAGTTAAAGATGCTCAAGCTATAGACCTGGAGCTGATGCATATGAAGAAGAAAGTGCAAAAAGGTGATATTCCAGAAGCAAGAATCGATGAAGAAGGAATACTTAGAGTCAACTCCATACTTTATGTTCCTAACAACTCTGATTTGAAGTATAAAATCATGATGGAGGCGTACAACACACCGTTTACAATCCATCTTGGGAGTACCAAAATATATCGTGATCTTCGACATATATTTTGGGGGAGCAATATGAAAAGAGAGATCACAGAGTTTATCTGAAGGTGTTTAACTTGTTAATGTGTCAAGGCAAAGCATCAAGTGCTAAAAGGTCAATTACAACCACTTGAAATTCTAGAATGGAAGTGGGAGCACATTAACATGGATTTTGTTACTGGTCTTCCCAAGGTTTCTCAAGGCATAGATGCAATTTGGGTCATTATCGATAGACTATCCATGTATGCTCTTTTCTTACCTATTCGAGATATTTATTCACTTGAGCGTCTTGCTCATATATATATAAATGAGATTATAAGACCGCATGGTATGCCAATATCCATAGTTTTTGATCGAGACCCAAGATTTACTTCACGATTTTAGGTCCGTTTGCAGAAAGCTATGGGTATAGATTTATGATTCAGTTTTGCATATCATCCTCAGACGGACGGGAAGTCGAAGAGGATTATTCAAACTCTCAAAGATCTATTAATACTCTGTGTCCTAGACTTCAAATGAAGTTGGGACAAGTTCTCGCCATTAGTAGAATTCTCCTACAACAACAGTTATCAAGCAAGTATAGGCATGGCTCCATTTGAGGCGTTGTATGGACGAAAGTGTCGTTCTCCAGTATATTGGGATAAGGTGGGAGAAGCAACGTTGTTAGGACCAGAATTGGTACACATGACAATGGAAAAGATTCAAATGATCCGGCAACCTATACAAACCTCACAAGATCGACAAAAGAGTTATGTTAATCTTCATCGAAGGGACGTGGAATTCAATGTTGGAGATCATGTATTGTTAGGTGTTACTCCATGGAAAGGAGTTATGAGATTTAGAAAGAGAGGAAAGCTCAACCTTTGATTCATTAGTCCATTTGAAATCATCGATCGAGTAGGAACTATGGCCTTTAGACTCACCTTACCGCCAAGTATGTCTCGTGTTCATAACATTTTTTACATATCTATGTTACGTAAAAATGTGGAAGACTCGAACCACATTATTGAATTAGAACCAGACGAGATAGGGGAAGATTTAACGTATGAAGAGGTACTTGCTAAAATTTTGGATAAGAAGGAACATATTCTATGCTCAAAGGTTATACCTCAAGTCAAAGCTTTGTGAATAAACCATGATATTAAGGAAATGACCTGGGAGTTAGAATCTAAAATGAAAATAAGGTATCCTCACCTCTTCGATATATCAGGTAAGTACACCAATTTCGAGGATGAAATTTCATAAGAAGGGGGAGGTTGTAAGACCCAAACTTTTATGAATAAAGATTTAAATTTCCTTAAATGTTATTTTGAATAATAAGGTGTGGATTTGATATAATGTTATAGTTATGGGTAATATTTACAAATTTTGTAAAGTAAGCAAGTTGTCATAAAATATTCGTTTGGTCGGAGAATAATCGTTTTATCAGGGAATATTCGTACGATGGCACAATAATTGGTGGATCCCACAATGGAACTCCTATCGAATTTACAAAGCGATATGAATAACCTTTTTATAAAAATAACGACAAAACTTTTACCATTAACTGTTGAAATACCCGGTGATAAACGTACAGTAATACGCGTGGTTGCACAGTAGTACACGGTATTGTACAGTATCTTTGATTATTAATGCTTACGTGAGAAGTCAATCAGTTTTATTCAATTATTGTAACAGTAGTTGATGCACAATATCTTATATTGTTGATTCAATTATTGTCATAGAATCATCTGCACAATATTTTATGTTATTAAATCAATAATTGAGATGACACGATTATTTATATTATTATTTGCATTATTGAGAATGTCTAGAAAGTTTTGTCGAGGAAAAAGGGTTTGGTCATCTAATTGTGCGCTAATAAGGAGAAGTCCTTATCGGAAAGCTGCTTCTTTCCTGAGAATGATCTGGTTGTTCTTCTGCGCCATTGAGGTCTGTTGTTCAGCTACTATCTCTCTCAACTCCTCGACGATATCCTGAAGTTACACATTATTAAACAATATTAAACTAAGGCTATGTTCTTGAGATAAAAGAATTAACTTATGAACATGTACTAGGGAATAACAAGCTTAAAATGAAACTTGCTCAATATAACAATAATATTTCAAATTGAGTTAATTAAATGAAATAGAATAATTCATTTAGAGCTTTGGGTTCAAGAATTTGCACTTATCATAAAAGAATAGAACTTAAGAAAACATGCTTAACTGTAAACAAGTTAGAACAACTCAACCATGACTAGAATTCAAAAATTGCTTGAATAACGTTAGAATTAGAGCTTGCTCGAATAGAAATTAAGAATAAAAGAATTTGCTTAATCAATGTTTAGAAAAAGAAACTTGCTCAATGAAAAGAGGTAAGGTTTAAAAACTTGCCTCGGGTTTACAACTCACGTTCACCTACACATTTTATTGGAATCATAATATAAATTAGATATACTAACATCCACTTTCCAACATAACACTCACTTCTAGCTAAACTTGTTATTTCAGTACAAGTCTTACGTTACCATATACATTTTAGAATTCATAAGTGTTAACTTCACAACACTTACCTAACATTCATTGTGTACACTAAGTTATAACATATCGCATTCATAACTTATAAATCCTTTTACAACTTTGAAATTATCAATGACACGACATGGTTTTGTTTTAACCTCCTCATTACATGTTTATTACATTAACACATCATTAAACTAAGTTATAATGGTATCCAAGGTCTACAACAGTAGCAGAAACCACTGCCTCAAATCAGGGTATGGCGCAGCTGCGCCATACATAAGCCTGGGACCGGCGCAACTACGCCGTTTCTGGCCTTGGCACCAGCACAGCTGCGCTGGTGAACAGACAGAAACAATACGCAGCATAATAGTGCTCCATTTTTAGCCTAACTAACACGAATTTCACCCATAAAATAGTAAAATTAACACATGTAGTTGGTACATAACTAACACAAACATGATTCCTCACATATTCAACCACTTAGAACATTTTAACAACAACTTTAACTAATTTAAATCCTTAAATTTCATGTTTTTGTAAAAAAAAACTTCAATTTTTGACATCCTTCACAAAAATATTTGGTACTTTCACAAGTCATATGTAAAATATACACTGAAAATAGTTTTTCTTTCTTTTTAAACATAATTAGCATACAATTTCCTATCTAAACATAAACTCTAGCATCACAATCACTTACAATTGCAATAATTTAGTTTATACAACAATTCAAGAGAATTTAAATTCACAGAGAATAGAAAATACATGACATAAACATATTAAAACATATATGTATATGTAATATTAAGGTTATGAAAATACATTCAATTGCTCGGTAATAGACTTTGATAAACTCAGAGAATTGCTTTGGAATACTCATCCTTTTCTCTCAATTCTCTATAGTCTATCTCAAATTTCTCTCTGTAATCTTCTTCTCTCTTTCTCAGTATAACGTAAAGCCAACTAACGCTCAAGCGTAAACATAATAAACTGATAGGCTAGCCATAATACGTATACTAAATATATCAGTTACAAAATATTAACGTATAGATTATAAATATATTTTATTTATTATTTGATTTATTTTATTTATTATAATAAAATTCAAAATTCAAAAGCCATAAGACTTTGTTTGGCAAAACTCTTTAAAATAAAACTTAATATTTTAAGCCTTTTTTGGTTAAATCAATTTAAAACTAATTTAATTTTATTTTAAATAAACCATTTATCGACGTCGAGATTTTTATTTGTCCCTTTTCGTTACTTGTTCTTTGCTGTTCTCATGTTAGGTGAGATTTATTTGAAACAACAAGTGAAAAAGGTTCGACATGTGTAATATCGATGATTTGACTGGAAGAGTCGCCAGTTTGTGTTTTTAACTGATTGCACCAACGCAACTAAAAAAGGTTTGCACATTGACCCAATGATGTGACACTGCTAAACGGATCTATGAAACCGAGATTCATTTGGGTCCAGGGGCTTGATTATGCGGAGGGAAGGTGTTAGGCACCCCCCGACATCCGTGTTGCCACGGAGACCGCCACTTTTTAAGAAACTGTTATATGAATATGTGTGTGTGTGTGTGTGTGGATCAATGTACAATTATTTGGAAGTAGTGTGAGGCCTCGTTCGCACCTATATACAAAGGGTTTGAATTTATAGAAAAATTTAGTTTTAAGCAAGATATAGAAGTGATGTTTTATAAAAAAAGGTTTTTTAAACCCTGTGCTCAATAGGAATTGAGACCTTTTCATACTTCCATTTTATTATTAAATGTTCAGCTTGTTTGCTTTTATTTTTGAGATGCGAGGCATCTTCGAGAAAATAATATACAACAGTGCTGAACTCCTCATGGGTATGACATCCATCTAAGGAAATTCAGACACCGTAAATAATGTACAAGATGCTTACAACTGAAAATGTCCATCACAGGAACTGAATCTAGATTCAGTAGACTGAATCTGTGATCACATGATTCCTAGGCTCACATGATGCTGCAGTTTATATGAAAAGCAGTAAGCAGTTATATATATATATATATATATATATATATATATATATGGACATGATCAACCACCACGAAGCACCTCCATGGGGGATCAAAAATATAAATAAAGTAGTAAATGCGATCAACCGCCACGAAGTAAACTCCAGGCGAGACTAAATATAAATAAAACAGTAAAAGGCCTCGAAGTAAACTCCAGACCTGACAGAAGTGTAAATATATATATATATATATATATATATATATATATATATATATATATATATATATATATATATATATATATATATATATATATAGTGAGATCCCAAATTTTATGAATAAAGATTTAAATTTCTCGAAATAATTTTTTTTAAATATTATGGTGTGGATTTGATATAATGTTATAGTTGTGGGTAATATTTATAAATTTTGCAAATTACGCAATTTTTTATATAATATTCGATTGGTCGGGGAATATTTATTTTAACAGAGAATATTCATACAATGGCATAATCATTGGTGGACCCCATAATAGAATTATTGTCAGATTGAGAATATATTAGATTATATATTTGTTTTATTAAATTATAAATAGAATATATTATATTTTATTATGCATAGTGCCTGCATAGTGTTTGCATAGTAAAATCTTTCTATATAAAACATAATACTTTTATAAAGTTATTTATTTTATTAGATTTTAAATAAAATATATAAATATATATATTTTATAAATATAATATATTATATTATATTGCATAGTATCCTTTCTATTCACCTATAAATAGGATGCTTAGTTAGAATTGAAAACACACCTGAAATTCAGAGAATTCTTCTTCTATAATATTGAGCGTATTTCTTTAGAGTTTTAAGAAGCTTTGAGCGTAAAAAATAGTATATGTTTTCTTCAAGAATATCATCGTCCTACCAGTCAGAATACTCTTCTTTCTAAGGTAAAGGGTATTATTTCTTTCGTATTCATAAAGAGAATTATTTTCTTTTAATACTCGTAAGGGGTATTATTCTTTCGTATTCATGAAGAGAGTTATTTTCTTTCAATACTCGTAAGGGTTGTTATTCCATTCTTTATTACTATGTTGGATTAACCTGTCTATGCGAAGTACCGCATACATGGTGAAATTCTTCTATTATTCCATTCTTTATTATTCTGTTGGAATAACCTGTTTGTGTGGTCTATCGCATGCCTGGTGAATTATGTTGTTATTCCATTCTTTATTATTCTGTTGGAATAACCTGTCTGTGCGGTCTATCGCATGCCTGGTGAATTCTGTTATTATTCCATTCTTTATTATTCTGTTGGACCATCCTGTCTGTGCGGATTACATATGACCTAGTTCTATTTTTTATTATTCTATTGGAATATCCTGCTTGTACGGATTACGCATGACCTGGTTCCATTCTTTATTATTCTGTTAGGAATAACCTGTCTGTGCGGTCTATCGCATGCATGGTGAATTCTTCTGTTATTATATTCTTTATTATTCTGTTGGAATAACCTGTCTATGTGGATTACCACATGCATGGTGAATGATCTTTTGTATTCATTCCTTATTAAATTATGGAAATGATCTGTCTACGTGGATTATCGAATGGCGGGCGAAAATCCATTTGTAGTTTCATATATTCTATTATACTCAGTTGGTTAAAGTTTTGGCTTCTATACTCCATGAATTTAGTAGAATATCCTTGATATTTGCGCTTCATCCAGTATCTTTTCATGTTGACAATTTGGACGTTATTGAGTTAAGGATAAATTAACTTATAAATCATTAAAATTTATTCTTGAACTATTTTATTGAATTGTCATCATCCTCATGCTTATATTATGTTGAAAGTCATTTGTGGCTTATAGTGCATAGATGAACTTGGTATGATTATGACCAGAGATTATTCTGTATAATCATAACCGTAATGTTATAAATGATGTGGAAAAAGTCCTCATTGGCCCGTAGTGCATTAATGGACAGTTTTTGGTATGATTATGGCTATAGATTCTCTTCGGCCAAAGGTGCAAAGATGAATTGTTTTATGGCATGATCAGGACCGTTGCTGAAAACACGATTATCTTTGGCCCGTACTGCATGGATAATTTGTGGTTGTGATACTAATGAATATCCTTGGTCGTAGTGCATGGATGATGTGGATTATTTATTGAGCTAAGTCTCAACGATAAAAGTAATGAAAAATCTTTTAAATCATAGAAGATAGTAGATTTTATTCTCTACTTGACTCTTTTAATGGATTGTTTGTTCCACTGCAGTTAAACTTGATGTTTGTTATATTGTATCAGTTTAACATTATTGAAGGCTAACGATAATTTATTTTGCATTATCTTAGTCATAATATTTCTTACTGGGCTAGTTGAGGTCACCCTTTCTTTCACTGTTCTCTTCAGGAAATGAGAATATAGCTGGGACTAGTCGGGGAATGGATTGACGGTCCAGATGGTCGCATTTGTAGTCCTCACTATTTTGTGAAATCGTGTGAAAATAAATGTATTGAGGACTTATTTTGAGTTTGAATACTGTCTAGAAGACAATATTTGTATTAAAACTCACAGTTCATGTTGTATATTTAAGTTTTTATTTAAGTTCTATAGCATATATTTGGCGACTCAAAATGGGTGATGTATACCTATTTTGGGGGCGTCACAGTTTGTATCAAAGCTTAGGGATATGATCCCTGGCTGAGATGTGAGACAAGAACTAGGATAGGAGAGACGAGGAATTCCTTCGCTAGTGTGACTTACCTAAGTTTATTTGGTATCAGTCAGAGTATAGGGATAATATGTGATATGTTAATTAACCTTTATTTTGTGACAGTGTTTGAAAATGGCATATGAAATTGTTGAGATCAGCAATGAAACACATGAGACCGTTGAGTCACCAACGATCAATACCCAGGATAATGTGCAACATGAAGACAATAATCCTCAAGTAAATAACAATACTGACCAAATGATGAACGATGGAATGTTCAGAGGCTTTATGCAATTCATACAACATCTGGTAAGAGAGACTCCTGTTCAAAATATAGGTGGAAATAATAGCAACCCACGGTCGATCACTGCTAAGCAGTTCAAGGAGCTAGGACCACTAGAGTTTTTGGGAAAGCCAGAACCACTTAAGGCAGAGACATGGATAAAGCAGATCACCAAGATATTTGATGTCTTGGAATGCTCAGAGAAGCAAAAGGTTCCATTCGCCACCTTTATGTTTCATAAAGAAGCAGATCATTGGTGGGAATCTATAAAACATACCTAGCCTGACGCACTCAAGATGTCTTGGGAGAAGTTTCAAGAATTGTTCAACGACAAGTACTTTCCTGAAAGTATTCATCACATGAAGGAGGTGGAATTCATCAAGCTGGAGCAAAATAATATGACCGTGTCGCAGTACGAGGCTAAGTTTGCGAAGTTATCCCGGTTTGCATCCCATTTGGTAGATAATGAGGAGAGAATGACGCAAATGTTTCTGTGTGGTTTGAAACCCGAAATACGTCAATACCTCATTTCTCACAAAATTTGTTTATATTCAGATGTTGTGGATATGGCTCAGTTATTGGAGCGTGATAATGAGTCAGCACAACCAAAAGGCAACGACCAACAACACGATAATAATCGTACCGGTGGCAACGACCATCGGGACAATGATAACCGTCGTGGGGGAAATTATCATGCCAAGAATGGTAACCACTTCGGTGGTAATCATGGCTAAGTAAATAGGAGTGGAAATTTCAAGAAGAGAAGATTTACCGATGATGGAAAGACGTCAGCACCATCACCTGTTGTTAAGGAAGGAGAACGACCATCGGTCGTATGTTTAAAATGCAGACAGGAGGGACAAATCCGTCCAAACTGTACGCAGCAATCCAAAGCGTGTTTCAATTGTGGAAGAGAAGGTCACCTAGCTCGATTTTGTCGTGTAGTAAAGTCAAGTCCAACTGGGATAATGATGTCAAAGGATGTCTCAGACAAGTCAAAGCAGGTAGTTTAAGTGAGAGCGTTTGTCGAGGAACCCGAACGAAGTTATCACGAGTAAGTTAATCATAAATGCTTACGAAGTCTATACCTTATTCGATACCGGTTCTACCTATTCTTTTATCTCTCTTGCTTGCGCTCAACGTTTAAATTTGACACCAGAGAAGTTAGACTTTGACTTATTGGTTGAAACTTCGTTAATAGAAACCTTCGTTACCTCCACTGTTTATAAATCTTGTTGATTGAAATCGACACTTTCACGTTACCTGTCGATCTTATTTATTTGAAAATACTGGCCTTTGATGCGATTTTAGGAATCGATTGGTTAACTACTCATCATGCTTTTCGTAAGGTTGTTAGCTTTATATTCCTAACCAACCTGTTATACAAATTCAAGCAACCAAACCACTAAAGTTAATCACTGTTATATTAAGCCATAAGTAAAGAGCCATGAGTCTTTCGCTGGTGACTTCCTTGTGTGGAATGCACCGAAGCTAGACTTTCCATAGGGCACATCGTGAATAACGGTGGCAAGTTGATATGTATCAATGTGACGTGCTATCCAAGTCTTGGATGAGGGTCACAATTTTGAATGATACTTCTATCGTTAATAAATTTGTTGACGTATTTCTGAAGACTTCTTGGCCTACCCAGAGCGTGAAATAAAATTTTGTATTGACCCAGTACAAAAACCATTTCTTAAACTCTCAAATATTTTCTTCACCCAAAACGAATGAAACATGCGCCAAAGATGTTGGCTCAAGCTGTTTAAGATTACGACTATACCATTCAATATCATTGTGGAAGAACGAACATGGTACCTGACGCGTTGAGTAGAAGATCGTATGCGTTTATGAGTGCGATGTTGTTAACACAAAAACCCATTTCGTATAACTTACAAATGATGAAGATAGAGTTAAAGACTCTAGAGACCCACGTGAAGATAATGAATATACTAGTAGAATCGAATTTAATCGACAAAGTTAAAGCCACTCAAATTACACACCTAGAGCTGATGAATAAGAAGAAGAAGGTTCAAGAAGGCGTTATTCTAAAAGTAAGAGTCGATGAATAGAGGAAATCTCAACCCTCGATTTAATTGGCCCATTTGAAATCCTCGATCAAGTAGGAACTGTGGCCTATAGACTCATTTGACCGCCAAGTATGTTGCGTGATCATAACGTTTTTCACGTATCGATGTTACGTAAATATGTGGATAACCCGAACCATATTATTGAATTAGAACTAGACGAGATAGCAGAAGATTTAACGTATGAGGAGATACGTGTTAAAATTTTGGATAAGAATGATCGTATTCAACACTCAAAGGTTATACCTCAAGAGTTAGAATCTGAAATGAATTCAAGGTATCCTCATCTCTTCGGCATACCAGATACGTACGTAAATTTTGAGGGCAAAATTTCATAAGGAGGGGAGATTGTGAAACCCCAAATTTTATGAATAAAGATTTAAATTTCTCAAAATATTTTTTTTAAAATATTATGGTGTGGATTTGATATAATGTTATAGTTGTGGGTAATATTTATAAATTTTGCAAAGTACATAAGTTGTTATATAATATTAGATTGGTCGGGGAGTATTCATTTTAACAGAAAATATTCTTACAACGACATAATCATTGGTGGACCCCACAATGAAATTATTGTCGGATTGAGAAAACGACAAAAATATTTTATAAAAATAACGACGGAAGTTTTATCATTAACTGTTGAGCTACCCAGTAGTAAAAGTATAGTAATACGTGTGGTTGCATAGTAGCACACAATATTGATTATTGATGCTTACATGAGAAGTCACTCAGTTTTGTCCAATTATTGCTACAGTAATTGCTGCATAGTATCTCATGTTAATTGATTCAATTATTGTCGATATTTTATATATTATTAAATCAATAATTGAGACGATAAAATTATTAATGTTATTATTTAAAATATTAACGATGTCTTGAAGTTCTGTCAATGAGAGGTTTGGTCACCTAATTGCGCGCCAATAGGGAGAAATCCTTATTGGAAATCCCCCTCTTTCCTGGGAACGACCTGGTCGATTAATAGTATGAATTATAATAATGATGATGAATTTTGTTTTATTATTATTATAAATGTAATAAAACAGATATTTTTTTATATAAAATAGAATACTTTTTATAAAGTTTTGTTTTATTTGATTATAAATAGAATATAATATATTTTATTATGCATAGTGATTTCATAGTGTCTGCATAGTGTTTGCATAGTAAAATCTTTTTATATAACACAAAATACTTTTATAAATTTATTTATTTTATTAGATTATAAATAGAATATATTATATTTTATTATGCATTGTGTTTACATAGTGCCTGCATAGTGTTTGCATAGTAAAATCTTTTTATATAAAATAGAATACTTTTATAAAGTTATTTGTTTTATTAGATTTTAAATAATATATATATATATATATATATATATATATATTATAAATAGAATATATTATATTTTATTGCATAGTATCCTTTCCATTCTCCTATAAATAGGATGCTTAGTTAGAATTGAAAACACACCAAAAATTCAGAGAATTTTTCTTCTATAATCTTGAGTGTATTTCTTTAGAGTTTTAAGAAGCTTTGAGCGTAGAAAATAATATAAGTTTTCTTCAAGAATATCCTCGCCCTACCAGTCAGAATACTCTTTTTTCTAAGGTAAGGGGTATTATTTCTTTCATATTCATGAAGAGAATTATTTTCTTTCAATACTCGTAAGGGGTATTATTCTTTCATATTCATGAAGAGAGTTATTTTCTTTCAATACTCGTAAGGGTTGTTATTCCATTCTTTATTATTATGTTGGAATAACCTGTCTATGCGAAGTACCGCATACATGGTGAAATTCTTCTGTTATTCCATTCTTTATTATTCTGTTGGAATAACCTGTTTGTGTGGTCTATCGCATGCCTGGTGAATTCTGTTGTTATTCCATTCTTTATTATTCTGTTGGAATAACCTGTCTGTGCGGTCTATCGCATGCCTGGTGAATTCTGTTGTTATTCCATTCTTTATTATTCTTTTGGAACATCCTGTCTGTGCAGATTACACATGACCTGGTTCCATTCTTTATTATTCTGTTGGAATATCCTTTTGTATAGATTACGCATGACCTGGTTCCATTCTTTTTTATTTTATTTTAGAATAACCTGTATATGTGGTCTATCGCATGCATGGTGAATTCTTCTGTTATTCTATTCTTTATTATTCTGTTGGAATAACCTGTCTATGTGGATTACCACATGCATGGTGAATGATCCTTTGTATTCATTCCTTATTAAATTGTGGAAATGATCTGTCTACGTGGATTATCGCATGGCGGGCGAAAATCCATTTGTAATTTCATATATTCTATTATACTCAGTTGATTAAAGTTTTGACTTCTATACTCCATGAAATTAGTAGAATATCCTGGATATTTGCGCTTCATCCAGTATCTTTTCATGAAAATATTCTTCTAAGCATTCTTGAATTTTACTCCACAAAGAAGTATTACGTTGACAATTTGGACGTTATTGAGTACAGGATAAATTAACTTATAAATCATTAAAATTTATTCTTGAACTTGTTTTATTGAATTGTCATCATCCTCATGCTTATATTATGTTGAAAATCAACTGTGGCCTATAGTGCATAGATGAACTTGGTATGATTATGACCAGGGATTATTCGGTATAATCATGACCGTAATGTTATAAATGATGTGGAAAAAGTCCTCATTGGCCCGTAGTGCATTAGTGGACAGTTTTTGGTATGATTATGGCTATGGTTTCTCTTCGGCCAAGGGTGCAAAGATGAATTGTTTTATGGCATGATCAGGACCGTTGCTGAAAATACGATTATCTTTGGCCCGTAGTGCATGGATAATTTGTGGTTGTGATACTAATGAATATCCTTGGTTGTAGTGCATGGATGATGTGGATTATTTATTGAGCTAAGTCTCAACGATAAAAGTAATGAAAAACCTTTTAAACCATAGAAGATAGTAGATTTTATTCTCTACTTGACTCTTTTAATGGATTGTTTGTTCCACTGCAGTTAAACTTGATGTTTGTTATATTGTATCAGTTTAACATTATTGAAGGCTAACGATAATTTATTCTGCATTATCTTAGTCATAATATTTCTTACTGGGCTAATTGAGCTCACCCCTTCTTACATTGTTCTCTTCAGGAAATGAGAATATAGTTGGGACTAGTCGGGGATTGGATTGACGTTCCAGATAGTTGCATTAGTAGTCCTCACTATTCTGTGAAATAGTGTGAAAATAAATGTATTAAGGACTTATTTTGAGTTTAAATACTGTCTAGAAGACAATATTTGTATTAAAACTCACAGTTCATGTTGTATATTTAAGTTCTGTACCATGTATTTGGCGACTCGGAATGGGTGATGTATACCTATTTTGGGGGCATCATATATATATATATATATATATATATATATATATATATATATATATATATATATATATATATATAATCGGTAAACGCACCAGATATAAAACTCAGGCTCATCGAGTATGTCCGACAATAATATATATATATATATATAAACAATAAACACTCCGGATGTAAAATCCAGGCTCATCAGATAGAGTCTGACAACAGTTTATATATATATATATATATATATATATATATATATATATATATATATATATATATATATATATATATATATATATATATATATATATAAAGCAAGTAAACGCTCCAGACATAAGTCTAGACTCAATCGAGGCATAACTCGATAATGTTAGTCCATATATAAATATATACATATATAAGTATATATATATACAGACAAAAATTAAAACCACGGACCGAAGTCCGGGCATACGCACACAACCCGACTCTCAATGTGAAGAATAATGTGTGTAAAGATAAAGAGAAAGGCTTTATATAGTGTAAGAAGGCTTACAGTGGGCTGCCAAAGCAGGCTTCTATGACTCTAGATGGATAAACACTCAGCTCCCGCCAGTAACAATATATCTATATGGGAGGTAATTTGTGTTTAAAATTAGGAAACACTCAATATGCAGTGTGTACAGAGAAAATTGGATAGGATTTCCTCGCCTTTTTATTTTTTCAAAATGGCCACCCCAATCCCTCTATTTATAGATGCACCTGCGGCTGCCTGGGGTGCCCCGGGCTCCGCGGGTCCCACCATCTTGAAGTACATGCACTCGTGCACTGTGATGTCCGCTCAAACTTGCAGAACTTCAATTCGAGAATCCGAACAAGGTATACAAGACCATCTTTAAACTAATTTTGTCGAGAGTTACGCAATGACATGGGATTAGAGGTTGTACAAAGTCAGGAAGAGGGGACCATGCCCATGGTCTTTTAAATTCTATCCGGTGTGCTTCCATGCGTAATAGTCACTCGGGATTTGAACTCCTTGGCTCTTGTGGGACATTGTTGTATGTATGTATGAAATGTTGAGACGGTGCGCAGGTGTTGAGGTGGCAAGATGATAGTTTAACTCCTCACTGGGGTTATCTCCGGTTTGGGCTGTTAGCAGACATTGCTCAAGGTTACATCTGAGATTGGACTGCTGCAAGTGTTTGAATTTCATAAGGTCATCTATAAGTGTGCATGTCTTCCTGGTGTTAGCTCCGGGTCTTTGGTATGAGTGCCTCGACAGGAGGTCTGAGATTGAAGCTGATTGCATGCATTTGAAACAAGCATTTCCGGAGTTATCGTCGAAACTGCAACAACATTCCTTGAGGTTATCTCCAAGGACGAAACTAGGGGTTATCTCCGAGGTTGGAATTGATATTCTTGGTGTGTGTTCTAGGGTTAAGAATGAATTTCTAGTAGTATCCAGAATGGATGTGAGCTATCTTCCAAGGTTATCTTCGAAAGACAAATTTGCCCTCCTACAATGTTAGTAACAGGTGTGCAAAAAATTTCGAGTGTCTACAGATGCCCTTCTTTATCATATTCATGCCATGCAACGCATGGATAGGATAAAGAATCCTAGACACTTGAAATGCAGCAAGATAAACATGATGCAAATGTATGATGTAAGACCCCAACTTTTATGAATAAAATAATTTTTCTCGAAATATATTTTTGAATATTATAGTGTGGATTTGATATAATGTTATAGTTGTGGGTAATATTTATAACTTTTGTAAAGTAAGCAAGTGGTTATATAATATTTGATTGGTCGGAGAATATTCGTTTTAACAGGAAATATTCGTACGATGGCACAATCATTGGTGGACCCCACATTTGAAGTATTGTCGTAGTTAGAAAACGACATAATTATTTTTTATAAAAATAACGACGGAAGTTTTACCGTTAAACTGTTGAACTACCCGGTAGTAAAAGTACAGTAATACGCATGGTTCCATAGTAGTACATGGTATTGATTATTGATGCTTACGTGAGAAGTCACTCAGTTATACTCAATTATTGTTACAGTAATTGCTACATCATATCTCTCATATTATTGATTCAATTATTGTCACAGTATCATCTGCATGATATTTATTATTATTAAATCAATAATTGAGACAAAAAAGTTATTCATATTATTATTTGCAATATTGACAATGTCTAGAAGTTCTGTCAAGGAGAGGTTTGGTCACCTAATTGTACGCCAATAAGGAGAAATCCTTATCGGAAAGCCCCCTCTTTCCTAGGAACGACCTGGTTGTTAAATATTGTGAGTTATAATATTAATGATGAATAAGTTCATGTTGATTAAAGATGAAATTGATTGTTCCATTGTGTTGGGATTATTAGTGTTAGTGGAAATCGACATTTATTTCGATAATAATTGATGTCTAGAAGTTATACTGACCAATCGGGTAATTAATCGGATAAATGAGCAATTAATCGCTATTAATTCACATGCTTATAACTATTTGTTTAAATGTGTGTACTATTGATTTAGATTCATGTACTATTAGGGGAGCTGGTGCAAGATTGATAATACTTGCATGACTAAGTTAAAAATGGAGGTATAGATGGAGGTACTATACTGTAATTCGTATTTTCATATGTATAGAATTATTGATTCACATGATTGAATTATTAATTCACATGATGTACTATTAGGGGAGGTGGTGCAAGTTTGATAATACTTGCAGGACTAAATTAAAAATGAAGGAAAAGATGAAGGTATTATACTGTAATATTTCGAGCCCCAAAATGTGCAATTATCAAAACTATATTTTCCTATAAATAGAAGCTCATTCTTCCTTCATTCTCACCAATTTACTAAGTCTCACAAGAGAAATTATAGAGAGAGAAGCTATAGAGAGAGAATCTATAGAGAGAAAGAAGAAGAGAAGTCTGCTACCTCACTATTCTAGTATCCAGTCTTCTTCTGAGGTAAGGGATATTATTTTGTTCAGTATTCATAGGAATAATATTTTCTTCCATACTCTGTAGTATGTGAGTAATATTATTTCATCTCGTATTCCTGATTATACTCTCATCTTGTTAAAGTATTACTTTTATACTCCGTGAAATTAGTAGAATATCCTTAAAATTTGTGCTTCATCTAGTATCATTTCACAAAGATATTTTCTAAACATTCTTGTTAAATTTTAAGCGTTTCATGCCGGAGTACTGTTTATGAGTACTATTTATTTATATGGTACTATTCACAAAAGTACTATTCATAAAGTACTATTCACAGGGTATTATTTTTGAAGTACTATTCACAGGGGTACTATTCACCCCGAGTACTATTCATGATAAAAATTGATTTCTTTTCGGTCTAAATCATTTTTGATACAATATCATTCTTGAATTTTACTCCACAAAGCGGTATCATGTTGGCAATATGAACATTATTGAATTCTGGATAAATTAAATCATTAAAGTCTTTAAAATTTATCCTTGAACTTGTTTTATTGAATTCTTATATCATTATCATCATCCTCGTGCTTACATTGTGATGAAAGTTTTCTTTGGCTTACGTGCATAGATGAACTGTTTATTGGTATGATTATGACCAGGGATCATTCGGTATAATCATGACCCGTAATGTTACAACTGATGCGGTAAAAGTCCTCATTGGCCCGTAGTTCATTGATGGACAGTTGTTGGTATGATTATGACCAGGGATTATTTGGTATAGTCATGACCATTGATGATTACATGAATATCCTTGGCCGTGGTGCAGGAATGATTCGATGATGTGGTTTATTTATTAAGCTGAGTCTCAGCGATAAAGTTGATGAAAAACTTTTTAAATCATAGAAGATAGTATATATCATGCTCTACTTGACTCTTCTAATGGATTGCTTATTCCGCTGCAGTTAAACTTGATGTTTATTATATTTTATCAGTTTAACATTATTGAAGGCTAATGATAATTTATTCTGGATTATCTTAGTCATAATATTTCTTACTGGGCTAGTTGAGCTCACCCTTTCTTTCACTGTTCTCTTCAGGAAATGAGAATATAGCTAGGACTAGTCAGGGAATGGATTGACGGTCCAGATGGTTTCATTAATAGTCCTCACTATTCTGTGAAATAGTGTGAAAATAAATGTATTGAGGACTTATTTTGAGTTTGAATACTGTCTAGAAGATAATATTTGTATTAAAACTCACAGTTCATGTTGTATAATAAAGTTTGTATTTGTATTCAGTACTATATATTTGGCGACCCAAGATGGGTGATGTATACCTATTTTTGGGGGCGTCACAATTGGTATCAAAGCTTAGGGATATGATCCCTGGCTGAGATGTGAGACAAGAACTAGGAGGGGAGAGAAGGGGAATTCCTTCGCTAGTATGACCTACCAAAGTTTATTTGGTATTTAATTGGTCGGTCATAGTATAGGGATAATATGTGTCATGTCAATCAACCCTTGTTTTGTGGCAGTATTTGAAAATGGCATCCGAAAATGTTGAGATAAGCAATGAAGCACATGAGACCGTTGAGTCACCAACGATCAATACGCAGGATAATGTGCAACAAGAAGACAATAATCCTCGGGTAAACAATAACACCGATGAAATGGTGAACGATGGGATGTTCAGAGGGTTTATGCAATTCATGCAACATCAGGCGAGAGCGGATCTTGTTCAAAATGCAGGGGGGAAACACTGTAACTCTCGGACGGTCATCGCTAAACAATTCAAGGAGCTGGGACCACCGGAGTTTTTTGGAGAGCCAAAACCACTTAAGGCGGAGACGTGGATAAAGCAGATCTCCAAGATATTTGATGTCTTGGGATGCTCCGAGGAGCAAAAGGTTCTCTTTGCCACCTTCATGTTGCGAGCGGAGGCAGATTACTGGTGGGAATCTATAAAGCATACTCAACCTGCCGCACTGAAGATGACTTGGGAGAAGTTCCAAGAACTGTTAAATGATAAGTACTTTCCTGAAAGTATTCGTCACATGAAAGAGGTAGAGTTCATCAAGCTGGAGCAAAATAATATGACCGTGTCGTAATATGAAGCTAAGTTTGCTGAGTTGTCCCGGTTTGCGTCACACTTGGTTGATAATGAGGAGAGAATGACGCAAATATTTCTAAGAGGTTTGAAACCCAAGATACGTCAATACCTTATCTCTCACAAACTGTGTTTGTATTTAGATGTTGTAAATAGGGCTCAGTTATTGGAGCGCGATAATGAGCCAACCCAACCAATAGAGAGAAGCTGACGAGTCGGTAATACCAGTGGTAGCAGTCATCAAAGCGGGAACAACAAACGTGGAGGGAATCAACATGCCAGAAATGGTAACCACTTCGGTGGTAATCATGGCCAAGATAATAGAAGTGGAAATTTCAAGAAGAGGAGATTCAATAATGATGGAAAGACGTCAACACCAACACCTGTTGTTAAGGAAGGAGAACGGCCACCGGTCGTATGTTAAAAATGTGGAGGGGAAGGACACATCAGTCCAAACTGTGCGATGCAGTCCAAAGCGTGTTACAATTGTGGAAAAGAAGGTCATCTAGCCCGATTTTGTTGTGCACCAAAGTCAAGTCCAGCAGGGATGGAGGCATCAAAGGGTGTCCCAGATAAGATAAAACCAGTAGTTCAAGGGAGAGCGTTTGTCGTAACCTCCCAAAAAGCGAGGAATCCGAATGAGGTGATCACGGGTAAGCTAATCATAAACTCTAGCGAAATTTATACTTTATTTGATACCGGTTCTACCCATTCTTTTATTTCTCCTAGTTGCGCTCAACGTTTAAATTTGACTCCGGAGAAATTAGATTTTGATTTATCTGTTGAAACTCCATTGGGAGAAACCTTCATTACATCCACTAGTTATAAGTCTTATTTGATTCAAATTGGTAACCGTAAGTTAGTTATCGATCTTATCTCTTTGAAAATACTTGCATTTGATGTGGTTTTAGGGATTGATTGGTTAACTACTCATCATGCTAAAATTAATTGTTTTCGTAAGGTTGTTAGCTTTTATATTCCTAACCAACCTATTATACGAATTCAAGCAACCAAACCACTAAAATCAATCACTGTTATATCAAGCCATAAAGCTATTCGTTTATTGAAAAACGGATGTCAAGCTTTCTTAGACCATGTAACGGATTTAAATAAAAATACGTCAGATTTGAATGATATTTCTATTGTTAATAAACTTCCTGACGTATTCCCTGAAGAACTTATTGGCCTACCCCCAGAGCGTGAAATTGAATTTTGTATCGACCTTAAATCTGGTACAAAACCCATTTCTAAAGCCCCATATCGAATGGCTCCTATTGAACTTCAGGAGTTAAAAACCTAACTACAGGAATTGTTAGACATCAATTTCATTTGACCTAGTACGTCTCCTTAGGGTGCTCCTGTTCTATTCGTGAAGAAGAAAGATGAAAGTATGCGGCTTTGTATTGATTATTGGGAGTTGAATCATGTCACCATAAAAAATAGGTACCCTTTACCTCGTATTGATGATCTGCTTGACCAGTTACAAGGCGCCAAATTCTTTTCAAGGATTGATCTTCGTTCTGGATATCATCAGTTAAAGATTAAAACTAATGACATTCCAAAGACTGCTTTCAGAACTCAGTACGAGCATTATGAATTCTTAGTCCTGTCTTTTAGATTGACTAATGCTCCTGCTGCCTTCATGGATATGATGAACTGAGTATTCAAGTAATATTTGGATCACTTTGTGGTCGTATTTATTGATGACATCCTCATATACTCCAAAACTCGTGAAGACCATGAGCAACACTTGAGGCTGATACTCCAAAAGCTTCGTGAAAACAAGCTATATGCCAAGTTGAAGAAATGTGATTTCTGGATTAAGGAAGTTGCATTCCCTGGGCACGTGATATCAAATCATTTTATATCTGTTGACCCGGCAAAGATTGAAGCAATTCAAAGCTGGGAGCAACCTAAATCAGTGACCGAAGTATGTAGCTTTCTTGGCTTAGCTGGTTATTATTGTAGATTCATAGAAGGGTTTTCTCGAATCGCTACTCCATTAACTCAGCTAACTTAAAAAGACACAAAATTTGGTTGGAGCAAGGAATGTGAGAAGATTTTTCAAGAACTCAAGAGAAGACTCATTTCAGCACATGTTCTGACAATACCATTTAGTTCGGAGGGATTTATCATATACAGCGATGCTTTAGACAAATGTTTAGGATGTGTTCTCATGCAACATGGGAAAGTCATAGCCTATGCCTCACGACAACTCAAAGAATATGAGAGGAATTATCCCACTCATGATCTAGAGTTGGCAACTGTTGTTTTTGCGCTTAAGATTTGGAGGCATTACCTGTATGGAGAGAAGATGGAGATCTATGTGGATCATAAAAGCCTCAAATATTTCTTCACTCAAAAGAAACTCAACATGCGGCAATGACGATGGCTTGAGCTGTTGAAAGATTATGATCATACAATTCAATACCATCCTGGAAAAGCGAACGTAGTAGCTGACGCATTGAGTAGAAGATCATATGCGGGTACGAGTGCGATATTGTCAACGTAAAGGCCCATTTTGTATGACTTACAAAGGATGAAGACAGAGTTAAAGACTCCAGGGACCCATGTGATGATGGCGAATATACGATTAGAACCGACTTTAATCGATAAAGTTAAAGCTTCTCAAGCTACAAACCTGAAACTGATGCGTATGAGGAAGAAAGTGCAAGAAGGTGCTATTCCGGAAGCAAGAATCGATGAGAAGGAATACTTCGAGTCAACTCCAAACTTTGTGTTCCTAACGATTCTGACTTAAAGTATAAAATCATGATGGAGGCGCACAACACACCGTTTGCAATCCATGCTGAGAGTATCAAAATGTATCGTTATCTTTGACATACATTTTGGTGGAGAAATATGATGAAAGAGATAGTGGGGTTTATCTCAAGGTGTCTAACTTGTCAATGAGTCAAGGCGGAGCATCAAGTGCCAAAAGGTCCATTGAAAGCACTTGAAATTCCAGAATGGAAGTGGGAGCACATTACCATGGATTTCGTTACTGGTCTTCCTAAAGTTTCTCAAGGCATAGATGTGATTTGGGTCATTATTGATAGATTGAGCAAGTCTGCTCATTTCTTACCGATACGAGAAACTTATACCCTTGAACGTCTTGCTAGTATGTACATAAACGAGATTGTAAAATTGCATGGTATGCCAGTATCCATAGTTTCTGATCGAGACCCAAGATTCACTTCACGATTTTGGGTAAGTTTACAAAAAGCTATGGGCATGGATTTACGATTTAGTTCGGCATATCATCCTCATATGGATGGACAATCAGAGAGGACTATTCAAACTCTTGAAGATTTATTAAGACTATGTGTCCTTGACTTCAAAGGAATTTGGGACAAGTTTTTACTATTGGTGGAGTTTTCCTACAACAATAGTTATCGATCAAGTATTGGCATAGCTTCATATGAAGCATTGTATGGAAGAAAGTGTTGTTATCTAGTATGCTGGGATGAGGTGGGTGAAACAACGTTGTTGGGACCAAAGTTGGTACGTATAAATACGAAAAAGATTCAAATGATCTGACAACGTATAAAAACATCACAAAATCGACAAAAAGAGTTATGCTGATCTTCGTCGAAAAGACGTGGAATTCAATATTGGAGATCATGTGTTATGTGTTTCTCCATGGAAAGGAGTTATGAGATTTAGAAAGAGAGGAAAGCTCAATCCTCGATTCATTGGCCTATTTTTAATCCTCGGTCGAGTAGGAACTGTGGCCTATAGACTCGCCTTACCGCCAAGTATGTCTCGTGTTCATAACGTTTTTAACATATCTATGTTACATAAATATGTCAAAGACCCGAACCACATTATTGAATTAGAACCGGAGAAGATAGCGAAAGATTTAACGTATGAAGAGGTACCTGTTAAAATCATGGATAAGAAGGATCATATTCTACGCTCTAAAGTTATACCCCAAGTCAAATTTTTTTGGAGAAACCATGATGTTGAGGAAATGACCTGGGAGTTGGAATCTGAAATGAAATCAAGGTATCCAAACCTCTTCGACATACCAGGTTCGCACCCTAATTTCGAGGATGAAATTTCATAAGAAGGGGAGGTTGTAAGGCCACAACTTTTATGAATAAAGAATAATTTTTCTCGAAATATATTTTTGAATATTATGGTGTGGATTTGATATAATGTTATAGTTGTGGGTAATATTTATAAATTTTTCAAAGTAAACAAGTGGTTATATAATATTAGATTGGTCGAGGAATATTCGTTCTAATAGAGAATATTCGTACGACGGCACAATCATTGGTGGACCCCACAACGGAAATATTATCATAGTTAGAAAATGACAGGATTATTTTTTTATAAAAATAACGGCGGAAGTTTTACCGTTAAACTGTTGAACTACCCAGTAGTAAAAGTACAGTAATATGCGTGGTTGTATAGTAGCACACGGTATTGATTATTGATGCTTACGTGAGAAGCCACTCAGTTATACTTAATTATTGTTACAGTAATTGTTGCATCATATCTCTTATATTATTGATTCAATTATTGTCACAGTATCATCTTCATGATATTTATTATTATTAAATCAATAATTGAGACGACAAAGTTATTCATATTATTATTTTCAATATTGACAATGTCTAGAAGTTCTGTCAAAGAGAGGTTTGGTCACCTAATTGCGCGCCAATAAGGAGAAATCCTTCTCGGAAAGCCCCCTCTTTCCTTGGAACGACCTGGTTGTTAAATATTGTGAATTATAATATTAATGATGAATAAGTTCGTGTTGAATAAAGATGAAATTGATAGTTCCATTGTGTTGGGATTATTAGTTCTAGTGGAAATCGACATTTATTTCGATAATAATTGATGTCTAGAAGTTATACGGACCAATCGGGTAATTAATCGGATAAATAAGTAATTAATTGCTATTAATTCACATGCTTATAACTATTTGTTCACATGTGTGTATTATTGATTCACATTCATATACTATTAGGGGAGCTGGTGCAAGATTGATAATACTTGCATGACTAAGTTAAAAATAAAGGTATAGATGGAGGTACTATACTGTAATTCATATTTTCATATGTATAGAACTATTGATTCACATGATTGAACTATTAATTCATATGATGTACTTTTAGGGGAGGTGGTGCAAGTTTGATAATACTTGCAGGACTAAATTAAAAATGAAGGAAAAGATGAAGGTATTATACTATAATATTTTGAGTCCCAAAATGTGTAATTATCGAAATTATATTTTCCTATAAATAGAAGCTCATTCTTCCTTCATTCTCACCAATTCACTAAGTCTCACAAGAGTAGTTATAGAGAGCGAAGCTATAGAGAGAGAATCTATAGATAGAAAGAAGAAGAGAAGTTTACTACCTCACTATTCTAGTATCCAGTCTTCTTCTGAGGTAAGGGATATTATTTTGTTCAGTATTCTTAGGAATAATATTTTTTCCCATACTCTGTAGTATTTGAGTAATATTATTTGTCTCATATTCCTGATTATACCCTCATCTTGTTAAAGTATTACTTCTATACTCCGTGAAATTAGTAGAATATCCTTGAAATTTGTGCTCATCTAGTATCGTTTCACAAGGATATTTTCTGAACATTCTTGTTAAATTTTAAGCATTTCATACCGGAGTACTGTCTATGAGTACTATTTATTTATACGGAACTATTCACAAAAGTACTTTTCACAAAGTACTATTCATAAAGTACTATTCATAATGTACTATTCGCGAGTACTATTCACAAAGTTCTATTCACGGGGTACTATTCCTGAAGTACTATTCACAGGGATACTATTCACCTGGGTACTATTCACCCCGAGTACTATTCATGACAAAAATTAATTTCTTTTCGGTCCAAATCATTTTTGATACAATATCATTCTTGAATTTTACTCCACAAAGCAGTATCATGTTGGCAATTTGAACAATATTGAATTCTGGATAAATTAAATTATTAAAGTCTTTAAAATTTATCCTTGAACTTGTTTTATTGAATTCTTATATCATTTTCATCATCCTTATGCTTACATTGTGATGAAAGTCATCTTTGGCTTACGTGCATAGATGAACTGTTGATTGGTATGATTATGACCAGGGATCATTCGGTATAATCATGACCCGTAATGTTACAAATGATGTGGTAAAATTCCTCATTGGCTTGTAGTTCACTGATGGACAATTATTGGTATGATTATTGTGAGATCCCGAATTTTATGAAATAAAAGTATTCAATTTTTCTATTTTGGTAAATAGTTAAATTGATAAAAGTTTAAAGTTAAGGGTCATATTTAAAAAAATTTCAAAATAAGCTAGTTGTCATAAAATAAATGGTAGTAAAAATATAGTAATAAGTGTGGTTGCACAGTAGCACACGGTATTGATTATTGATGCTTATGTGAGAAGTCACTCAGTTATACTCAATTATTGCTGCAATAATTGTTGCATCATATCTCTCATATTATTGATTCAATTATTGTCATAGTATCATCTGCATAATATGTTATATATTATTAAATCAATAATTGAGACGACAAAGTTATTCATATTATTATTTTCAATATTGGCAATGTCTAGAAGTTCTGTCAAGAAGAGGTTTAGTCACCTAATTGCGCGCCAATAAGGAGAAATCCTTATAGGAAAGCCCCCTCTTTTCTGGGAACGACCTGATTGTTAAATATTGTGAGTTATAATATTAATGATGAATGTTATTAAAAATCAAATTTGAGTTTGGAGTTGAATTTGGAGATGCGGACGTGATATTTTTGAGTCCGAAACGATGAAATTAGTAGAAATAAACTATAAACACAAAATTTGTTGGGGTTGACTTTTTGGTCAAAAAAAGTCAATAGTTGACTTTTTCAGAAAAGTCAAACTTCGAAATTTTAAAAATGAAATTTTTGAGAAAAATATTTCCATTGTGTTGGGACTGTTAGTGTTAGTGGAAATCGACATTTATTTCGATGGTAATTGATGTCTGGAAGTTATATTGACCAAACGGGTAATTAATCGGGTAAATGAGCAATTAATTGCTATTAATTCACATGTTATTAACTATTTATTCATATGTGTATACTATTGATTCACATTCATGTACTATTAGGGGAGGTGGTGCAAGATTGATAATACTTGCATGACTAAGTTAAAAATGGAGGTATAGATGAAGGTATTATACTATAATTCGTATTTACACATGATTATAACTATTAATTCACATGATTTAACTATTGATTCACATTATTTACTATTAGGGGAGGTGGTGCAAGTTTGATAATACTTGCAGGACTAAATTAAAAAAAAAAAGAGGAAGTTATTATAGTATAATATTTCGAGCCCCAAAATGTGCAATTATTGAAACTATATTTTCCTATAAATAGAATATCATTCCTTCATTATTTTTCACCAATTCACTAATGCTATAGAGCAATTATTATAGAGAGAAATTAAAGAGAGAAAGAAGAAGTCAAGTCTGCTACCTCACTATTCTAATATCCAGTTTTCTTCTAAGGTAAGGGGTATTATTCTTTCGTATTCATGAAGAAAGTTATTTTCTTTCAATACTCGTAAGGGTTGTTATTCCATTCTTTATTATTCTGTTGGAATATCCTGTCTGTTCGGATTACGCATGACCTGGTTCCATTCTTTATTATTCTGTTGGAATAACCTGTCTGTGCGGTCTATCGCATGCCTGGTGAATTCTGTTGTTATTCCATTCTTTATTATTCTGTTGGAATATTTTGTCTGTGCAGATTACGCATGACCTGGTTCCATTCTTTATTATTCTGTTGGAATATCTTGTCTGTACGGATTACGCATGACCTGGTTCCATTCTTTATTATTCTGGTGGAATATCCTGTCTGTACGAATTATGCATGACTTGGTTCTATTCTTTATTATTCTGTTGGGAATAACCTGTTTATGCGGTCTATCGCATGCATGGTGAATTCGTCTATTATTCCATTCTTTATTATTCTGTTGGAATAACATGTCTATGTGGATTACCGCATGCATGATGAATGATCCTTTGTATTCATTCCTTATTAAATTATAGAAATGATCTGTCTACGTGGATTACCGCATGGCTGGTGAAAATCCATTTTCAGTTTCGTAATTTTTCTGACCCTCAAAAATTCTGGAAAAATTTGAAATGATAATTTGATGATTTTTCTATATTGTGTCCAAAGATGGAAATTTTTGGATGTATAGATTAAGAGTTATGAATTTTATGGGAAAAAAACTATTTTAAAAGTAAACCCTTATAACTCCTTGTGGTTAACTCAAAAATTGGTGAAATTTTTATTAGCAGTACATGTATATAACAGGAGTATACCATGTAAATTTCAGAATTTTTGGATAAAAGTACAATTTATAATAAATGTCTAAATATTCGGCAATTTTGGCCATATGAAAAATAGTAAATGAATTTTAAAGATTCTGATAAAAATATATGTTCAATATGGGACTATATTCTACTAAATTCCAGAAAAGAAATATTTTTGGGACTGTTTTGATATTTTTCATAAAAATGAACTAGTTATGAGTAAATGAATTAAATTATGTGAAGTAAAAAAATTAGAAAATAAGATTTTATGGCTTGGGAATCCTATATAGGGTATATGCAGATTTTTGATGAGGGATTTGATCATTGGTGATGAAATCTTATGAGTATAACATTTTTGAATGATTAAAATGCATTATATGGTAAAGTGTAAACATTTAAAATAAATTGTTTATTAGTTTAAGAAGTGATTAAAATATTGTTATAATATTAATAATATTAGATTATGAGTTTATTAAGTGATTGATAATATTTGAATAAATTTAAAGTCTTTAATATTTATCCTTATTTTCGCTTATATCATTGTCATCATCATCATGCTTATATTGTGATGAAAGTCATCTTTAGCTTACATGCAAAGATGGACTGTTGATTATTGATTTTACAATTGTATATCTTTGGCTTTCGTGCAAATATGGACTGTTGATTATTGATTTTTTAGTTGTATATCTTTGGCTTACATGCAAAGATGGACTGTTGATTATTGATTTTACAATTGTATATCTTTGGTTACGTGCAAAGATGGATGTTGATTATTGGTTTTACAGATGTATATCTTTGGCTTACGTGCAAAGATGGACTTTTGATTATTGATTTTACAATTGTATATCTTTGGCTTACATACAAAGATGGACTGTTGATTATTGGTTTTACAGTTGTATATCTTTGGCTTACATTGCAAAGATGGACTGTTGATTATTGATTTTACAATTGTATATCTTTGGCTTACGTGCAAAGATGGACCGTTGATTATTGGTTTTATAGTTGTATATCTTTGGCTTACGTGCAAAGATGGACCGTTGATTATTGATTTTATAGTTGTATATCTTTGGCTTACGTGCATTGATGGACAATTGTTGGTATGATTATAACCAGGGATTATTTAGTATAATCATGACCATTGTTGAAAACATGAATATCCTTGGCCCGTAGTGCATGGATAATTCATGGTCGTAATACTAATGAATTTCCTTGGCCGTAGTGCAGGGATGATTCGATGATGTGGATTAATTATTAAGCTGAGTCTCAGCGATAACATATTGATAATACACTTTTAATTCGTAGAAGATAGTAGATATCATGCTCTACTTGACTCTTCTATAATATAGTTGTATGTCTTTGGCCTGTAGAGCAAAGATGAATTGTTAATGAATATCTTTGGCCCGTAGTACAAAGATGAATTTATTAGTATGATTATGAATAAGAATTGTGATTTGGTATAACCATGATTTTTGATGTTTCAGGTAAAGACAGGTGATGAAAATTATCTTCGTCCTGGGTGCGAAGAGGAATTTAGAATCACAATTATGATTATGAGTTATTCACATGATTATGAACAGAAATTGTTGATTGATGTTACAGGGATAAAACATTGTTGGCGGACTTTTAACATGGAGAAGATAATAGACCCTATGGTCTATTTGACTCTTCTAATGGATTGCTCGTTCCGCTGCAACTATGGTTGAAAAGTTTTATCATCTACCATATGTTCTAAATCTCTTATTTATTACAGACGAAGGCTATTGATAATTTAATTATCTTTAGTCATGATATTCTTTACTGGGCTATTTGTGCTCACCCTTTGCTTTAAAATTCGTTTCAGGTAATAAGAGTGTAGCTGGGTCGAGAGGGGATAACAGGGAAATAATGTTATGGTTCGAGACTGTCGAAGTTTCTCAATACATTATAAAACGACATCACATGCAACAGATAATTGTATTAAGGACCTAAGATGTTTGTGTCGTATTTTATATGTCACTTAATAATTGATTTTGGCGAACAACAATAGGGTGATGAGAACCCGATTTTGAAAGCGTCAAAAGTGCACCTCATTTGAATGAATATGATAGTAATCTTCTCACTCTTCTTTGGGGTCTTAAAATATTTGATGATGTATTTTATATGGCATTGTAACAATTTGAGTTTGGATACTGTCTACGAGATAATATTGTATTAAAACTCACAGCTTATCTGTTGTCGTACACTGTACGACAGTTGAACAGTTGTATAAATAAAGTTTGTATTTGATTTTTATAAAGTAATATCTGTCGACTCAGAATGGATCGTGTGGACCTATTTTGGGGGCATCACAATTATGACTAGGGATTATTTGGTATAGTCATGACCATTGATGATTACATGAATATCCTTGGTCGTGGTGCAGGGATGATTCGATGATGTGGTTTATTTATTAAGTTAAGTCTTAGCGATAAAGTTGATGAAAAACTTTTTAAATTATAGAAGATAGTAGATATCATGCTCTACTTGACTCTTCTAATGGATTACTTGTTCCACTGCATTTAAACTTGATGTTTATTATATTTTATCAGTTTAACATTGTTGAAGGCTAATGATAATTTATTCTGCATTATCTTAGTCATAATATTTTTTACTAGGCTAGTTGAGCTCACCCGCTTTCATTGTTCTCTTTAGGAAATGAGAACGTAGCCGAGACTAGTTGGGGAATGGAGTGACGGTCCAGATGTCTGCATTAGTAGTCCTCACTATCTTGTGAAATAGTGTGATAATAAATGAGGACTTATTTTGAGTTTGAATACTGTCTAGAAGACAATATTTGTAATAAAACTCACAGTTCATGTTGTGTAATAAAGTTTGTATTTGTATTCAGTACCATGTATTTGGCGACCCAAGATGGGTGATGTATACCTATTTTGGGGGCGTCACATATGATGCATGAATGGATGATTGTCGGTTCCATGTTAATCATGTCGGGGATGACAATCAGTAATGTCTTGGACATGCCATACAAGTCTTCAAGGATGTTGACGTTTGGGCTATCACCAAAGTCATGGATCCTTGATACAGACTTCTACTCCATAGAGGTGCCTCTCGTGTGCAAGAGATCTACGGGGATAAAGCTTTGTCTGTTTGAGGATGTGTATAACATATTCCACCATCGGTCCTCTCCGATGAGGATGGTCTTCTCTGGTTTGTGTCACCAGCATATACCACGATCTTTATTGGAGTTACTGCCAACAGTATGTATTGTCAGGGCTGCTTGACCTTCGCTGATGTGTGTATCACCAGATAGGTCCATGTTGGTCAAATTGTCAAGGTTGTTTGACATTCATTGATGTGTATCAATGATTGTATTGCGTTGTGACCCTTGCTGTGGAATATGTCAAGGCTGCTTGATCTTCATTTACGCGTATATCAATGGTTGAATCACGTTGTGACCCCCTCCGGGGATACTTTATCAATGTCTGACTTTGGCGTTGTAACCCCCGTTGGGGATACGTTGCTTCGATGGGTTTACTTTCCATCGGCTGAGGTAACGTCAAGGTTGTTTAAACTTCATTGATGTGTGTATCAATGGTTTCGATGGGTTTACTTGCCACCAACTGAGATAACGTCAAGGTTGCTTGACCTTCATTGATGTGTGTATCAATGGTCGAAAATACGTTGTAACCCCCGCCGGGGATACGTGGATGTTTGAAAGTCTGCGTTGTGACCCCCGCCGGGGATACTTTATCAATGTTTGAAATCAGCATTGTGACCACCACAGGGGATACATTTTTTAGGGTTACATCCCTGTGTTTGGTGGCATCGAACCTGTGTAAGGTATTACCGAGTATGATTTACAAAAGCTAAGCTCATCGGTATAGTGTACCTTGTATGCAGGCGAATAACAATGAGTGATATGCGGAGTCAGAGTTTGTCCTGAGAAAACCAGGATTTCAGGCTATTCCGCTCAATCGCGTAGCATTTTTATTCATGATTTGGCCTTTTCAGCTTGTGAGACCTCCTTTGCAACTCGAATTGGACCGAACTAAAGGTGTGGGACCCATGTAGGGGTGCCTCAGGTACACCTATGGAAATAGCAGGTGGACCTACGGCCAACCGTGAGTATAAAATGGTTGATGGTTGCTTTCCTAAATCACTTTCAAGTTGCACCGTGAAGGAAATTCGAGAGTTCTTCTTCAGACCTACTGAGTTCGGTCGACTTTCTGCACGTTCTGCCACCGTACAAGTGTTCTTCACTGTCCTGGTAACATATGCATGTATTCTTTTCCAGTTTCTTTCCGTTGGAAAGTGATTTATCACATGAAATTCACTTAGACACATAATAGTGAATATGCATGCTGATATGACTTGATAAAAAATATTCAACATAGTAAATGTTAGTTTTAAACCATGTTGAACATAATGATGTGAAAAAATTTAACTTTTGAAACAGTCAAATTGGCACCTTTTATTGTCATTTCTTATCCTATTTAAGGACAAATGAATAAAGGTAGAAAAGCAAAATAATCCTGGTAAATAGACTGCACTTACAAATTTTTTACTATGATGTATTAATGCATGTAGGATGTATATGACTGTGGGTAGGTGCGCTACTGAATGGCCACCTAGTTATGCCTATGTGCATGTGGATAGTCCAATATACAAAGGGGACTATGGCAAAAATTTTCCAAAATATAGGCATTGGGTAGTCATGCAATTTTAACTCTACTGTAAATATATGTTAAAATAATGCATGCATGTATGTAGTCATAAAATGCATTTTAAAAAGCTCCAAGTAAGAATTTACCACACCCTTTCTGAGGTGATTTGGAGATTTGTTGTCCATATATTATGGATCTGGATCAGCCGAGTAGTTCCCGCAGGACCACTTCTGGTGTATGGAGAAGGGCTTCTGAAGTGGCTCGACCTCGTTATGTTAGACAGCCTCGTCGTTTGGTGGAGGTGGTGATACGTCCTATCCGAGTTGAAGTGCTGGATGTCGAGGACGAAGAGGAGGATGTATCAGTTGTGGTTCCTGCTCCTACTGTACGTGTTCCCCGTAGGGATTTGTCAGGTATTCAAGTAGTGAAGCCAGAGCTTCTAGGCGACTTGAGTTGACATCCTTTAGTCTACCTGCACTCAAATGAGGAGTAAAGGGTTCTGATGTTGATCCGCAATTGATGTAGGTTCCTGGCTTTACACAGCCTCGAGGGAATTAGTTCAGCATCCACTCTATGTATCAGGCTTTGCACGATGACTGTATTTATTCAGTCGTAGATAGCTTATTTTGGACGAAATTCCGTCGGAGTTAGATTCGTCGAAGATAAGATAGGTAGTACAGAATTTATGACGGATGTTATCTTCAACGCGTATATATACAACCGAATTTCCGACGGAATATTCCGTTGGAAATAACCTATTTATGACTGAATAGGCTTATTTCCGAAGGAAAATTCTGTCTTAATTAGCTTTTTTCTTGTAGTGTTAGATAAAGTAATCTTATGGCGGTTAAATACATGTATTATACATGTCTATGGATATTATACGTATGGAAATTCTCTTATAAATAGGAGTTCCCAATTCATAAGTGAATTTGCTTGAAAATTTGCCAAGTGTTGCTAGAGAGAAAATAATAAGAGAATGAGAGAAAAAGAAAAACCTAGAGGAAGTTCTTTCAAGTTGGTGATTCAAGAGGAGCCTTTGAAGAAAGAGAAAGTGGAGGCCTTCTAAAAGTTTATTTCTAAGAGAAAAAAGGTTTATAGAAGGTATAATGTTTTCTCACTAAAATATTAAGTTTATAAGTATCGTTAAACATGTAGATAATCTTGCATACTTATTTGTGGCAGATTTTTTTATTATTGGATCATGAAGGATTCGAAGCTATAAGGATTATTATTGAAAGGATTTTATATGTTTTTATGTGTTAAAATGAGTAAAAACTTAAAGTGGAATGAAAATAATAACATAAACACTTTAATGGGGAAAACCCTAAAATAAACAGTAGCTTTGGACATACATAACTCTTTGTGTGTTTACCGTTTTTCCTATCCATAAATTTTGGGTGGTAGATCTATGAGTTTTGTAACCAACCCAAGTGGAACGGACAAAAAATATTAAATTTTCAAATTATGGTGAATTTCCTACTAAAACAGTCCAAACTGCGAAAAAACGCTAAAGACAAACATGTCCAAAAAATTTCGGCCCCTATTTGGACCAGTTAACCTATGAAAAAAATTCGGCCCATTTGGATTCTAGTAGTTTATGACATAAGGAAGTTTCTGTCCAAAGATGAACCAAATCCAACTTCATACGAAAGAGTTATGGCCAAATAAATTTTACGGAATTAAAACTTTGAACTGGAAAATCTGAAGTTATAAACTCAGAAAATTATGAAAGTATTACTGGAATTACATACTGATGTAAAGTAGCTACCAAGTGAATTTCAGAAGTTTTGGATAAAAACTTGAACTATGAAATATGTGGCTATTTTATGAATAAACGACCCTTTTAAAATTAGTAATTCACATTGGAAAATTAAAAAAATATATTTGTGAGTAAATTAAATAATGTTAAATAAGTAGTTCCAAAAGGAATAAAAATAATAATGTATCTAGGTATTATTAATAAATAAGATTGATCGATCTAAGAAATTAAGGCAAATGATTAAAGAGAAACTGAATAAATGATATAAAGTGATTTTACCAGCAAGTGTGTTATAAAAATGAATAAATAAGACTTATTAAGAAAATTATGTTCATCTTAATGATTATGTTATGTGAAACTACTTGAGGAAAATAATTGTAAACTAAGAAACAATTAAACAGATAGAATAATATATAAAGATTAATTTATTTGTAAAAATGTGGAAAGATTAAACAAATGAAATAATAATTTAAATTATTTTATTTGTAAAGAGTATTGAGAGGTGACCATATTAATGGAAAATGATCAAGTAAATAAAATAATGGTTGAGATTATTTGGAAATTAATAAATATTAGTGAGTAAAGTAAGAATACTTTATTTGTGTAATAAGACGTGGATAAGTAAAGGAAGTTGTGAACAATTAATTAAACAAGTAAAATAATAAAGGAATTATTTTATTTGTAGTAAATGGAATAAATGAGTAATATTTGTGAATACTAGTGAATATAATAAAGGGCATGATGAACAAAAAATAGTTAATAATCAATTAAAATGGGAGTCGATTTATTTGTGAGTCCTAATTGATGGAACAAGTGAGATAGATCAATTAGAGGTATATGTGGAATTTAATAGAGATTAACCATTAGATGATTATGATGAACATAGGTTGTTCAAAGGATAAGGAGTCAAAGTCGGATAGAGTCAACTACTCAGGCAAGTTCTTTAACTTACACAACTTTGTATATTCTGTTAGTTTTTGGATTGTTGTTATATAAACTATATACATATTGAGAAAGTTTACTAACTTGTACACTCATTGTTTCGTACAAGTAAACTAGATGTTATATCAATTGCAAGTACTTCTTACATGTACACTTTTATTGTATTGTACAAGTTTGTAGTTAAAAAGAATTTGTTAAAATTGAATTGTTAGTAATTGAATAAGATCACTCGTATACCTATGCTTAAGAAAATTTTCCTAACAAGAACATTAAACATTGAGAACCTGGATTTATATCCACTATTGAATGAATAGGTCTATGTCATTTGATTAAGCTAAATTAATGACGACATGAATTGCCGATATTTTGAAAGAGTTATCCATACCAATTTCTTTGGTGCAAAATTCTTCTATGGTGAAATGGACATTATTTATAAGTCATGGATTCGACTTGCGCGCAAAGGTGATTAAATGTTATGCATAACGTAAGGTATGTCGAAGCTGATCACTTCATGTACCTGTTTATCCGAAGGCTTTTTAGCAATTATACTGATAACATTCTCAAAGTTCAACGGTCCTTAGTGATCCTCGACCATAAAATATAATTTTGTTTTGAATTATCAGAATTACTCTTATTCGGTTATCTAATGATTAATTATTCACGAAATATCAAAGCTTTAAAAATTTTCAAATCATAATTCTTGAAACGTTATTCATGATTGATTCATTAGTAGCGTATCTTACCTTATTCAAGATTGTTAAACTTATCAATGATTTTTAGCTATTATTTTCATATACTTGCTGAGAAAACTCGTTGCTTATTCTTGTTTTATAACCTATCTTATAGTTAAGACATAGAAGGCCAGTGATTCTGGTAAGGATAAGGGCAAGGCTAAGGCAGCCGAATAATTTCAAATTATGTTAATTTTATGAAAACTTCTGTGTAAGAACAATATTAATGTTATTGTATTAAGACTAAGTATGTAAGATTAAAGGATGATGAGATATGGGATTGTAATATAAGTTAAATTTTATTATATAATGTAATTATTTACACTTTTATGTATTATAGAAGTAGTTAGATATACGTCAGATGATTATATCTTGAGCACTAAGTTCGAGGAAAGAGTACCTGAATTTAGGAGTATCACAGGTAGGTATCAAAGTTATAGGTTAGAAGCCTAGGGTTGAGGAAAATCTTAGGATATAACCTCATAGAAGGTGGTGAATTAGTAGTAGAGAAACTCATGTTAAGTATAGGAGATGAATTATGGAAATTCATCGATGGGAAAGCGTAGTTAAAGTAGGATGTAAATAATGTTAAAAGACATTAATAGATGTATATGTGTTATGATCTTAATCAATTCAGTTATATTGATAGATATATTTTATTGAGAGGATTAATCAACTAGAGCAGCAGCTCCAAGAAGAGAGGGTCGAGAAAGAGGCTCTACGAGCCCAATTGGAGAACGAGGTTGCAATAAGGATCTAAAAGGAGGAGCAGCGAGATGCAATTAGATTGATAATGGGAGACCTTGAGGCCGAGGTGAGTAGGGAGAATAGGAGAAGACTACCCGTATGATTTATTCTTTACACACGGCTTTTGGAAAGTAGATAAAGGGCATTAGACATTATCAAGTGGATCAGGGACAGACACACCACACCTTGAGTCGAGAAGTAGCTGTTCAAATAGGACAATTGGAGTATGGTAGTGCTATGGAGCGTGGGATGCTTCCATAGACTTTATTGATGTATTTATTATTATGCATTTATGAACTTATGTAGGTTGTTGTAAATCCCAGCTTCTGTGATGCACATGGGGTGGTATTTGTAAGCTTCAACTTTGTATTAACTGCAGGGTAGTATGGTGGTAAATACGATTTTTGTTCACTAGGGGATATATTAATTGACAGTGGTAATGAGAGATATGCTAGAGAATAGATGGATAGATGACTGTGAGACATTTGTAGAGTATATCCCGTGATGCTTTTGTACTATATACCCAATCATTGGCATATAAATATAAATGTGTATTATATATGTTTTATGATATTGATATATCACTTTAAATATGGTTGCTTAAAATAGATGATATAATAATAATATAGAAGTGTTATCAAATAGAACATGCCGCCAAGACGTAGAGTAACAACACAAGGAGAGTCAATCAACCATGAGGGGGGTCAGGTAGACCATAAGCAGAGACTTGTAGACTTTCTAGAAGGGGAGTTCCAACTCCGAGGTCCTCAACTAATAAATCACAATCCCCTAGTGGCTCCGATAGCAGGTTTAAAGGAATTTAAGACAGTGGGATCGCTCGAATTCAAAGGGAACACATATCCGTTTAAAACCCAGTTCTGGGTGAAGGAGATAGAGAAGACGTTTGAGATCGCCAGAGTTGGGGAGAATTAGAAGAACACATTTGTAGCATATCTGATGAAAGGAGAAGCCAATTTCTTGTGGGATGCGAATAAACAATGGGTATGAAAAGGAGTGATAGCATGGGAGAGATTTAAGGAGCTATTATTCGTGAACTATTTCCCGAATAGTATGCAAAAAAGAATTGATATGAAATTTATGGACTTGAAGTAGGGAGTGATGAAGGTGGCACAGTACGCCACAAAGTTTAACGAACTCGCACGCTTCATACCACATCAAGTCGACATAAAGGAGAGGAAAACTATGAGACTCGAGAAAAGCTTGAGGCCATGGTTGTACAATAAAGTGGCAGTTCTATAGATCGATTCTTTTGAAACTCTATTAGAAAAAGCAATAATTGCATATGGAGGCAGCGAGGCACTGAGTTAGTACCATAAGGACAAGAAGAATAAGAAGTTTGGAGGTGAGAACTAGGGAGGTAGCAGTGGTGGTAGTAACATAGGAAGCAAAGAGGAAGTTGGATGGCAATAACAACATCAACAGTAACACCCAATCAGGGTGTGGTTAGGGACTATTCAAGAAGAGGTCAAAATCGTGTAGGAAGTCTGGCAAAAGATAACAAGGTGAATGTGTTAGGTTTGTAATATTTATGAACGCAATCAAATTGCATAAATTAAGCGGAAACGTTGTAAATCAGAGTTTTAAATTTTACAAACCATATACCCGGATCACCCTTTATGCACAATTATTAATTAAACGAAAATGAAAGAACAAGAATCATACCCTTAAAGATTCGAGCTTCCTCAGGTACAAGTTCACCTCCAATCCTTTTCGCGTTCAACTTGAACCCACCGGGTTTCGTTCCTTCCTTTGATCAACGTTAGCCACCCAAGTGTTTGGCCTCTAGAGGTGATCCACCAAGGAAGAAGAAGAATTCAAGAAGATGGGTGTTTATCAAAACCCTAGTTTTCTATCTCTCATAGAAAAGGAACGTACTCTCCAACTATTAGAATTGCGTATGTTGTTAAAAAGTCAACAACCCCCCCCCCCCACCCATAATAAGACTCCTCTTATTTAAAGATGTGGTCAACCCTCCTTAACAATTAAGGAATTGGGTTTTATTTTAATAAATTAAAATCCTTTAATTAATTAAGCTCCCTAATTTTATTAGGGATAATTAATTAAACTCTTTTAATTAATTTAACCTCCTAATCTTATTAGGAATATATGAGAGTACTTTTATTAATTAATTTTCAAACTCCTTTAGGAATTAAATAATAATAATAATAATAATAATAATAGTAATAATAATAATAATAAGACACCTCTTATTAATTTATATTTAATATTTCAAAATATTAAATAATAAATATTAAGTTATTTAATTTATTCTATCACCATAGATTAAATTAAATATACTTAACTTATTATTACGATTATGCCATTAACTTCTTAAATAATTATTCTTCCTTTTATAGTGTGACCCTTTAGGTTCTCCATATTAAACCGGTTGTGAATAAATCAATTAGAACAATTCTAATCTTATTTAAATAAATAAATAAAAATATTAATTTATTTCAATAAATAATATTTATTCTACAATAGGGATAAGTCTCTTTAGCGATTAACGACTTTTCAGATAATATATATTTCAACATTAGTCATAAAAGAACCTTTGAGAAAATAGTTACCGTACAATTCAATCCTTCCACCATACAATGTCTCAATTAAATATAAGACATGAAATTACTTTCAAGTCTTATTTTATTTAATTTTATGTATTTCGACTCTTAAATGCACAACTCCAAATAATACAAATTAGAAACTCCTTTCTAATTTCATTCTGCCTTGGCCAAGGACTACTGGGTTGTCATTTATCGAATCACATAGGACATTTCTCTTCTTTTATTAGAAGCGATAGATTCTTTATTGATCATACATTATATCCATGTATAACTTATTATGCCCAAGTATACCCTTTGATATACCCTAATGGTCTTAAGGAATAAGTCAAAGTATAACTCATCATACACAAGATACTATGATGATCTCAAGTCCAAGGATCACTTGTATTACTATCACTACAGGAATTTCTATTGACAGGCAAGTAAAACTCCATTAGGTATTCCTTAGCGAGTCACGTTCAGTGAACTTATTCTCTAATAAGCACCTACATACTTGCTATAGTGTCTCCACACAAATGATCATGAGATCAATCATCCTCATCTAATGAGCAAGCAACGTATGTACCAATCTATCCGGATTCACTAATCCCCAATTTAGTAATCCAATGATTGGAAACTATTTTAGTTTTAAGCTTTCTAAGAATTTAGATCTCATTAGAATGATCATCATCATTATTCTAAAAGCATTGCTTAAAACTATGGGTTTATCACATATCATAAAACAACATCATGTAAATAATTAAAAGCCTTTAATACTTTTTATTAATAAATGAATAAGATTGTTACAAAGTATATGCTTTATCATCAAACATGATTGGCTTGTGTGCATACTACTTTCAATCTCCCACTTGCACTAAAGTCAATCGCCATGGTATCTCATACACTTCCTCTCTAAGTGACGATTATCCTATTGTTGGATAAGCTTTAGTTAATGGATATGTAATGTTGTTCTTGAGAGTCCACTATCTCTATAGTGATTTCTCATCGTTCAATTATTCTTATAATCAAATGAAAGTGCCACAACATATGATTAGATCTGAGATGAGACTTAGGAACTATTCCTAGTTCAGTAATGAGCTTTTCATCCAAACAATCAACTTGCAGCTTCATTTATAGCTATATACTTTGTCTTTATCACTAAACCAGCAACTCTTTGCTGTTTGGAACCTTTCCAATTCACTGCACCACCGTTCAAGGTAACACTTTACCTTAAAGTGGATTTTCTGTCGTCTTGGTCAGTCTAAAAAACTTGAGTCTGTTAAGCCCTCTAGTTTTAATTTAGACCCACAATAAATTTTAATCACATCCTTAGTACCGGTTAAGTACTTAAGATGTTTTTCATTGTCTGACAATGATCTTCTCCAAAATATGACTGGTCAATATCACGTCTCGTACGTTTCATTGGATACATGATAGTTACTCATGCGATCTCTCTTTTTGGAGTCTATGGGGACTATTAAGAGAGATATACTCCATGTCTCATCAACATGAGACAACTCTTAGAGTTTGCCATGCTAAACGACTTTAGCATCAAATGAATATATGTTCATTGGGTTAAGTCGAGCATCCTATTAAATCTATCTATATAGATTTTTATCCCCAATTAAGATACTCTACCCAAATCATTCATGGAGGAATGTTTAGAGAACTTTATCTTTACTGATTGTAGCATTAGTATGTCATTTCTTATCCATAATATATCAACATATAATACTAGAAATTTCACGATGCTCCTACTAACCATTTTGTACACACTAGGTTCATTCTTGTTTTTGATAAAATCAAACTCTTTTGATTGTCTCATCAAAACGAATGTTCCATATTTGAGAAATTTGCTTCAATCCATTTCTCTGAGTGTCTACAACTCTTACCTCATCGTATATAACTAGATCATCATCATCTATGATGAATCCATACCTCCCATGTATCTTCGGTACTATTCCAGATTTACGATTCGGTTGTGGTATAATAGGTCTATCTACAGGTTCCTCTTATTTGACTTATAGTGTTTTGTGGTTCTTGAACTCTTCAAGATGTATTATCCTGCCACTATCCCCTTCAATGATAAACACCTTTATCTTAGAAGGCAGCGTGTTTCGCAACAAACACGTTTTGCTAAGTAGGATTTAGAACATATGTCCTAAACTTACTTTAGGATGTCCCACAAATCTGTACTTGTCAAATCTTGTCCTAAGTTTATCCTTTGAAACCTTTTCACATAAGTTGGACAACCCCTTATCTTAACATACTTAAGATTAGGAATCCTCCTTGTCCATAACTTTTATGGAGTCTTGGGGCCAGATTTTGAGGTTTCCTTTTCCATAGATATGCAACCATTTCTAAGACATTATCCCAGAAGGATACTGGAATGTCGGTAAAATCATTGTGGATTGCACCATGTCTAACAAGGTACGATTTTTCCTTTTAGATACATTAATCAATTATTGTGTATCAAGAGGCGTCCATTGTGAGAAAACCATTTGAGATGATTTAGAAACTCATTGCACAAGTATTCCTTCCATGATCCGATCAAAGAATCCTAATACTTTGCCATGTTGTTTCACTTTTGAATTCTTTGAACCTTTCAAATAATTCACACTTGTATTTCAGCAAATACACGCATTCAACTCTTTAAATGATCATCTCCTTTTCTTATAATAATTTGTTCAATATGTAAAATTATTTTTACGTAAGTCAAGTATACTAAATCCATTAAGTAATATTCTAGTACTATACAAAACATTATTATTATAAATAGAACAACAATTGTTCTTAAATATAATACCAAAGATTTTATTGTCCAATAATAAAATAGAAATAATGTTTTTAACGAGAACTGGAATACAATAAAAACTTATTGACTTAATTGATTTGCCCGTAGGCAATGCTAAACTATAAGTTTCTATGGCTAATGCAGTAACCTTTGCTTTATTTCCCACACATAGGATTACTTATCTTTGTTTAGCTTTCTACTTCTGTTTAGTCCCTTCATAAATCTATATTTATGATAACCAAAGCCGGTATCCAATACCCAAGTAGAATTTTGACTTAAAGAAAAAATTATTTTAAATTATGAACAAAATTATAATTGTAACCGAAACTTCACTAAGCTTCTTTTGGTTAGCCTCTACAAGATGCTTCTTAAAGTTTCTTTCCAGTGTCCAGGCTTATTACAGTGGTAGAAAACTCCTTTGCTATCCGTATCTATTTTGTTCTTATTATCCTTTGTTTTTGCCTTTCTATTTACCTTCTTTGAATCGTTCTTCTTTTCAGAAGATCCTTTGGCCCCTACTAGTAAGACTCTGTCTTTCTTGGTTGGAAAGTGACTCAACATTTTTCAACATATTAAGCAAATCAGTGAGGCTGATATCTAGCTTGTTTATATGAAAAATTCACAACAATTGTGAAAGGAGTCCTTGAGTGAGTGCAAGATCAAATCTTGGCTCAACTCTCCATCCATGACAAAACTCGTTGTCCTAATTGATCAATCAAATTGATTATGTTAAGAACTTTTATCTGTACTGTAGTGTCATCGGTTATTCTAGATCGAAAGAGCTCCTTAGATATTTGATATCTATCAGTCTTACTTTTCTCACCATCAACTACTTGACGTGTAGGAGTATAGTAGGAGTATCCATAGATTCAGGCTGACGCTGAAGCTTGTTACTCATGGATACGAGCATGATGCATTGAGCCAACTGTGCATCATCTTGCCACTTTCTAAAAGTAGCAATCTCTTCCTCAGAGGTATTGTATGCAACCATTACAGGGTTAGGCCTATTAAGGACATAAGATATCTTTTCAGCCATGAGAACTATTCTTAAATTCCTTAATCAATCCGTTTAATTCGGTCCGATTAATTTATCATCTAATATGCTATGCAGTGATAGTAATTTTAGATATTGTAAAATTTTGTAAATGAATTTGTAATTAACAACATTTTATCATACATTCTTTTATTAATTACCAAAATAAATTAGGTCTTATTTTAAATTGGTATCTCCCACTATTTTCTTCAAACTATATTACCCTCACTTATATAGTTCGGCAAAATCTAATTAAAGATTTGCTAGTGAGAATAAGGATCTCATTTCAAATGTATATAGCCTTGTGTGTGCATAACAAAATATATATAAATAAATAGGTAGACAACTCTTGTCAATTACATCAACTATGTAACTTCTTGTATTTTGTCTCTTAAATCATAATGGTCAAGAGTGTGCATATCTTAACTAAAATGATTTAAGTTAAGTCAAACCCAACATTTTCATATAAGTGAAGAGAAAACTACAGCCCTTGTGTGTGCACAACAAAGCAGTAATGTTCAATTCCTTATAAACATCATATGTAATAAAAACAATATCTTAAATATTTAATACTTGCCTTGTGTGTGCACAACAAAATCATATTAAATATTCAATACTCTATTATTTCTATCATGCTAGAAGGCAACGTTCGATATTCTAAATATCTTTGAACGTTACAACTTAATATAAAAAAATTTGAGGGGTTTGTTATTAATTTGTCTCATCTTGTTTAGCGTGCATACACATATATATATAAAATACGCGTCATATTAATTAACATGTGAAGCATGTTTGCATAATATATAATATATATATAGTATAAGCATGCACATATAGAATACTATATTCTACCCGGATTGATTATGGACTTTTATTCTAGTTTGGTTCACTAGAGCCACTATGTGAACCAAAAGGTCAAACCTAGGGGTGCAAGAATTAGTATTTAAATATAACTATTACATGTAAACTCGGGCTCCATTACAAACGGGTCTTCAAGCGCTCCTTACTCCTTGATCTCCAATTTTTCAAAATTAATTCTAACTATTCCTATTACAAAACTATTTAAAATAAATAGAAATCTTGATCAGCGGTCAAGGGGAAGTACATAGGAGTCAGATAGAATTTACATTAAGAAAAAAATTAGAGAAGACGAGGCACGCAGATCTCATTTAATAAAACTCATACATTCATGCATTCAACTAAAATAAAATACAATCACATTGGTCAATAGTCCATAATCAATCCCATTTATTATCATACACATCACCATATGCATCAATAAATAACATTCATCTCATGAATAATAAACATTCAATATATATATATTGATATCATTTAATGGGCAAATTTAGTTAGTATAAAATCTAATTTTTGAATCAAAATAAACTCTTTTATTTTAATCCAAATTTAAATCAAAATAAAACTATTTTATTTTAATTTATCCAATTTTGAATAAAATAAACTATTTTATTTTAATCAAAATAAACTCCTTTATTTTAATTAATTATGGAATCCAATTCCATGTAAAAAAACTCATTTATTTTAAAGGAAACACAAATTCTCTTTCCTATTCACAAATAAACTCCTTTATTTTGACTAATATGAAATCTTATTTTATATCCAAATAAACTCTTTTATTTAAAGAAATTAGGATTCTCTTTCTTATTCACAAATAAACTCTTTTATTTTGAATAATATGAAATCTTCTTTCATATCTAAATAAACTCCTTTATTTAAAAAAACATGGAATCCAATTTCAACTCCAATTAGTTATCATGGAATCCAATTCTAACTCTAATTAATTAGCATGAAATTTAATTTTAAAATTAAAATAAACTTTATATTTTAATATTAAAATAAACTTTTTATTTTAAGATTAAAATAAATTTTTATTTTAAGATTAAAATAAATTTTTATTTTAATTATTAAAATAATTATATATATATAGTACCGTAATATAATATATATATATATATATATATATATATATATATATATATATATATATATATACACACGGTAAGGATCAAGAGCATTCTCCTTAAATAACATTCCGCCTTAAATAGAATTCTTTTATCAAAACGACGTAGTTTTGGAGGGACGCGGTGGCATTTTGTAAATACAATGTCACCGCGTATTTACAAAAATGCCACCGCGTCCCTCCAAAACTACGTCGTTTTGATAAAAGAATGTTATTTAAGGCGGAATGTTATTTAAGGAGAATGTTCTTGATCCTGATCGTATATATATAATCTTAAGGAATCCTTGGATGAAAGCACCAGGAAATCAACATCTTGATTTCCGTGGACAAGAAAGCTTGCTTACATATATTATATTTATATATATAATCTTAAGGAATCCTAATTCTTGAATCCTGAAGCTTGCTATCATCACGTGAACCAGGTGACGCGAATCAGCAGCGAGAGAAAAATAACGTTTTCGCGATTTTTTTTTTTAAAAATAAATTTTATACAATAAAATTATGCCCAATTAAATTGTTCTAAACACATATCAATATACATATTAAATTAAAATAATTAATAATTCGCATAAAGATTTGGCTTTGATACCACTGTTAGGTTTGTAATATTCATGAACGTGATCAAATTGCACAAATTAAACGGAAACGTGGTAAATCAGAGTTTTAAATTTTACAAACCATATAACCGGATCACCCTTTATGTACAATTATTAATTAAACGAAAAAGAAAGAACAAGAATCATACCCTTGAAGATTCGAGCTTCCTCAGGTACAAGTTCACCTCAAATTCTTTTCGCGTTCAACTTGAATTCACTAGGTTTGGTTTCTTATTTTGATCAACGTTAGCCACCCAAGTGTTTGGCCTCTATAGGTGATCTACTAAGGAAGATGAAGAATTCAAGAAGATGGGTGTTTGACAAAACCCTAATTTACTATCTCTCATAGAAAATGAACGTACTCTCCAACTATTGGAATTGCGTATGTTGTTAAAAAGTCAACAACCCCCCTCCTCCCCCCCCCCCCCCCCCCCAAATAATAAGACTCCTCTTATTTATAGATGTGGGTAACCCTCCTTAACAATTAAGGAATTGGGTTTTATTTTAATAAATTAAAATCCTTTAATTAATTAAGTTCCCTAATCTTATTAGGGATAATTAATTAAACTCTTTTAATTAATTTAACATCCTAATCTTATTAGGAATATATGAGAGTATTTTTATTAATTAATTCCCAAACTCATTTAAGAATTAAATAATAATAATAGTAATAATAATAATAATAAGACTCCTCTTATTAATTTATATTTAATATTTCAAAATATTAAATAATAAATATTAAGCTATTTAATTTATTCTATCACTATAGATTAAATTAAATATACTTAATGTAAGACCCCAACTTAATATTTAATAAAATTAAATTTCATCTGTTTATTATCTTGAAATAGTAAGGGTTGATTGGATTAATGTGGTAAGTTATGGGTAAAATGCGCAATTATTTCAAACAAGCAAGTGGTTTTAAAATATTCATTGTTGACGAGGAATATTCGTTTGGTCGTAGAATATTCGTACTGTCGGGGAATATTTGTACGACGGCGCAGCCTTGTGTGGGCCCCATAACGGAAAGCGATTGGATGAAGAAAATGACAAAAATAAGTTGGTTATAAATAACTGCGTAGTTGTTACCATTAATACTATGGAAATACTCGGTGGTTAAAACACAGTAGCACACGGTATTACACCAGTTATTGATTCTTATGTAAGAAGACACTACTCATTAATTGTTACAGTAATTACTGTTCAGTATTTTATTTTATTGATTTAATAATTTCTGCGTTGATATTTTATATTACTGTTGTTTTAATAATTGTCACTGCACAATATTTTCTATTATCGGAGTAATATATAATTCATATTATCTGAATAATATTATTAGATAACATTATTGGCAATGTCTAGAAAGTTCTGTCTAAGAAGAGGTTTGTTCACCTAATTGCGCGCCAGTAAAGAGAGATCCTTATTGGAAAGCCCCCTCTTTCCTGGGAATTGCCTAGTTGTCAATAATGTGATTTTGTAATATTATTTGTGAATAATTAATTATTGATTTATATGATGAGGAAACTATTGATTTTTATGTGGATATAGATGGAGAAAATTTTTAATGTGATAATTGTTAAAAATTAATATTATATCTTTTTTTGATAAAATAATTCATTTAAATATATTATTTTAATAATATACTGATAGTGATATTTTTACAATGAATGTGGGATATATAAGTATATGAGGAGGAAGATTATTTTTGTGGCATTAAATGATTAACACATGTTCTGTGTGTCGGTAGACCCCAATTCTTGACCGAAATTTGATTATAGCTTGTAAAATCGCCCGTTTGTGGATTTCGGTCAATTTATGTTTGGAATTTGGAAAATCTTTCTTCTGCAAAGTTGTAGAGAATGAAATTTCATATGGAAAGAATATGTGGTTCGAATTTTTCTTACAAAAGGGCTATTTATTGTGAATTATTGAAGTTCTGAAGTTCCTAAATAATTTATTTTTGGAAGTTTTATTTATTTTTATCAAGGAAAATGTTTTTTCTATTTGAGTGGCACATGTTAATGGTTTAATCAGCTGGTGAGGTGTGCTAAGGAAATTAAGAAAGGTATATTATTATTTTATTAAATTTTCTGCTTTGGTGTTCTAAGCAATTTCTTATAAATAGAGTGCTTAGGTTAGAATTGAAAATCACACCAGAAACTAAAGTTTTCTCTGTCTTTCTCTCTCTATATATATATTGAGCATATTCTTGTGAGTATTTTGATAATTTGAGTGTTGCTATACGGTGCAAGTTCCCTTCTGCACTATATCCGATATTCCAGCTAGAAGTACTGTCTTTTCGAATTAAGGGATATTATTTTTTTTAAACGATATTATTTCTTTCAATATCATTATGCCGAAGTATTGATCTGAACTTTTAATCAAATTTGAAACTTTTTGTGTCGGGGTTACTATTCACGTATACAGCACTATTCACGTATACGACACTATTCACGAATACGACACTATTCACAGAAAAATTAAATTTTCATTGTGGATACTAGTTTTGATTGTATCCATATTTTGATCATTCTTGAATTTTACTACACTATGGTTATTTATGAGGTATTTTTGGACATGAAATAGCTGAAATACGAATCCTTGATATTTATTCTTTTGTTTCACTGGATTCTTTTCCTTTAAAATATTTATTTATGAGGTATTTTTGGACATGAAATAGCTGAAATACGAATCCTTGATATTTATTCTTTTGTTTCACTAGATTCTTTTCCTTTAAAATATTTTTCATCATCCTCAGTCCTAAATGATGATATTATTGAATATCTTTGGCCTGTAGTGCAAAGATAAATGATTTTATAATGAATATCTTTGGCCCGTAGTGCAAAGATATACAGGTGTTAAGATGAACATGACCGACTGATGAATATCTTTGGCCTGTAGTGCAAAGATGAAAATTTGATTCAAGATGAATATTGATTGATGTTACAGGGATAAAATATTGACGATGAACTTTTAAATTCATAGATAATAGTAGATTTCATTCTCTACGTAACTCATCTATGAATTATTATTTCCGCTGCTGATCTGAAACTTGTTGTCTATTGTATTCTATCAGATTTTTTCCTGTTGAAGACTAACGATAATTTGTTCTATATTATCTTAGTCATAATATTCTTTACTGGGCTAGTTGAGCTCACCCTTTTCCTTTTTGTTCCATTTTTCTTCTCAGGAGGCAAGAATGTAGCGCGTACTAGTCAGGGTACGGAATGAAGGTTCTAGGAAGTTGTTTTAGTAGTCCTCACCTTTTTGTAAAGTATTGTATCAATAATTGTAATGAGGACTTAGTTGGGTATGTATATTGTCTAGATGACAATATTTGTATTTAAACTCACAGTTTATGTGTTGTATTAATAAAGTCGTAGTTGTTTCTGTACCATGTTATTGACGACTCAGAATGGGTGATGTATACCTATTTTGGGGGTGTCACACTTAACTTATTATTACAATTATGTCATTAACTTCTTAAATAATTATTCTTCCTTTTATGGTGTGACCCTTTAGGTTCTCCATATTAAATCGGTTGTGAATAAATCAATTAGAACAATTCTAATCTTATTTAAATAAATAAATTAAAATATTAATTTATTTAAATAAATAATATTTATTCTACAATAGGGATAAGCCTCCTTAGCGATTAACTACTTTCTAGATAATATAGATTTTAACATTAATCATAAAAAAAACATTTGAGTAAATAGTTACCGTACAATTCAATCCTTCCACCATACAATGTCTCAATTAAATCACTACTAAAAAAATGGTCATTTGTGATGGCCAAAATCCATCACAAAAAGTAGGAAAACCATCACAAAAGGTTTACGTGATGGCTTTAAGCATCATAATGGTCGTCTTGTATACACCCATCATGAAAGATTTTATGTGATGGTTTTGGCAATCATGCAAACGCTTAGTGCTTTTGTGATGATTAATACAATCACATTAACATATAATCTATTGTGATTGTCAAAGTCATCACAAAAAAATAAGTCTTTAGGGATCAAATGTAAGAATGTGAATCTCTATTTACGTATAATTTATTTCACTATATTAATTATATCTATATTAATTGTATCAAATGATACTTGTAGGATTCGAACCCTCTCCCATTTGCAAACTAAATAACGAGTATTACCACTACACCAAAGTCCAGATCATGATTATAATTTTAAAACAAAATATAAAAGGAAACATATGTGAGTTGACTTACTAAACAAAATTACTGCCAAACAAGATTTGGTGATTGCAATTGCAGTCACAATTACTCTATAATGATGGTAAAATTAGTCATAACTAAGAGCCATCATATATATTATTATTTTGTGACGGCTTGAAAATTCCATCACAAAATACCTTCTTTTTGTAATTGCAAATAAAAGTCGTCACAAAAATCTATCTTTTTAATGATTGTCATGACCGTCATAAAATATTGTTTTGATTATTTCTTATATTAAAATATTAGTGATAACTTAAATGCAATCACGAAAAGGGTAAATCTATAAGTGATGACTTAGTGGTCACAAAGAGAAAATTTATTTTGCGTGAAAAATTGGTGTGATTGACATGGCCATCACAATTATAATACATTGATGGCAAAATTAGTCATTACTAAGAGTCATCATATATAATATTATTTTGTGATTGCTTAAAAAGTCCATCACAAATTACTATCTTTTGTGATTGTTTTTAAAAATTGTCACAAAATTTCGTCATGTATTCTTGTTTTTCTAGTAGTAAATATAAGACATGAAATTAATGTCAAGTCTTGTTTTATTTAATTATATCTATTTCGACTCTTAAATGCACAACTCCAAATAATACAAATTAGAAACTCCTTTCTAATTTTATTCTGCCTTGGCCAAGGACTACTAGGTTGTCATTTATCGAATCACATAGGACATTTCTCTTCTTTTACTAGAAGCGGTAGATTCTTTATTGATCATACATTATCTCCATGTACAACTTATTATACCCAAGCATACCCTTTGATATACCCAAGTATACCCTTTGATATACCCTAAGGGTCTTAAGGAATAAGTCAAAATATAACTCATCATACACAAGATACTATGATGATCTCAAGTCCAAGGATCACTTGTACTACTATCACTACAGGAATTCCTATTGACAGGCAAGTAAAACTCCATTAGGTATTCCTTAGCGAGTCACGTTCAGTGAACTTATTCTCTAATAAGCACCTACATACTTGCTTTAGTGTTTCCACACAAATGATCATGAGATCAAATCATCCTCATCCAATGAGCAAGCAACGTATGTACCAATCTATCCGGATTCACTAATCCCCAATTTAGTAATCTAACGATTGGAAAATATTTTAGTTTTAAGCTTTCTAAGAATTTAGATCTCATTAGAATGATCATCATCATTATTCTAAAAGCATTGCTTAAAACTATGGGTTTATCACATATTATAAAACAACATCATGTAGATAATTAAAAGCCTTTAATACTTTTTATTAATAAATGAATAAGATGTTTACAAAGTATATGTTTTATCATCAAACATGATTGGCTTATGTGCATACTACTTTCAGAATGTACAAAAGGAAGGGGTATATGTTATAACTATGGCCAAGAGGGGAACATTTCTCCAAATTTCCCAAACCTGAAAAGGATTAATGGATGTTTCACATGTGAATCTAAAAACCATCAGATAAAGGATTGTTCGAAGAAGAACAAGACCAGAGGGAGCGGTAACAAGGAGGGCAATAATAAGTTGATGATTGGAGGGCCAACGCAACCTAACTGGCCAACCGCTCGAACTTTTAACATGAGTTCTAGGACGTCGTGGCTTCTAAGGACGTGGTGTCAGGTATTATCCCGATCAACAATATTAATATTTACGTGCTATTCAATTCGGGTGCTACCTGTTCTTTAAATATAGAAGTCGCTAATAAGGAAGTAATCCCCGTAAAATACGTGTATCAGAATTGATCTGCCGACATTAGGGGACGTAAATTATATGTGAAATTGATTTTAATCCGATTAGGGGAATTTGACGTCATCCTAGGGATGGATTGGTTATATGACCATGGAGCAGTCCTCGACTATCAGAGGAAATGTGTAGTCCTTCACATTTGTAAGTTTTGCAAATGAATAATGATAGGTGTCTCATTTTTTTTTGTCTCAAAGGTCTTTTAAATGATGCGATATTAAATAAAATAAATAATACTTTTTTATTATAAATGATGAAAAATTTACTTAATCAATAAAATAATGTTGTATTATTTGAGATCAAAAAATTTTTGAGACAAGTAAGATTACCTTTGCTAATAGAGCTCTTTTATATAAGGGTAAAAATTAATAAATAGCACAATACTCCGTGATCTTTTATTTCAGTAGCGTGTATTATGTTAAAGTGCAAAATTTCCCTTTTATTATAAGATAATAAGAGATTGTAATTTTATTATTTCTTTACAAGATCCTAGCTCACATAAAAGTGTGAAAATTCAAAATATGAACTAATACTTATCAAGTATACAACATGTTTTCGTACAAAGATTGTGTTAGTGTCTCTCTATATATATACTTGGAGAAGGAATGGTTAGGATTACAAATTGAAAATCAACGTCCCCTATTATTAGTAGCAGGTTGTAAAAAACACATATCATCCATTATTAATAGTAATGAACGTTAATCAGAATAAGAGTTAGGCTTTATTCCAGAGTTTATTAATTAATCAGGGTCTAAATTTTATTAATTCATTTTTTAATTGAATTTAGGATTTATTAACTTTATTAATCCCTAGTTAATAAACCCTATTTAAAAAACCTTAAACACTGGTTAATAAATCATAAACCCTAGTTAATAAGAATTAAACCTTAGAATAAAGTCAAACTCTTATTCTGATTAGCGTATGTTACTATTAATAGCAGACGATAAATATTTAGTAGCTGATGTTAATCAGACGCTAATCAAAATAAGGATTTGACTTGACCAATAAATATTTAGGATTTAACTAATCAGAATAAGAGTTTAACTTGACAAATAAAAGTTTAGTTTTTATTAACTATGGTTTACTATTTATTAACTAGGGTTTAAGTTTATTAATTAGGGTTTAGAATTGATTAACTAAGATTTAGTGTTTATTAACCAAAAGTTAATAAGGTTTATAAACCCTAAACTTTGGTTAATAAACCTTATTAACCTCTAGTTAATAAACCCTAAATCCTTTTAATAAACTTTAAACATGTATTAGTCAAGTCAAAGGCTTATTCTGATTAGTAAAGTTAAACGCTTATTCTGAAAATCGACATCGGCTACTATTAGTAGGAGACGTAAGTGTTAACGTCCGCTACTATCGATTTTCAGTTTCTAATCATCGTCGTTCCTTTTTATTTTCAATGGTATAGATGATATGCCCTCTAAGAATCCATACCGAATACATATTTTGGATCATTCCCCCATATATATATATATATATATATATATATATATATATATATATATATATATATATATATATACGGGAAGCTTCAAGAGCATAATTCTTAAATAGCATAATGTCTTAAATAGCATAATTTTATCAAAACGACGTAGTTTTGTAAGGACGCGGTGACATTTTAATAATACGCGGTGGCATGGTATTTACAAAAATGCCACCGCGTCCTTACAAAACTACGTCGTTTTGATAAAATTATGCTATTTAAGGCATTATGCTATTTAAGAATTATGCTCTTAAAGCTTTCCGTATATATATATATATATATATATATATATATATATATATATATATATATATATATATATATATATATATATATATATATATAAGTCCCATGATACCTTTGAATTAGTATGTGTGGTATATAATGATTTAAGCCAACTCTTCTCCTAGTCAATTTTTATAAATCACATAGTATCAAAATGAGTATTTCTTTGGGCTACCTAAACACTCCTTTTTCATTCTGACCACACTTGTAGTTCACTTTTTAAGGATCAAAGTTACCCATTATTAATTACTAGTCACTTCTCAATTGGGTCAAAATATTACCCGTGGTTTACTAGCTATTCAAGGTCATAATGTCATTCCTTTTTTGGGCTTGTCTGGTGTTGGATTCAGATACAGGCGACCTTGTCTTGTATTGGATTCTATGTATATGTGCAACCTGCAATAACAAAAAAAAGGAATAATCTCTTCATAAGCTAGTTAATGGGTAAGATCATAGCAAATCATATTTTGATACAATATGATCCGCCAAATGTGATAATGGAATAATCTGATTTATTATGTAATGGATCATTGATCTGCTCCATGATCCACTTGATCCAACAATACATATCATAATCCAAATTGACATATTTCAAAAAAAAAAACATATGGACAACTATATTAATAGGTTCTTTACACTACTATACAACAATTAGAAAGTAATTACAAGATAAGTGCATCCATAAAATAATTACAAAAAGAGTGAAACACAATAATCACGTCGGTGGGGGATGGATCAGGTATGAACAGATTAGACTTGTTGTTTTTTATTCAGTCTATTGCTAACATTGGTTGCATTCTAGGCGACGGGCTTTCTAGGTGGCCAAGCAGGTTTTGCAACTGGGAATGGGTGACGCCTTTGATGATTGGCTCATTGAGAAAATCCAAAATCTGCGTAGGGGATCGGTGATTGCTTCAGGTATCAGGCGGGTTGAGCAGGTGACATTTGATGCACTTTCGCTCTCCTGATTTGTTTAAAATTTTCAAAACTAATGTAAATCTCTTATTTTATTTTCTGATACAATTTGAGCGCATACTCCCTTTGCTTCTTAGTATGGTTGACATTTGCTATTTATTTGCAAAAGAATTTAGAAAATCACTAGAGGATTCTTGGTAGTAATATTTAATTTTCAGGACCTTCAAAAGAAAAAGGAAATCTCTGATTAAAATTCCTCAAGGCCAATACTTTGGAACTTGTATTTACTGGTAGGCATACTCTGAAGCAAGGTTTACCCCGAGACCAGTTTGCTAATGTTTTAGTAGTATGCACTTGGTCATTAATAAGCTGAAAGCTGGCTTGATAATTGATATTATGGTATACATTCAGAGCTTATGGTAAAAAAAATTGGCATGCCAATCATTTGTCTAAATCCATAAAAATAATAACACTAAGAAGTATTGTTACCCACAAAAACTAAAATATTTACATTTGTACGAAGGTTTAGCTATCAACTACACCATATTCAAAATAATTTTATTTTTAAAAGACTATTTATAAGTAACCAGCAACTACATAAATGGGAACTCTTACATGACATTTCAGATACCATTTGCACCTTCTATTAAAAATAATAATAATTATACATACATTACCATCACTATAAAATTGATCATTCGGGATACCTCAATAAGATTTATTGGTCACTACATATTGGACAATTGGACACTTATTTATTGCGCTGTCTAATTGGGGTATATTATACATTGGAACTTCGATATACCATAAATGGATACTTTCAAATTAAAATTCAAAAAACATTATAAATTGGATAAGTAATAATAGAATTCCTCAATATGTTCAATGTGTTAAAATAATCAAAAGGTAAATAATAACCAACATAATGAAGTTATGTCACTCACTAATACGCATTTGGTTACCTCTAAAGGAAAGAATCCAAAAAACCCAATATAAACAAACAAAAAATGTCAAATTGCTGGTAATAGAATCAAAAACCAATCATCAGTATCCAAATATATAAGCACTAGTAATCAAAACAAAATCAGCAGGTTTCCAAAACCAATTTAATCAACCTCGATATTGTCAAAAAGTACATAGTAACCAAATCAGAATATAATAGTAATCAAACGAAGCAGCGACGACAACCACAAACGAACCAAATGAAGCAGCGTCATCTGAAAACTTATACTACTACCAATAACTGCCAGCTATCCGTCACCATTTTAAATACTGAATCCTCCGTAGCAAGTAGTAACAAGATATTCATTCTTCTACATCCTCCAGTCCTCCTTAATAGTTATGAGAAAGGTTCATCAAAAACTGAACAAACAGTAAAGCAAAAATAGAATAGATTCAACGAGCTTCACGCCTCCACGTTCACACATTTCTCGGCAGGACTGCAAATCTGCCAGACAATGCCGTGCGGGTCCTTCACTATTCCAATGCGCTCGGCACAGCACGCACCATAAATAAAATAAAAGAGAAAATCAAGTAGTAAGAAAATCGAAGTACTAATTTTGTAAATAAAATATTGAAAATATATTAATTCTGTAAATATTTTTTAGATGCATTTTTTATTATAATTTTTTCTATAAATGTACTAAGTGTAAATAACTCGTTAATTTATAAAACATTGGGCTCTCATATGATTACAATTATATGTTTACATAGCATACATGTTATTAATTAAAATGTTGTTAATCTATCACATTAAAAATAATTATATTTTTACTTTGTAGTGAGAATAATAATGTCTCTGACATTTTTATTTATTTTATTCGATTTTTTTGGCTTGATCTTTGAATTTATTGGGTATTTTTTAGTTTTTTCTTAGTTTGAAATCTCATATTCATCAAAACTATTGATATTTTAATATTACGATTGTAAAACCTAATTTCAGGAATATTAAACTAATAATTAATTTGGAAAATAAAATTATAAATAAGACTTACCATGTTAGTTCTATTATTTGATTGTTGTTACCATGTTCATAAGACGATTGTTTGCCTTTAGTAATTTCTAATTCTATGAAACCGGCGGTGACAATGGTTATGGTGATTTCATGAGCCAATTCAACTCTTAGCGTATGTTTGGTTGTAAGGATTAGACTTGAAATAAAATTATTAATTCTAAGGTTATGTTTATTTGTAAAGATAATATTTGGGATATGACTATTAATCTCAAGTATTTTGTTAATTTTTAAATTTAGACTTGGGACAATTAGTCTCGGAATTATAAAATGGCTTAATAGTCTTAACATTATAATTATTATCCCGGAATTTTAATCTTAGGATTATTAGTCCTAGGATTATAATCTCATGGATTATAATCCTTGCACACAAACATAACATAAGTGTCTTGTTTGTTTTTAAATTTGAACTTAAGATTATTAGTCCAAGGATTATAAAATAGCTTAATATAATGGAATTATTCAATACCATGTTCAACTATGTATTATAACCCCCACTATTTGAGACTAAAAATTTATAAACAAAATTATCCACAATATTTTTCTAAAATAACCATAATATTCTATTCTAGCCGTTTGTCAGCCATTTCAGATTTTCAGACGATGAAGAGAGACGGATGGCGGAGCTTTTACTCTTGGAAAAAAGAACATGAGAATTCAGGACAGGGAGATAGATAGAAGAACATGACCAAAAAGCGTCAATAATCTTTAACAAACTAACCAATTGAAACTTAGGAGTGTTTATTCAATTAAAATTTTTAAAGACTTTTAAAGATTTTAAAAGTTTGGTTGTATTCAATCAAGAGATTTAAAGAGTTTATAAAAGTTTACTGGTATTCAATTATAACTTTTTAAATGTATTTAAAAGTTAGGTGGTATTGAATTAAATTTTTTTCGAAGTCTATAAAAATATTTTGATATTCAAAAAGTCATTGATTTTTTAGATTTCTATCAAATGGTAGAGTTTGACAGACTTTAAAAAAAAGAATTACAACTATCAACTTGTATCCAAAGTTTGACCTCATCTCTAAAGACTTCTAAATATTAAACACAAAGGTGGAAATTCGGATCGCCAGTAGAGAGGGAACCCAGAAATTCATGGTGTAGATACAAATTCGCGGTGTAATACCCAGAAAAATATAATAATAAAGAAATAAAATAAATAAATAATATTTAAATTTATATTTTAAATAATTTAATTGGACTTTGTCTTTTATTGGGTCAAACTAGTTATTTATTTTATATGGGCTAATAAGTATTAATATGTGAAGGATAAATTAATTTGGTAAAATTTGGGCCTTAAAAACTAATTGAATTTAATTTATATGTGGATAAAATTAAATCATATTATAATTAAGAGAATTAACAAGATATATTAATAAGTAAACAAATAACTAAAGACCTAATCTGTCTCGCAGTAAGTGTAATCGAGAAAAGAGGGAAAATACACAGTAAATTGGTAAGAGAGAAAGAGGCAGTTTGAAAACATCCAATACAAAGACGAAAGAAGGTTGTTTAATAAAAGTGAGATAAAATCATGAAACTCTCAAATCAATTGTGAAGATTATGTATGTATATATATTTAAAGCTTGTGTCTTATTATTAATTATACTATATATATATATATATATATATATATATATATATATATATATATATATATATATATATATATATATATATATATATATATATATATATAGTAAAGTAATCAATATGGTATTGAATCACACGCTCACACAAGAGTGTGAATTTCGTTTTCTACGAAGGAAAAATAAATAAAATTATGAAGCCAATTATTGAATGATTAGAAGCCATATAATAAATATATTATAATATATATGTATTCTAATGCTTAGATAAAATAATATTGTTAGAACTTAAATTTTTGTATAATATATTTGCTAAAAGTTGTTATCATAAGCAGTAGATTATTATTTATAATATATGCACTAAAAATATAATAAATGATTTAACTGTGTAGCAAAATTTTAATCTTAAATCTAATAATCTTTCAATTTTATATATTAGAAATATACAAAAGTCTATCACAGTCTTGATAAAAAGTTTATAAAAGTTTGTTACTTATTTCGTGGAGTCTATAAAAGTCATTTTAAAAAAATCTTTAAAAGTCATTAAAATCTATAAATTCTACAAAAGTTTGTCACTTAAAAAAAAGTCTTTAAAAATCTTAATTGAATACACCCCCTTATTACTTACTAGTATCATTAATTAATTATATCTCATTTCATAAATCATTAATTAATTATATCTCATTTCATAAATTAAGTAGTGTAAAAATGTCAGAATATATGTCTGTTGCATTTTTTGTTTTAAAATTATAGATATATTTTGAAATAATAATTTTTTTGAAAAATATTTTAAAGAACATGTTCTTGATATTTGTCAAAAATTTAGTAAAATTAAAAATACATTTTTTGTTTTAAAATTAATGAATTGAACAAAATAATTTTTAATTTTCAAACGAAAGAACCAAATATTTTGTCGTACACAAGACCATACATATAAATAAATAAATCACCGAATACACATAATTGTCCCAAGATAATTACTATAATGTTACATAAAAATAACAACTAAACAAACGAGTCTAACCTGGACATATTTATTGTTATTAATGTACTTGGGAAGAATAAAATTATAGTTAATTCCTAAGAAAGTACTCAAATTTACAAGCTAATAGCTAATCCTAATCTTTCTTCTAATTTTCGTTTTGGTAATTTCTAATGAAATTTTAATATTTCACATATCATGTATTTTACATTATTTATTTGTTAATTTATGTACTAATTTATGATAATTTGGTTCTCAAATATTTCACATAAAAAGAGCATGGTGAAGCATTATAAACTCATTAACTTATTATAACATCATTTAAAAGTTTATAATTAATTGTTCACCATTTTTTAATGTATAAATAAGTTTAAATTATAGTTTAAAATATGTTATTACTAGTAAGGGTATAATAATCTAAATGATATTTTTTTATCCAATCCTTTAATTAATCTTGGAAAAAAAAACATAACATATGATTATTTTAAGTTATCATATGGATAATCCCATAAAAAACAAAAATATAACTATTACTATATAATCCATGATTTTTTTTGGTGGATCAAATCAAATCTAATCCTTAATTTTGGCTTATTTGAAATATTGATCCAATAAATCAAATTATCACAAATCATAAATAAATGAGCTGGAATTTTGATTCAATAAATTGTGCTAGTGTAAATCAAATCAAAATCAAGATTTGACTTATTGGTTGTGTAACGCCTCTAAAATAGGTCCACACAACTAATTATGACTCGTCAAATATATGGTACAGAAACCAAATATAAACTTCATTAATACAACTGTCGTGCAAATACGACAACACATATGCTATGAGTTTTAATATAAATATTGTCTTGTAAACAATATCCAAACTCAAATAAAGTCATCATTACAACTATTGATACACTATTTTACAAAAATAGTGAGGACTTCTATAATAGCCGTCTTGAACTATCACTCCACATCCCGACTAGTCTCGGCTATATTCTGGCCTCCTGAGAAAAAAAATGGAACAAAAAGGAAAAAGATAAGCTCAACTATCCCCGTAAAGAATATTATGACTAAGATAATAGAATCAATTATTATTAG
>CM035110.1:15716138-15797496 GCA_020205505.1 Panax japonicus
AATTAAACAGATCACGTCGTGATCTTATTTTATAATCATCTCCCTTAAAATTCTTTTCTTAACTCGTGATCGTTTTGTTTTACGATCCTCTTTCTTTCCTTTTTCATCATTTACGATTTTATTTATGCTTTTAATCTTACAAACTTTGTCTATTCATCTTAATTCATTATCTTGGCTATTGGAGTTAGGCAACTCTCATTTCTTATCTTTATATCTCTTCAAGATTCTTCTTTGAATTTTCTTGTTTAGTATAACAATTCTCCTTTAAGAACTTCTAACCTCATTTACATTTCTCAACATTTATTTGAGTTTCACATTTTCATCATACGTATCCATTTTCTACACTTGGTACACATCGAGTCTCTAACAGTTTCAATATAGTTCGCTGAGTGATTTCCCACAAATAATCAACAAACTATGTTCTGAGTTGCTAGTTCGTATATACCTCCGCTCTATGAAGGAATCGTTTAGCCTAGATACCATACATACACTATTAAAGAGTACAATTGTACCATGCTTAAATATAACTTTTTATTCTTAACTTCTTTATCATTCTCTTCTTATAGACATTATCTATTTATTATCACCTTACATCCTTATTATAGGAGTTTGGTAATCCCACATTTATACTCCTTATAACTCTATGAGGTTCTTCTTTGAATCCCCTCACGCATGTTTTTAATCCCTTTTTATAATTTCTTAAATTACTTCTTATTGTCCAAACTCTATCTGGGTTTATTCTTTCATTATCTCACCTTCATTCTCTAAGGTTATAGCCTAAGGTACTCCTACCTAAGGTTTATAACCTACATCTTTGATACCAACTGTAATGACCCCCAAAATTTATACAATTCAACTATCGACTTCTGTCGTTAATAACACATCTAACTTCTGATGTTTTACATCATTATTCGATGCTAAACTTAATAAATTGCGAAATAATTTAAACTTTTCTATCTTATTACTTTAATTCCCTGAATCAAACCTTTATCATCTATATGTTTTTGAATTAATTTTATTTTATGATTCGGTTCATCAAAGTTATTATATAGAATCTTACATTTTAATCTGATACCCTTTACATATCAGATAACTCAAACTTGACAGTTTATCATTACATAATCATTGTAACTTATCAAGTACATTTCTCAAAACCATTATCTTTACCTACCTTTAAACCATACTTAGCTTATTGATCACCTTATCAGAGTTAATAAATAAAACTTACATCCAGGTTCAATACCCTTTCTTACAACAAACAAAACTTAAATTGTATAACTCAACATCTATTAAACATCATACATTATTCGGAACCCTAAATATGGTTCAAATAATAATAATTCAGCCAAAGTGTATAAATCTTCAAGTATCACATCTCATTCATGTCTTTCAAGTAGCACATAACTTTACCTTGAATCTTTAACCTACAAAAGTGGTTATTTGCAAGGTTGAGCTCGACAACCCAGCAAAATCTAATAGTTTTCATGCATCACGTAGCACATAATAACATGCTCAATATATATCTCATAAACATTGGACTAACATAACATACATGCTACAGTTCATATAACAAGTATAAAGATTGAGTTCCTTACTGAATCAGCATGCTTTACTCAATCAACGTAGTCATAAATTGACTTTAACATTTCATACTTTCAACATATATATAATACATCATGCTCTTTGTAATAAAGATTTAAAACAGTTAATCATCAAGTTCACATAGCAAATAGGAACTGAAAGACTTGCCTTGATCGTTGTATACCAATAACAGTTTAACAACTTACTGTTATCTGCACTTCACGTGCCCTACACAATTATATTATCATACACATCAACTATTAGTCACATAGCAACACATAGTAGTTGTAATTTAAACTTTACTCTACATCCCATAACCCTTCTTATTAATTAATATACAATGTTTTATTTGATTATGTTAACTTTCGACTTATATCTCACTATATTTCATACTCGAAGTTCATTCAAGTGTTTAAGTCTTGATAGGAATCATTATTGGTTTTATATTAAACCCATTTTATATCTTATAATATTCAATTCATTTGACATAAAATACTTTTTTACGTTCATTAACATTTTTTACGGAATTTCAACGTTCATTCTTCACATGCCCGATTTGTCTCTCTTGTGTATGCTTAGTATGCTTATAAAACTTATCTAATACATGATTTATTATTTTAAACATCATTATATTTACTAAAATTCATGTTTTATAACTTAAAACAACATCTTTTATCGTCAGAATCACTACACTTGCAAACGTGCATGCCCGACGCTCTTTGATTGTCCCCGAAAACGCAATAGTCCTAAGGATGACCATTTGGACCCCTGTTCCCGATGTCAAATTGAAACACTTAATGAATAAAAGTTGTAGGTCTATTCCTCCTCGTTCCGGATCATCTTGAATCGCTTTAATCGGAGTTCGTATAAAAACATTATGCCTATTTTACTAAAGCAGGTCAAAACAGTCACACCTGACACACTTTACGCACAGCTGCGCCCCAAATTACTTAGGGCATAGCGCAGCTGCGCCCGTTAGCAGAAACGAGACTCTAAGTTCATTGTTCTCGCAAATTTTGACCCTTTTCTCCTATTAATCTTCATAGCTTGAGTTATACACATCCAATATAGTCCATTTTCGATTCTATGGATTCGTAATTCATAGAACTACAACATATTATAATTATAATAATCTACATAAACATTAACCAACCTAAATCTTGACCCAAAACACATGTCCATACTCTATTTTCATGATTTAACATGTTTAGCGAATTCATTCACTACGAATTCGTTTCTTAACCAAATTGATTCATTCAACTTGCGTTCTTTTTGTTTCTTATCGTGCTAACATCTATTATCAATTTCAAATTATATACATGTTCTAACCATCAATTTAAGCCTAAAAATAGACCAAAATACATATACTAAGCCATAAACCAAATTTCTTCTTCTAACACTTGTTTCCACGAATTTGATTACATGAAAACCTGTTATAGATTACATATAATAAATTATACATACTAATTAACATATATGATCAATCTCTTAACAATATAACCGTACAAATCCAACTTTTCAAAGAAAACTTAAGAAGTATATTACTAAAAACTCAAAAGCTAGAATATTACCTTTGATTAGCTATAAAATTTTGAACAATCTTCTTGTTTCTTCCTTCCCTAATTCTCACAAATTCCTTCTCTTAATTTATAGAGAACTTCTCTTTCTCTCTTCTTTCTTCTTTCTTCTTTCTGTTCTTTCTTAGGTTTAAGCCAACGTAAAACTAAAATAGACGCTAACAAAAAAATAAAACTAACGTATAATAATAAGGCTACTAAATACATATCAATTATTTTTATTTTAAAAGTCATAAGGCCTTGTTCAGGAAAACCTATTAAAATAATGACTTAATCATTCCTTAAGCCTTGTTTGGCAAAACAAGGTTAAAATAAGAATTTCAAAAGCTCTAAGGCTTTGTTTGGTAAAACCAAATTAAAGTCTTTTAATTTATTTTCATAAGTAATTTATAATATAGTTTATTGTCCCACATTGTTTACTTGGATTTCCATATCCAATCTTAATTAAATAAACAAAACTAATTACCACAAAATTATAATTTTTATTATAATTTTACTTAATAAATTAACATATCACTTTAATTACTAAATTAAATTAAAACAACATTCTACCAAACTATATAATCCTTACCAACTCTCTAATTTAGTTATTAAGTTAGATTAGATTATTATCTCATAAATTTAATTTATCACTCTTTTATATTAATTAAGTTAATTTGTATAACTCATGAATTATTTACTTACTAATTAATAATCCAATGAATATCTACTAAACAAAAAACACATCAATTAAAAATATTTATTTAATTCAATAAATAGTTGAAATTATAAATAAAATTCTGGATTGTTACAAACAACATTAAGCATTTAAAACAAGACACAGATGCAAGAATAGATTAGAAAGGCAATAGCATGATAATAGTAAAATTCGACTTATACAATGCTCAACTACATTAGGCTATAAAGAGTTAACCATGTAACAAGCTTTTGATCAATGACTCCTAAGCCAGACGGCTTTAGGGCACTAGGTGTAGAACACCCCTAAGGATCTAATAACTCGAGCAACAGAGGTCATGTAATCAAACTTAAACCAAATTAGACTTTTATTCTTTATATTTTAACTATCACAACCTTTAACATGACCGTGTAGAACACACCTAAGGATTTAATAACTCGAGTAACAGAGGGCAAGTAACTAGGCTTAGTCAACTAAGGTTATTAATATTCTTCTTTTCATTTTTCTTTATTTTTTTTATATAGCACAGAAACATGACAAAATCAAAGATCCAAACTTTCATAAGTGCCTAAGTCTTTTATTACCTTGTAATCACTTAAGTTAAATAGAGGCAACACATTTTCAAAATAATAACTGCGCAAACTATATCAGAAATATAACTAGCTATAACAGTTGGTCGGTGCTCACTAAGAAGAACGAATCAATAACAATCTTAGGTACAGATTAAACCAAACCCTCATCCATACATGCTTAACACGTATCTCTTTGAAATAATCATAAACCAACATGCTTATCACTAGCCATAATCAAAAAATTACCAAAGACTAGCTTAAACAAAGACTATAAACCCTAGCAAAAATAACAGCTCAAAATAGGGTTTATTAAAGCCATAACATGGCACAAAAAATGGATATCATCAAGAATGATCTAAATATAGCAATCTATATAATCGCAATAGAATAAGACCAAAAAATGGCTATAACCCATACACACCCAAAACATGATGAAAATATGCATTCATACATAATACTCTGCATTCCAAGCATATAATCCATGACTATAATACAAAAAAAATATCCATGCAGCCCAATAGAAATCTTAAGAATAGCAAAGCACAAAACTCAATTTTTAACACAAGTTTCCTTTTAGAAGAAAAGAAATCCCAAGTACCTTAAAATTGAAGAACCCTAATCTTGAAAATAATCTTTATGAGCAATCCTTGATTTGAGCAATTGAATTGAGGTTTAAAGTGGCTAAGTATTAGAATGAGTAACTGGTTGAGGCTTGGGGAGGGGTATTTGTGCCAGTCGTGCCTTATATGGGTGAAATAAGGGTGTGTTTGGTGCCCAACTGTCGAATTTTACCTAATTAAACCAATAAAAATTCGCTAGAGGCGCTGCGGCACCAGGTTTTCTTCATTATTGGGTGCTGCAGTGCTTGCTCTTAAGCCTTAAATTTAGTTTGGCACTACGGTACGACTTGAACCACAAAGTGGGGCACCACGACGCAAGGCAACAGTAGGTTTTTCTCATTCCAAGCGCTACGGTGCATCATGCTAAGCTTCCAGAGGTGCTGCAAAGTGGCTTGTGAAATCTGGGCAATAAAGGAGGTGTTGCAACGCCATTTCCAGAGCAAACTGAGGCGCTGCGGCGCCGACCCTGCATTAGTGAATTTTTTTAAGTCTATCTGCAAACCATACCAAAGCTCGTGGCCAACACTTAGCCTATAAAAATTTTCTCTACAATGCATATGCCAAAACTAAACAAACTTAATGAGACTTAACTAAAAAATAAAAACTAATAACAGCTATATTAGCAAGTATTTTACAAAAGGTATACCCAAATTGATAGCATTTTACTAAATCAAAACTAAAACTTTGGTCAAAAACTTAGTTTATACCAAAAAGAACTATATTACTAAAATAATACCTAAACATATTGACAAGCTACATTTAACACACTACTATGTCAACGCACGCCTAATATGATGCACAACTACAACGTTCATACTAAACTCCTATATTAAAGGAAAATATACAATTAACCTATGAAAAGCAAGAAAGTAGAAAAAAGATATTGAAATGGGGTTGCCTCCCCATCGAGTGCGTGTTTTAAAGTTGATGGCCCGACTCTATGCATTTACTCTCAATCCGACTCATATGAGAAAACGACCATTTCATGTCGCATATTCGTCTTTTCTTCAATTTGCATGGCGAACATGGACAATTGGCGATCCTAAAACTCCACTTCAACCATCGGCACGAAGAATCGTTCAAAAATCAAATTATCCACTAATTCTCTTTTCTCGTCAAAATGAAAGAATTCTTCGTGCACTAGTGGGCCCTCTGGGGTTTAAACAACCTTGAGCGTGGTTTCCAAATTTTCATTAGTCTTAACAATACACCCATTCATGATCCTCTCTTCTCCTACCTCAGAATCTACAGATTGTTCAATATGTACTTCGATATCTCCCTCAATAACTTCGTGATACTCATCGCCTTTTCCTTGCGTATCCACCGTGCAATGCTCTTCACCCACCTCATTATTAATAACGACAGGTAGACTACTTTGCGGTGGATTTATGATAACATTGATGAGTTATCCCATTCGGCTCTTGAGGTTTCGCAATGAAGCATCTTGGTTCGCCATTTGAACCTCATTTCTCTCTATGAAGTTGGTAAGGATCTCCTCAAGCCTTCTCTTTTCTTCTCATTTTAAGTACATGGTAACGCTCTCCTCCAACTAAGATGTCACCTCATATTACGGCGGAGACTACTATTCATATTCTGTCTAATAGGAAAAATTTGGATCATAATTCTGCTCTTGACTGTATTCCCATGAGTTTGGATAACCTTCACAGTTTGGATAATAGTAAGTCGGTTCATCGTCAGCTTGATCCTGACAGTATGCATTATGAGTGGATTGACACTCAAGATTTTCAGAACACCTTGAGAAGTTTGCAATTTGTTCTTGCAATTGCTTAAGTAATCCTTCCGAACTTAGTTGTGCCGTCCTCTCACAAGGAAATTGATAACAATACTCGTCTATAGCCTAAAAAGACATAAAAACAAAACAAAGATCAAACAAATTAAATATAAAGATATACGTCTAAATTAAGTCTAAATTGATTTAAATCAATATTGGACAATATTAGAATAAATAATTCCCCGACAACACTGCCAAAAATAAGTTGGTCGATTTCATAACTGATAAAACACACGCAAGTATACACTGTCTAACTAGTAATATAATGATACATTGTGTGTTGAACCCACGAGGAATTACTACTAATAGATACCAAGTACTGATTTTATATCGCTTTAATCTTATTTAAATAGTTAAATTAGAAGATAAGTAATTATTCTAGTTATTTCTAATCATCAAAGCAAGTAAATGGATAATGAATGGTATCTAAGGCACTAGAAGCTAAGATTATAACTTCACCCCACATTAGAATTTTGTCATACACTAGGTGTGCTATATTTTATTAAATATCCTAACTCTCTCTTTGGTCTTAGTGGTCTCGACGGATTGTTGACCGAGAACACACAAGTGCTCAAACGCCTCTTCCGAGTTTTGTATAAACCTATCCTCTCTAGATCTACCCCAAATGGAATAAAATAGAAAAGAACATCCTAGCTAGGTAATCTGACACATTCCTATGTGAATTAACTATAGGCAAGGAATTAAATCTTAGATTATTAAGTAGGTCACACATGGCGCACATGTATATTCCTATCCTACACACAAATTACGCAGTCTAATCAAGCAGACAAATCATAAACATATGCCAAATATTCAAGGTATAAATTTGCAATCCATTTCCCAATTTCTTATAGATTACCAATTTAATCACTAATTTCTTAGCAATTAATCAGTTAAACACAAATATATTAGACCAATCCATATGGTGCAAACCAAAGAAAAAAGAAACTCAATTCAAGTTAATCAAGGGTTTCATTATAACCTTAGAGAAAATATTTAGTTCATAGCTTTTAAGCTAAACATAAGTAGCAATATATAAAACATTTATATATTACAAAATTCAAAGGAAATAACTAGAGAAGAATAAATTCTATCAAAGTTTTCTTCAATCTCTAAGAAATCCAATCAATTCATGCTCTCCATTCTTTGTGGTTAAGTTGCTCTTAAGCTCCCTTGAATCACATTCATATCCCTAATCTATCTTGTAACCAAAAGCTATATACAAAAATTAGAGAGAAAATATGCTATGTTCTATGCTATGAAGCTTTTTATGTCTCAAGGATGAGAGATATCATAAAAGGAGGATGACTTGATATATATTATAGACACTCAAAATTTCATTTTCCTATTACTAATTATACAAGAGGACAAAAGAGTCTTTTTCACACTCCAAAAATAACCCTAGAGGACCACAACATCAATTCCAACTTCGGAGATAGCCTCGGGAGATCCAGTTTCCAACCACCGAAAAAACCCCGAGAAATCAATTTCTAACCCTAGAGATAACCTCGGGAAAGTTAGTTCCAACCCCGGAGATAACCCCGGGAGATTAAGTTTAATGCACAGAGTCAACTCTGAAAGGTCAAACCAACCTCAGAGATAACCCTGAGGACATTTAGAGTTAATAACATGACAATTGATTAGTGAGTTTTATACACCTGAATTGGATACATTCGGGCTTAATTTATTATTGTTTTCAAGTCTTTTAGGATGTTTTTATGTGTTTGTGTCTATTCATGCATGTTTTATATTGTTTTGTAGGATTTGGGATAAAAGTTCCATGGATCGACGATCGGGGTGGCTAGATTCGCGTTTTCGACTTGCCATTTACACAACAGTCACTTCAGAGCCAATTTGACTATAGCTCCAGACATTATTTCGTAAAACTTCAAAAATGAAAGTTGTAGATCTACTTCTCCTCTTTCCAAAATATCTTTAATCATCAAAATCGGAGTTCGGACGAAGACGTTATGGCCATTTTCCCAAAGGACGTCGGAGCAGAAAATGTCAGATTTTGTAGCAGCGCCGGGGCACTAGTTTTAGGCTTGATTCCAGCGCTGGGGCACTGGGGAGAAGAGTTTGGCACCGTTGCCCAGCGCTGGAGCGCTAGGGGAAGGGTTTGGTGCGGCCTGGACGCGTTTTGGGCGAATTTTGACACCTTTTTTACTCCAAATTGGATTGGGTTTGTTCCAAAACTAAAAATTGGACTTGTAACCTATAAATACATGATGTAAGGCATAAAATAAGAGGGGATTACATAGCTTAGATTAGAGATACACTCCATTAGATTAGAACATAACCCTAGTTCTTATTAGTTTTGGAGATTGAAGCAACTTGGAGACCATTGAAGATCAAGAACAAGAGCAAGAGCAAGAGGGGAGCATCAGATTTGCTGACAACAGATTCTATTCTCTTCTCTTATCATACTTTTATCTTTTAATGTCTATTCAGTTGTGGATTCTTGGTTTTAATTTATTAATTATGAACTAACTCTTTTATTGAGATTTCAATTGAACTTTTTATGGCTATGAATTAGTTATTCATTATATTCCAATTATTTATGTTAAAATGAGTTGTTTATCTTGTCTTGTGCTTATTGCTTAATTATTTGATCAGTAATTACCTTGTTACTCTAGAAGGAATTAGAAGAGAAATTCTAGGGTTAGATATGGGCATGATATCATGTGACTTAGTTATTTGCAAAGTGAATAATTAGATTTGTGAATTGAATGGAAATATCTGTTCACCGCATGTAACACATAAGGAATTGGGATTAAAGGAGTTTAATTCACTTATTTTGCATAGGAATATAGCAAAATTAATCTGGATTAAATAGAAGGCAATTGATCCCTTGGAAAAGGACTTTTGGCATTTGAGAATTTCTATTAACAATTCAGTAGGCATAATAATTGGGATAATTGGATAATTGATTTATAATTCATAATTGGGGATATTGAAGTCTTAATCTTTATTTATTTGAATTCATTCGTTAAAATCTTAGTTTTATTTAGTTAATTTAGTTTTCTTAATTAGAAAAAACACGATTTGAGATTGTTTAAATAAAATTAGTTTGGTTAAGAATTAGTACTTGGTGATTTTTATTAAATAATTCCTCGTGGGAACGATACTCTACTTTCACTTTATTACTTGTTGACCGTGTATACTTGCACGTATTCATTGATTGCAAAATCGATCAACAAGTTTTTGGCGCCGTTGCCGGGGAATTAATTTAATAATTATTTTTCAATATTAATTTCAATCAAATTAGTCTTAATTTAAATATTTTTATTTTTATTTTTAATTCTTTTTCTATATTTCTCTCTTTTCAGGTACCATGGATGAGTTTGAGTATCAATGGCCATACACGTTCTTGGCTCAACCAAGGGAAATAGGGATTGATGGACTTAATATATCTTCTATAGAGGCAACTTCGAAGACGTTGGAGGTTTGCGCAGCCATACGGAGTCGAAGGATGGCAAGAATGACTCAGCCAAGGGGAGAGGAGATTGACAGAGATCTAACTTTGAGTACCAACAAAGATGAGCCAATTTTAATTATGCCTCAAGTGCCTTCTCCTCCACAGTTCAAGAGTCCGGTTAGATTTGCAAAACCTTGTCCGATTGGTAGTCATGTCGTCGAAAATACTCTCTGTGATGTAAAAGCAAGTACACCTTCGAAACCATGGTGTGATGAGCTGGAGAAGATAGAAGAAGAAATTGTTGTGTCTGACAAGCCTCAATGCCAGAATATATTCGCAGACACAATGGAGAAACCACCTAGATGTTGGACGTTCTTGAATGTGATCTTATCTAAAGAAAGCATGCTAGGTGACTTTAATACAATGGCTATCGTAAATGGGAACCTACCAAAAGCTATATTATTTCCGATGGATGGAGGGTTCCTCAACTTTCGAAGAGGAATTGGATAGCATTGACCAGACAAAGTCAGGCTAAGACTATAAAACAAGCGCTTATTGGGAGGCAACCCAGTTTAATTTTTATTTTTTATTTTTAGTTTTTATTAAGTTTTATATTAGTAGTTTTGAATTTGCATTTATTTAGGATTTAATAAAATTGCTTCTATCATGGTTTTACAGGTTATTCAAGTCAAATTCAAGTGTGGTGCCCAATTTGTTCCATGTGCTTAGCCTATTCTCCAAACTTAGCGGACAAGGAGGAAGATTACTATATTTTCAAGGAAGTCCTCTGCTTTAATTTTTTCTATTTCAGTCATTGAGGACAATGTCTAGTTTAAGTTTGGGGGCATTTTAGTGTCGTATTGCATATAGTTAGTTATTTACATTGTAAGTTCGTTATGTTTTCGGGTTATTTACATTTAGTTTTTGCATTCAGTTTTTTGTTTTAAAAAAAAATTAAAAATCGTAAAAATAGTTGTTAGTTTACTAAGTTTGTTGCAGTTAGTTTATATTTACATGATTCCAACTGTTAGATAGTAAAAGTCTATCTTGGCCAATGATGAGACTGGAGTTAAATAGATAAGTATAGTATTGAATATTCAGGCTTTGGTGTGATTTCTTGTTATGAATTGAATCTTTTCCTGTTTGAAACTGGTATAATTAAGGTTAGCATGTTAATAACAGCTATGTTGACTGATTAAGTTTAAATTGATACATAATGGATTTCTTAAGGATAATACTAGTGTGAAGGAATGAAAGACATGAATAGGCGGAGATGGCTAAATTTTGATAAAAACTTAAGTTTGGGGGGAATTTTGGGGTATATAAGCTTTAAAAAAAATATGTTGAGTCTTATGGTGGGTTGAGGAGAAACAGTCCCCATAAACAGAAGCGTGAGATGAAGCGTAAAACGCACTCACCAACCATCTATCAAAAAAAAGAGAAAAAGAAAAAAAAATTACCGTGGCTAGTTTTGTTTCGGGGCCTTTGTTACTTGAGTAAGTACGCCCGAAGGGGTATCTTAAAACCTAGCGCCCTAAGGTCTTATATAGTCTGGGAGTAGTTGGTTGAAAGCTCGCTAAGGGGTGACACTGTTAGCCTAATGGAATGAGACATTGCACAGTCATGGTTAAAAAAAACGGGAAAAGATCAAAAAGCCCCCGTAATGAAAAGTAAAGCATAAGTATCCCAGATTGGACTCTTGAACTTGGTGGATGTTTGACTTTAGTTGGATCTAGCTTGTTCGTGAATTTTGTGAGTTTTCACTGTATGATGCCTTCAAAGATATCAATTATGTCTTAAAATTGATTTTATATCAGTTAACATTGTTGTGGAGCACACACGCACTATATCAGTGATAACAGTCTAAGATTAGATGATTGATTGGGAAATTACTGATTTATTTTAATATGATGTATTATCATGTTTACTTGATTTCTCAAAGGCCGGTTGAATAGACTTGTTTCTGTCATTACTGTTGGATTTGTAGGCATATAGATTAGTTTCATTACATTGCATTGCATAACATTTTTGTGTTTTTGCTTGAGAACAAGTAAAGGTTTAAGTTTGGGGGTATTTGATGAGTGAGTTTTATACACATGAATTGGATACATTCGGGCTTAATTTATTGTTGTTTTCAAGTCTTTTAGGATGTTTTTATGTGTTTGTGTCTATTCATGCATGTTTTATATTGTTTTGTAGGATTTGGGATAAAGGTTACATGGATCGACGATCGGGGTGGCTAGATTCGCGTTTTCGGCTTGCCATTTACACAATAGTCACTTCAGATCCAATTTGACTGTAGCTCCAGACATTATTTCGTAAACCTTCAAAAATGAAAGTTGTATATCTACTTCTCCTCTTTCCAAAACATTTTGAATCATCAAAATCGGAGTTCAGACGAAGAAGTTATGGCCATTTTCCCAAAGGACGTCGGAGCAGAAAATGTCATATTCTGTGGCAGCGCCGGGGCGCTAGTTTTAGGCTTAATTCCAGCGCCGGGGCACTGGGGAGCAGAGTTTGGCGTCGTTGCCCAGCGCTGGGGTGCTGGGGGAAGGGTTTGGTGCGGCCTGGATGCGTTTTGGGTGAATTTTGACACCTTTTTGACTCCAAATTGGATTGGGTTTGTTCCAAAACTAAAAATTGGACTTGTAACCTATAAATACATGATGTAAGACATAAAATAAGAGGGGATTACATAGCTTAGATTAGAGATACACTCCATTAGATTAGAACATAACCCTAGTTCTTATTAGTTTTGGAGATTGAAGCAACTTGGAGACCATTGAAGATCAAAAGCAAGAGGGGAGCATCAGATTTGCTGACAACAGATTCTATTCTCTTCTCTTATCATACTTTTATCTTTTAATGTCTATTCAGTTGTGGATTCTTAGTTTTAATTCATTAATTATGAACTAAATCTTTTATTGATATTTCAATTGAACTTTTTATGGCTATGAATTAGTTATTCATTATATTCCAATTATTTATGTTAAAGTGAGTTGTTTATCTTGTCTTGTGCTTATTGCTTAATTATTTGATCAGTAATTACCTTGTTACTCTAAAAGGAATTGGAAGAGGAATTCTAGGGTTAGAACTGGGCATGATATCATGTGACTTAGTTATTTGCAAAGTGAATAATTAGGTTTGTGAATTGAATGGAAATATTTGTTCACCGCATGTAACACATAAGGAATTGGGATTAAAGGAGTTTAATTCACTTATTTTGCATAGGAATATAGAAAAATTAATCTGGATTAAATAGAAGGCAATTGATCACTTGGAAAAGGACTTTTGGCATTTGAGAATTCCTGTTAACAATTCAGTAGGCATAATAATTGAGATAATTGGATAATTGATTTATAATTCATAATTGGGGATATTGAAGTTTTAATCTTTATTTATTTGAATTCATTCGTTAAAATCTTAGTTTTAATTAGTTAATTTAGTTTTCTTAATTATAAAAAACACGATTTGAGATTGATTAAATAAAATTAGTTTCGTTAAGAATTAGTACTTGGTGATTTTTATTAAATAATTCCTCGTGGGAACGATACTCTACTTTCACTTTATTAATTGTTGACCGTGTATACTTGCACGTATTCATTGACTGCAAAATCGATCAACAAGTTTTTGTCGGAGTTCGGACGAAGAAGTTATGGCCATTTTCCCAAAGGACGTCGGAGCAGATAATGTCAGATTTTGTGGCAGCGCCGCGGCGCTAGTTTTAGGCTTTATTCCAGCACTGGGGCGCTGGGGAGCAGAGTTTGGCGCCGTTACCCAGCGCTGGGGCGGTGGGGGAAGGGTTTGGTGCAGCCTGAACGCATTTTGGGCGAATTTTGACATCTTTTTGACTCCAAATTGGATTGGGTTTGTTCCAAAACTAAAAATTGGACTTGTAACCTATAAATACATGATGTAAGGCATAAAATAAGAGGGGATTACATAGCTTAGATTAGAGATACACTCCATTAGATTAGAATATAACCCTAGTTCTTATTAGTTTTGGAGATTGAAGCAACTTGGAGACCATTGAAGATCAAGAGCAAGAGCAAGAGGGGAGCATCAGATTTGTTGACAACAGATTATATTCTCTTCTCTTATCATACTTTTATCTTTTAATGTCTATTCAGTTATGGATTCTTGGTTTTAATTCATTAATTATGAACTAACTCTTTTATTGAGGTTTCAATTGAACTTTTTATGGCTATGAATTAGTTATTCATTATATTCCAATTATTTATGTTAAAGTGAGTTGTTTATCTTGTCTTGTGCTTATTGCTTAATTATTTGATCAGTAATTACCTTGTTACTCTAGAAGGAATTGGAAGAGGAATTCTAGGGTTAGAACTGGGCATGATATCATGTGACTTAGTTATTTGGAAAGTGAATAATTAGGTTTATGAATTGAATGGAAATATTTGTTCACCGCATGTAACACATAAGGAATTGGGATTAAAGGAGTTTAATTCACTTATTTTGCATAGGAATATAGCAAAATTAATCTGGATTAAATAGAAGGCAATTGATCACTTGGAAAAGGACTTTTGGCATTTGAGAATTCCTGTTAACAATTCAGTAGGCATAATAATTGGGATAATTGGATAATTGATTTATAATTCATAATTGGGGATATTGAAGTCTTAATCTTTATTTATTTGAATTCATTCGTTAAAATCTTAGTTTTAATTAGTTAATTTAGTTTTCTTAATTAGAAAAAACACGATTTGAGATTGTTTAAATAAAATTAGTTTGGTTAAGAATTAGTACTTGGTGATTTTTATTAAATAATTCCTCGTGGGAACGATACTCTATTTTCACTTTATTACTTGTTGACCGTGTATACTTGTACGTATTCATTGATTGCGAAATCGCTCAACAACAATCTCAAAGATAACCTTGAGAAAAGACCATTAAAACTATGGCAAAGTCAGAAACAACCCCGGGAGGATAAAAATAGTCATTTTGCCAACTCAAACTCAACTCGAATTATATTAACTCATTTCAACTCAAACTTCTTCAAAAGAAGTCCCACAAGAACCATATCTTATCTTCCGAGCGCAAACTATGCAAAATAGCTCAACGGATTGGTTAACAGAGACCCAGAAATGCTATTTTGGTTATGGATCCATCTTCCCAAATTCAAAAAAGGGCAAATGCTATATCATTACGTTGCTCTCGGAAAGAGCTTTCCGTAATGGTATGGGACACTTCCATCAGACTCCCGGATTAAAAGTTATAAAGGTTCAAGCGAACATCGCATTGTCCGAGTACATGTACTTCGAGACGACGGGACCCACATGGCCCGGGGCACCCCGGGCAGCCGCAGGTAGGCCTGCGGCTCCCCTCCTCTATAAATAAAGGGCTTTGATTGGCCATTTTAAAGAGAGGAAAGGTGAGGAAGCCATGTCCATTTTGCTTTGTACACACTTTAAACTGAGTGTTTTCTCTTTCCAAACACTTGTGAGCTTGTGTTTTGCTATATTATATTAGTGGAAACCGAGTATTCATTCATTTAAAACCATCTGAAGTCTTCTAGCAGCCCAATGTAAGACATCTCAGATTTCTGAAACCTTTCTCCACTTTCATTAACACCAGTTATTCACGTTGAGAGTCGTGTTGTTTGCGTATACCCGGGTCGTTGATCCGTGGCATTTATTGCTTATATATATATATATATATATATATATATATATATATATATACACACTCATATATGTATATATTATTATCGATTTATGCCTCGATTGAGCCCGAATATAATATTCAAAGCGTTTACTACATTTATTGAGCCTGAATAGACACATCGGATGCATTTACAACTTATATATATATATATATATATATATATATATATATATATATATATATATATATAAGCGGTAAATAGTCACCAAGTGATCTCCGGGCCTTACAAAAATGTGTATATATATATATATATTTACATTTCATGTCCTGTCTGGAGTTTACTTCGTGGTAGTTTATTGTTTATATATATATTTACAGCTTATATATATATATATATAAATGTTTATAACTTTTGTAATACTGCATCATCATGTGAGCCTAGGAATCATGTGATCACAGATTCAGTTCCTGAATCTAGATTCGGTTCCCATGATGGACATTTTTAGTTGCATCTAGCTTGTAAATTATTCACGATGTTTGAATTTCCTTAGATGACTTTCATGCCCACAAGGAGTTCGGCACTGCTATGTATTTTATTTTCTCGAAGATGTTTCGCATCTCGAAAATAATAAAAGCAATCAAGACGAACATAAAATAAACTGGAAGTATCAAAGAACTCAATTACTATTGAGCACAATGGTTTGAAAAAACTTGTTTTATAAAACATCATTCCCATATCTCGTTAAAATTGAAAAAACTTGTTTTATAAAACATCATTCCCATATCTCGTTAAAATTGAACTTTTATACAAAATTCAAACCCTTTGTATATAGGTGCAAATGAGGCATAACACTACTTCCAGATAATTGCACATTGACTGACACAAACACACACATTCAGATAAAGGTTTTAATTGAAAAGTGGCGGTAATCGTGTCACCACGGAAGTCGGGGGGTGCCTAACACTTTCCCTCCATTTAATATAGCCCCCGGACCCTAACAAATCTTGATTTCACAGACTAGTTAAGTAGTGTCACATCACTAAGTCATTGTGAAAACCTTTTCTTGGTTGATTTGGTGCAACCATTTATAAATACCAACTAAAAACTCTTATAGTCTAATCGTTGACATATACATGTCGGACCTTTTCAAACTTTTTTTTCAAACAAATCTCACCTAATATGAGAACACCAAAAGAAAATAACAGAAAGGGACAAATAAATATCCTGACGTTGACAAGTGGCGTCTCTGCTGGGGATCTCTAGTAAGAGGGCTTAAACTGCTATTAAAGCTTGTCAAAACTTTTATCTGCTTGTGTGTGGATGTTGCATTTACATTTGAATGAATATATACTAATGCATTTATGCACTTAGTGCTTCGCACTATATTTTCCAGTGATATTAGTGGTTCACACATGTCATCATTTTCATACGGTTAGATGCGATGTATGTGAATGTATGTTGTGTGGTCCCTCCACCAGGAGGATATCCTGTCGGTGTTTGATTACTAGACTCGTAGGGAGACTAATTCCAACGAGGCTAAGGAAAGGCACCACCCAGATTCGCTCCAGTTGAAAGACCGAATTAACTTCTCGTCAAGTAAATTGCGATGATCTGGGAACCTTCATGCCAAAAAGCTACGAGTGTAACCTAAGATAGGTCAACCTCTGATAAACCAAACGCGGAGGGAAGTTTCTTCATACCTTCCCATTTTAATTACTTGTAATTTCATTTCCATGTCAATATCAATGTAATGGAAAAAAATAAAGGAATATATGTACATATGTGAGACCCCAAATTTTATGAATAAAGATTTAAATTTCTCAAAATATTTTTTTTAATATTATGGTGTGGATTTGATATAATGTTATAGTTGTGGGTAATATTTATAAATTTTGCAAATTTTGCAAGTTGTTGTGTTATATTCGATTGGTCGAGGAATATTCGTTTTAACAGGGAATATTCATACAACGGCGCAATCATTGGTGGACCCCAGAACATAATTTTTGTTGAAATGAGAAAACGACATAAATATCTTTTTATGAAAATAACAACGAAAGTTTTACTATTAATACTGTTGAACTACCCGGTAGTAAAAGTATAGTAATACGCGTGGTTGCATAGTAGCACATGGTATTGCTTATTAATACTTACGTGAGAAGTCACTCAGTTTTGTTCAATTATTGCTACAATAATTATTGTATAGTATCTCACGTTATTTGATTCAATTATTGTCGATATTTTATATATTATTAAATCAATAATTGAGATGATAGAGTTATTAATATTATTATTTGCAATATTGATAATGTCTAGAAGTTCTGTCAATGAGAGGTTTGGTCACCTAATTGCGTGCCAATAGGGAGAAATCCTTATTGGAAAGCCTCATCTTTCCTGGGAACGACCTGGTTGTTAAATATTGCGAATTATAATAATGATGATAAATGTTGTTAAAAATATTGAGGAGATTTTTATGAAGTATTTGTTGGACCCCCATTTACCCATTTTTCAAAATAATCGGTAAAAAAATTCAGTATTTTTGTGGGGCCCACGTGTGACTTTGGAAATCTAATCATTTGGGGGGGAGTCATGGGGAAGTTTATATATATATATATATATATATATATAAATTTTGTTTTATTATTATTATAAATGTAATAAAACAGAATACTTTTTATAAAGTTTTCTTTTATTTGATTATAAATAGAATATATTATATTTTATTATGCATAGTGTTTGTATAGTGCCTGCATAGTATTTGCATAGTAAAATCTTTTTATATAAAACAGAATATTTTTATAAATTTTTGTTTTATTTGATTATAAATAGAATATATATTATATTTTTTTATGCATAGTGTTTGCATAGTGCCTGCATAGAAAAATCTTTTTATATAAAACAGAATATTTTTTATAAAGTTTTATTTTATTTGATTATAAATAGAATATATTATATTTTATTATGCATAGTATTTGCATAGTGTTTGTATAGTGTTTGCATAGTAAAATCTTTTTATATAAAATAGAATACTTTTTATAAAGTTTTGTTTTATTTGATTATAAATAGAATATATTATATTTTATTATGCATAGTATTTGTATAGTGCTTGCATAGTATTTGCATAGTAAAATCTTTTTATATAAAATAGATACTTTTTATAAAGTTTTGTTTTATTTGATTATAAATATAATCTATTATATTTTATTATGCATAGTATTTGTATAGTGCCTGCATAGTATTTGTATAGTAAAATCTTTTTATATAAAACATGATACTTTTATAAAGTTATTTGTTTTATTAGATTTTAAATTATATATATATATATATTGTTTTATTATATAATTATAAATAGAATATATTATATTTTATTGCATAGTATCCTTTCCATTCTCATATAAATAGGATGCTTAGTTAGAATTGAAAAACACACCAGAAATTCAGAGAATTCTTCTTCTATAATCTTGAGCGTATTTCTTTAGAGTTTAAGAAAATTTTGAGCATAGAAAATAGTGCAAGTTTTCTTCAAGTATATTCCCGCCCTACCCGTCGGAATACTCTTCTTATTAAGGTAAGGGGTGTTATTCTTTCGTATTCATGAAGAGAGTTATTTTCTTTCAATACTCGTAAGGGTTGTTATTCCATTCTTTATTATTATGGTGGAATAATCTGTCTATGCGAAGTACCGCATACATGGTGAAATTCTTCTGTTATTCCATTCTTTATTATTCTGTTGGAATAATCTGTCTGCCCGGTCTATCGCATGCCTGGTGAATTCTGTAGTTATTCCATTCTTTATTATTCTGTTGAAATATCCTGTCTGTGCGGATTACGCATGACCTGGTTCCATTCTTTATTATTCTGTTCGAACATCATGTCTGTGTGGATTATGCATGACCTGTTGGAACATCATGTCTGTGCAGATTACGCATGACCTGGTTCCATTCTTTATTATTCGGTTGAAATATCCTGTCTGTGCGGATTACGCATGACCTGGTTCCATTCTTTATTATTCTGTTGGGAATAACCTGTCTGTGCGGTCTATCGCATGCATGGTAAATTCTTCTGTTATTCCATTCTTTATTATTCTGTTGGAATAACCTGTCTATGTGGATTACCGCATGCATGGTGAATGATCCTTTGTATTCATTCCTTATTAAATTGTGGAAATGATCTGTCTACGTGGATTACCGCATGGCTGGCGAAAATCCATGAGCAGTTTCATATATTCTATTATACTTAGTTGGTTAAAGTTTTGGCTTCTATACTCCGTAAAATTAGTAGAATATCCTGGATATTTGCGCTTCATCCAGTATCTTTTCATGGAAATATTTTTCTGAGCATTCTTGAATTTTACTCCACAAAGAAGTATCATGTTGACAATTTGGACGTTATTGATTCCTGGATAAATTAATTTATAAATCTTTAAAATTTATTCTTGAACTTGTTTTATTAAATTGTCATCATCCTCATGCTTATACTATGTTGAAAGTCATCTGTGGCCTATAATGCATAGATGGACTTGGTATGATTATGACCAGGGATTATTCGGTATAATCATGACCGTAATGTTACAAATGATGTGGAAAAAGTCTTCATTGGCCTATAGTGCATTGATGGACAGTTTTTGGCATGATTATGGCTATGGATTCCCTTCGGCCAAGGGTGCAAAGATGAATTGTTTTATGGCATGATTAGGACCGTTGATGAAAATACGATTATCTTTGGCCCGTGGTGCATGGATAATTCATGGTCGTGATACTAAATAATATCTTTGACCTGTAGTGCATGGATGATTTGATGATGTGGATTAATTATTAAGCTTAGTCTTAGCGATAAAAGTGATGAAAAACCTTTTAAATCATAAAAGATAGTAGATTTAAGATTGTATTTGTATCCTGTACCATGTATTTGGTGACTTAAAATAGGTGATGTATACCTATTTTGGGGGCGTCACAACATACATTCCCTTTTTATATCAAGATCTATCATGTTATTTTGTTGTTAGAACAACTAACATCCGTTTTGTAGGATAATACTACTAAAAAAATTGACACATTACATAACATGTAACATTTCCACATTTCCATAAGACTAAACTATATAAGTCTTTTTGTAGGGAAACAATTGGTCATGTTTCCCATTCAAAGTCCAAAAAGGCATTAAGCCCAAAGTCAGACACGGCTACAAGTGCCCCACCTGATCCTACTCCTATCTCTCGAGAGGAGTTCGAAGGATTAAGGAATCAGATAGCAGAATTGGCTGTCTTTCTAAAAGAACAAAGTAAAAACACACATGCCCAGACAATGCCTACTCAATCAGAGTCATTCACTCAATGGGAAGTCAGGGTATTAACAGAAAGATGGAAACCTAAATACCTAAACCTCATTCCAATAAAGGAACCAACAAAACCCCTGAAATCATAAAACTCAAGGATGATCGAGAAACTAGGGATATAAGAAAGATAGTCCAACAAATGGAGGAAACCATTTGGTCAATCAAAGGGACTGGAAACTATGGAAGTGTCACCTATCCAGATCTCTGCACATTCCCAGGGGGCTCGATATCCTGACAAATTCAAAATCTCAGAGTTTGAAAAGTACAATGGGGTAGGCGATCCCTATACTCACCTAAAAGTGTATATTGGCGAACTAGGGTCTTATACTGAAGATGAAAGCCTCAGAATGCAACTTTTTCAAAAGAGTGTTACTAGAGAGGCTAAAGCCTGGTATGCCCGACTTGACAATGCCAAATCCACAACTAGGAAGAATTGGCCCACACTTTTCTGAATCAATACAGTTTTCAGTCACAAATAGCACCGGATCAATACCAAGTGACTAAAGTCAAAAAGCAAAGTACTGAGTCTTTTCAAAAATATGCCCAAAGGTAGAGACGTCTGGGAGTGCAAATCATTCCATTAATGACAGAAACTGAAATGGTGATGACTTTTATAGACATTCAAGAGGCGCCTTACTATGAGAGAAGCCTAGCAGGCATAGGAAAGAATTCTCAGAAAAGATCAAATACGGTGAAATGACAGAGATGGGCCTGAAGGCAGGAAAGATTAAAGACTTCACTTCCTTGGAAACAGTCACCGAGCATATACAGACTTGCAAATATGCGAGCGATCCCAAGAGGGTACTTGATAAAGGCAATGAAGATGTATCCCTTGTTTCACAAGGGCAAGATAGGAGACCAACCTACAGTCCCCCTATTCAGAAAAAGCAAGACAATCTGCCATTTCAACAACAGGCTGCATTCAACCAATGCTAAGACAGAAAAAGAAAATTTGAAAGAACGGAAAATCGGGTGTTCACTCCGCTGGGCGATTCCCTTGAAAATTTAGTGGCGATATTAATGGATCACAAGAAGATTAACGAATTGGCTCCACCTTTAGAAATAGGACATGCAATTAATCTCTCCACTCACAGCAACTTGTGAGCCCATCTTCAAGCTTTTAAGGAAGAACTCCTCCATAAAATAGAATGATGAGTGTCAGAAAGCCTTCCTTATAATCAAATAGAAGTTGGTTAACGCTCCCATTTTGGTACCTCCCAGGGATGATTTTCCCCTATTTATGTATCTTTCCATCAACGACAATGATATGGGCTGCATGCTGGGACAGAAAGACAATAGAGGCCAAGAGCGAGCTATCTACCACCAAAGGAAAAGATTTAGCAGCAATGAATACAAGTACACTCTGATTGAGAAGACTTGTTGCGTTTTAGCATGGGTTTCCATGAAGTTACAACATTACATTCATGGTCACACAACCCATCTCATATCCCGCGTGGATCCTCTCAAATACATGTTTAGTAAAGCCCATACTGAATCGTTGATTGTCCAGATGGCAGTTGATTCTGCAACAATTTGACATCGTCTACGTGACACAAAAGTCCATTCCAGGTCAAGGAATTGCGGATCAATTGGCCGCCGCACCCGCAGGGGATTACAAACCCTTAGAAACATACTTCCCCTATGACACTCCTAAATTCGGACCTCCACTTGGTCACTTGAATTCGGTTTGTCACGTGCTCAAATTAATACCGTAATAACTAAATAAGTCATTCACAACGGAAAATCTAATTTAGAATAATATACAATGATTTATTATAATTATTCCCCCAAGTCTCGCAACCTACAGTGCTTAATAGATTACATAATAATATCGAATAAAGACTTATTACATAACCCTACTTAAGCTTAAACATAGTCTTAATACAACATAATAGATTTTAAACATAAAAGGAACAAGCTAGTCGGTAGCCTTACCCTTGCCCTTGTCTGTTCCAAAAACACCTCCCTGTTCCTCTTTAACTGAAAAGTTTTAATTAAGAAAGGATGAGCACTAATTGCCTATCAAGTAATATACAACAAGGGTAAAGAGTTTCATAACACGAGTTCAAAATATCGAAGTATCATCTCTAAGATAGTTCAGAGTTTCAGAATAATATCATGAGTAATGAATATCAATAATTCTTGTAATAAGAACGATAATTCAATATAAATCAATAAAGATATATGAATTCAACGATTATCAATGTATCCAACTGAATAAACAATTTATACTGAGCAGTCACTAAGGACTATTGAACATCTACTAGAATTTTCAATATTAAACTGATAACCCAAAAATTTCAAGTACTATAGATGATTAGTCTACAATACTTCAAGTTATGCATAACATCACAATAATATCAATTCATGTGTCGGGGTTTACGACAACATACACTCCCCTTACCAAAAGGGTTGTCCAACTAAGTTTTCAAGATTTCTGCACCAATCAATTGGTTTGGACAGCTTTTATAAATATGCATATAGTCTAGCCGAATCAAATGGCATCGACTCTTTCACAATATTTCAAGAACAATACTAAGTTCAATATAAATAATAACTTTCACAAGAATTTAAGCATACTAGCTCGATTAAACGAATAAGCAAGATAACTTACATTCACAACATAAGTTTAAAAGTAGGGTTCAAGGAACTTGCACAATCAAGAGTGAAGTTCAAGGAAACTCGCTCAATAAAAATTAGAGTAAGTTTAGGGAACTTGCCTTAAGCGTAGTTTATCCACTTTAAGAAATCAACACTTTCAAATCCTATTCGTAGCGTATTATATGTTCAAGATGTTCATTAGCTAACACAGTCTTTAAATAAGCTTGACACTATTCAAGTATGCACATATGGTAAAAAAATCAGTTCATACGACATCAAATCCCTAGTTACTTCATAAACAATTTAAGAATGCTTAAGTTTAAGACCTATTTACTCATGGACTTTCCATTATAAGGCAAACACCAACTTGTCATCTAAGCATCACATATATATATACATCAGTAGGTTTTAAACCACCTCTAGCATTTTAGGTACCATACAAGTTGACTGCTAAAGTTTATATTTCAAAACTGACCAAGTCCTGACTTCAGACTGGCGCAGCTGCGCCATGGCTAAGCCTAGGACCGGCGCAGCTGCGTCGTCTTCTAACCCAGCCAAAACTCAGCTGCTGCCTTGTGGTCTCTGTCCGGCTTGAACACACAATCATACATAATATATTTTGACATGTTAAAGGCTTTCTCATGCTCCTTAAGTCAATCTAGGTCCCTTCTTTCATAATAAAATTCTACGTTGATCATTTTTACCATTTAAGGCCATTCGAGGTCATGAACTCACAAAGTCTATCATGCTTGCTCTCTAAACATACAAGATAGTTATAAAACTCATATTAGGCATGCTTGTGAGTATTCATAACACATATGTGAAACTAACACCACTTTAGTTGAAAATAGGCTTCGTTCATGCTTTATTTGAAATGTGATACACAAGCATGGTATATCTATGGTTATACTACATGAGTGAGTCTAAGAGTATCACCAATATGCTTATAAAGGTCAGATTCTATCTTTCAAGATAGTTTGTCAATATTCATGTTCAAAGGTCACTAGTAGGTTCAACATGTTCATTCTTGCTTACTAATCATATAAACACAATCTAAAGGTTTATTCATGCATTTCTAAGCCATACTAACATGCTTGCAAAGTTAGAATATACATCATGTAGTGGTCATGTATTTTAGCTCACTAGGCTAAGCTTTTTCTTGAAAATATTTCTAACACAAGGCTTAATAAGGTAGTTATGAACAAAGGGACTACATACATTCTAGCATGCTCATCTAAGTGTAAAATCAATTATGTATGGCTTACTAAGTTCAAAATTTGCAGAACATGATCTCTAACATAGTTTGTTTTCAAAACTTAAAGTTCAAATCTAAATTTAAACCATATGTCTTCATTAATCATGCAAGTCTATTAAAACATGCCCAACTTAGATTCATATACTTATACATACACCTTAGACATGCTTTCATGCTAGTTTACGCCATAATGGTCGATCAACACATAGCAGATTTCAAAACAAAAGTTCCAACTGAATTCAGTAACTGGCGCAGCTACGCTGTGGCTTAGTTCAATAATGGCGCAGCTGCGCCGTGCCAGATTCAAGTGCAGAAGCAGACTCTGTTTTGCAGAGTCTTGGCAAACTTGATTTCCTTAACATTAAACATGTCCCAAATCATTCCTAAAGTGTTCATACATGCTAGTAAACTTCCTAAACACCTTATAACATGTTTACTCATATCAATTAACAAATGAATTCAAGAAATTTCAAGAATCAAACAAACCCATCTCAAGAACATAGATAAAAATTATACCTTCTTAAGCTTAAATTGGACTTCCCACACACTGAATAAACTTCTACAATTGCTCAGCCACTTGAAAGCTTCACTTAGACAACTCTTAGAAACACAAAAATCTGAACTCAAGCTTAATTTATAGAGAAAGCATGGACTAGTCATTGGCTTTACATAATTTTGGAGCCCATGGTGCAATGGCAAGACACATAGGTTCATGAAGAGTAGTTTAACAACCCTTACCAACCACTTAGCTTAGCAATGATCTCCTATGATTTAGTAGCTAGAAAGTTTATGTAATATAACTTTAAGTTACTGTTCATTGTACTTGGTGACACTTATTATGGGGCAAGAGAGAAAATCCCAACATTCTTGATATCTAGGCTTGGTTTGGTCTACTTAATTTCCCACAATGAAATCTTAATGTACAATTGTTACCGTATTAGGACTTTTAGGGATAAATTATACACTCACGTCATATAGTCCATGCACATTAAATATACGCAATAAAATAATGCAGTCAGATATTATTGTCCAAGTAGTTCCATAATTATCTCTACCACTCATATAACCATATTATAACCTTATTATATTAATAACTTATTTATTTATGTTACATAAATAAATTTATTTCTTCCCTTGATTAATCACCCCTTAATATAATATAGTTTCATAGATCTTAATATATAGTCACACTACACTATATAGTATGGTTGTATTATAACTCATATGCATATAACGGTCAATATAATATTATTATATTACTAACTTACTTATAAATAATTTATTCACTTCCTTGATTAATTAACATCAATATTAATTAATCTCATCATCGTTGATTAATGTATTTATGGATTTCCATAATCATTATTTATCTTTATAATATATTGCGAATAATAGTAATCACACATTATTAGTTAATTACTAAGAATTCAATATTCTACCACAACCATTAACAATTAACAATTAATATTACTTAATTGTGCACTTTATTTCATGGTTTATTAATGTCACACACGCCACATAATTGTTCATTTAATTTTCCAAGGTAGAAGAATTATTTTTTCTCCAACTGGCCACTGGCCCAGCTGCGCCAGTTTGTACTGCTGGGATGGCGCAGCTGCGCCGTGCCCTGACAGTGCCAAGACTTGTTTAGCTTAAGCCAGTGTCAACCCCTATTGTCATACTCGTCTTACACGACATGAATTAATATCCACAAGAGTAATATTACAAGTCTACGAGCGTATTGATTACACACATGAAATTACATGATCAACACTATTAATTTTCTAGATTCTCATTTTAATTTGCTTAACGGATTTCTTTGTTTCACATTATGCCACACAAGGCATTTCACAAATCCCATTCTCACTTCACACATCGTAATAAACATTGATCTAATACGAATCAATTGAATTAACCGACTCTTAAAATAATAACACTTATATTCACAAAAATTTTATTTCCATTAATATATTCATTTAATAATACGGGAAATTCTCGGGTATCAGATGAGCTACCTCCCATCCAACACCTTTGGTATCAGCATATCAAGGAGTATCTGCGAGATGGATCTACACCCGCTGAGGCGAGCCTGAATGAAAAAAATTGGATCCATCGATTGGCTATAAAATTCTACCTGAGCGAAGATGCACTCTACAAAAGAGATGCGACATTAGGTCTCCTTAGATGTCTAGACAAAGACCAAGCTCAGAGGCTCGTGGATGAATTCCATGGTGGAGTATGTGGCCCACACATGAGCGACCCCTTACTTGTTAAGAAGATTCTTAGAACAGGGCATTAGTGGCTTACTCTCAAGGCTGACTGTGATGATCATGTCAAGAGGTGCTATCAATGCCAAATTCATGGGAATTCTATCCACGTCCCTCCAAGGGAACTCCACAATATGAGTTCTCCTTGGCCCTTCTCAATGTAGGGAATGGATGTGATCGGACCCATCGAGCCCAAAGCCAATAATAGGCATCGATTTATCTTCACCATGATCAACTACTTCACCAAGTGAGTAGAAGCAGCCTCCTTCCCCATGGTTGCCAAAGAAGTCATCATTTCTTTCATCAAAAATAATGTCATTTGTCGATATGGACAACCAGAAGTAATTATGTCAGATAATGCTAAGAACCTTAACAACAAAATGATGGAAAAGTTATGTAGTAAATTCAACATCAAACACCTTAACTCCAACATCTACCGTCCAAAGATGAATGGTGTTGTTGAAGCGGCTAATAAAAACATCAAGAAAATCATGCAAACGATGTCCGCCAAACACAAAGGATGGCTAGACTTGTTGCCTTTAACTTTATTATCCTACAGAACTTCAATGCGTACTTCCACTGGGGCAACCCCCTACTCATTAGCCTATGGGATGGAAGCAGTGCTCTCCATAGAGGTGGAAATAGAATACCTAAGAGTGTTAATGGACGCTTAGCTGGATGAAGACCAATAGGTACAAGACATATATCACAAATTGTCTCTAATAGACGAAAGGCGAACCGTGGCTATCTTCCATGGTCAGTTATATCAACAAAGGATCGCTAGATCCTACAATAGGAAAGTCCGGCTATGACAGTTTAAATAACATGACTTGGTTTTGAAGAAGATCATTAACAACCAAGATCAATCTAAGGGAAAATTCGCTCCAAGTTGGGAAGGCCCGTTGTTGTCAAGGAGGTATTGACAGGAGGCGCTCTCAGACTACAGGAAATGGATGATGATGAATTTACACAATTCATCAACTCGAACACCGTGAAACGGTACTATGTCTGAGGTTACCATCAAGCAAACATCCTAGTTTTGGATCATCAGATCACCAGTCATTCAGGTTTTCTAACCCTTTCTTACATACAAAATCTTCTTCATACTCTTCTGCCCCATCAAGGAAACATACTCTTTAAACCAGCAGCCTGGTTTCACTTTATTTCAAACCTTTCATACAATTTTGATTATCCCACTGGGGATTGAACCTTTCACACCTGCACTTTGTCCTGAACATAGGATTAAACTTTTTCATACTTACAGTTTGTCCTGAACATAGGATCAAACTTTTCACACCTGCAGTTTGTCCCAAACATGGGATCAAACTTTCTTTCCCCCACAGTTTAGCCTGCACATGGGATCATACTTTTTGCGGGCTGCAAATTGTCTTGAGGGGCACACTATGTCGACCTGATCTCCCTGATACCCGGGAGTACGTAGGCAACCATATTCTATATGGCCCGGTAGAAATAAAAAATAAAAACAACAAAAACATTTCTACCCTTTCTCTACATAAACAAAAACAACAAAAACATTCCTACACCCTTTTACATTCAGTGTTGAACCTCTTACACCAGGTTCGAAATACGCAGACCTGATCTCTTCTTCAATAGGAATACGTAGGCAACCATTTATGGTTTGGTCTAGCCCCCTATCAAAACACAAATACTTGTCACACGGTACTGGGATCAAACTTCAATCCACCACATTTCATTGGCTTCAGACCAAAGGGATGGAACTACCTGACCTCCCCCTAGGTGGGAGATTCGGCGACCATCTAAGCTGCAGTTGATTCCTAGAAGAGCAACATCAATCCATAAGAGATTGAACTAACTGGGCTCCTCTTAAATAGGGGTATTGGCGACCATCTGTGGTACGGTCAACTCAGAGAGGAAAAGCCACACTCCTTTCCACATCTACATACAAAAACCAGTCTCAAGACACCAAAGAGGGTAGGGATATACATAGAGCAATGATCCGTTCTAAAAGATCCTGCGACGTCTCAATGTTCACACATCAAGGATGAGTTCAGAATACATCAAGATCACAAGCCCTTAAGAAACAGGCAAATATCAATCAAGTATTAAGGCATAATTGAAAGGGAAGTGAATCAAAAAATATTTCCCTACCATATATAATGTTGTTTGATATATACATATGTGTTGTACAAGACAAAATGGCTAAGCTAGTCTGTGCAGGAAAATACAAGTTTATCTACGGAACTGTATGTATGCGGACTATCAGATCTAACATAGCATCTCTCTCCGAAGAAGAAGGTAATGTTGTAAGCTCCTGCCCAATGGTATCTACACGAGCCAGTAGATCAGAGGCCAACTGCATGGTGGCATGATGCTCATTAATATATGCACTCATATCGGCAAGGATGTCAGTCGTAAGGGATATCACTGAAGTACTATCTGTAACGGCCACATCCCGGGCAGATAGGGCAGCATCCCGCTCTACAATTAATGCATCTTTGGCTGATCTGGCCTCATCTCTCTCCAATAAAGTGGCGTCTCTCCCATCAAGAGCTGTCAACATCAAGGCCCTAGCCTGATCTCTCTCAAAGGTCATCAGATGAAGACTCTGCTCTAAATATTGTGTTGAATGCTGAATCATAGTAGCACTCGTACTGGGAGAATCCATCACAACTGCTGGCAACCTAGTGGTCAAATCCTCCTCGGTGGGAATTTAAGTCTCCTCCATAGGCTCCCCATCGTCGAAATCAATCCCCTACACTGTGAATACTGCCACATTCAATGTCGGTTTTGTCGCCATCTATGTGGAATACTTTGTAGAACAACTCGGGTGGCTAATAGAAAACACAGCTACAGGCGTACAACCTGGATCTATCCTCTGCTGATAAGTAGCAAGAAGCTAAGTGGTTACTCAATGCCCCCTCAAAAGGATAGAAGTCCTAGAACTGGTCAAAATGACACATCATAGCCAGTTGGTGATAAGCAGTCATGCCCCTCAAACCAACTAAAGGGAGATAATCCATGCCCGGAGCTTGAGTGATGAAGTTGTAGGGTGAGCTAAGCCCTGTACACGGTAATATATCAAACGGATCTCCTATCCCTGCCAAGAAAATGGACCAAGAAGCAGGATCTGTACACTCCATGGGCTGAAAGCGGTACGACATAGCTATCTTATGGGTGAAACAATAACCGTGTCGTCTGAAAGTGCCAATCGGTCTCAAGTGTGACATAAACCACACGTACAACATGACCGAGCTGCTTGTGAATACCCCTGCAGGGTAAGTGCTGCAATATGTGGCCGACCTCAGCCTCTCTGCTATGATCATCGGTACAATTGTGTGACCCTCCTTGAGAGCTCTTACGGACATAATGACGCCAATATTTAGCTCATCCATGTACCGTGGCATGTATACATACGATAATATGCACAGTAGCAAGACATGTACTCTGGCCGAGTGCCAATGATCCTCCAACATGGTGAAATCCACAGAGTGCCATGTATAACTATCTTTAGAGACAAATATGTCCATCAGAAAACACTAGGATACAATATGATCGGATGTGATCTCATCCTACACAACTCTATGCCTCAACCCAGTGAGGGTCATAAATTGTCGGCTCATGTCGTCGATGGCCATCCGCGTGTAAGGTCTGTCCAATGGCAGCACCATCAACCTTGCATACTCCTCTAGAGTATGAGTCAACTCATGGATGCCAAACCGAAAGACCTGCCTCTCCGATATCCAATGCTCCAGCATACCCTATACAAAGTCTACGGGAACCTAAAACATCAAGAGAGTCATAGTATGCTGTAATAACTGATCTATAGTCACCCTGTCTAAAGGTGACATACTATCATACCATGATCTCAGACGGGATGCCAATAATACTGGTGGAGTATGATCAATGCGGCTAACTATCGAAGAAGACATTTGTGTGGGTCGTATCATAAGACCATCCAAGTGTCAATGTTGAATATCTCTGGACATACATATATATTTATAACATAATACATGCATAATAAAGAATAGATGACAATATGATATAGGGAATGGAAAATTGTATAAACATTCCTAAGTATATCATCATCTAATACATCTTTATACAGCTAGAAATACAGGGAAATGGGGCACTGACGCCTTACATCTAACAGAGGCCTATCAAAAGATATAGCAAGAATGGGGGAAAGCCACCCAGTGTCTAACAGAGGCCTATCAAAACAGATAACAAGGATATACATCAGAAGAAGATAATGGTGTCAATGTTTACATCATCAATCCTATCCACCTAATGTAACTCCTCCTGAGTTACTGGATCTCTATCCACAGGGATGTCAGGCCTATGCAAGGGAGGATCTGCACCAAAAAGCTATATGGGTCACCTAAGGGGCCAGTGCCAAAGCTAGAAGGATCAAAAGTATCTGCCTCTGAAGGATCTCTGCCCAAGTGCCGGATAAAGAAATGTGCCCGGTCTAACTTCCAGGTGAAACTATTAATCTGTGTCAAATGAGTCAGATCTCAGACACAAGCTATCCAATCCGTCATCATCACGGATCCAGGAACCATATCCCCCATGAACTGAGTGACGCGGGTCTAGGCTCCAATGGTACAAGGGAACCACCAATGCTGGAACATCTCCTGAGTGCAGGGACCCTTTAATAATGTAAAATCGTCAACACCCAATAACGAGATATCAATGACGGGTGAATGTGAAACATGCCAATAACGCCTGACAGGAGGCAAGATCGGTATACGAATCTCTCTTGTGGTGCTCCTGATAGCACGTTCTCCTAAATAGAGCTCTCATCATCCATCTGTGGAGAGAGGAATCTTACAACTGGAAATCACTTACTCGACACCATTCGGGTACCCATCCTCAAATCTAATGCTCAAGTTCTCCCCATAATAAAAAATCTAAGTAATGGCATCAGCTGTCAATAACTCCAGTTGTAGGTGGCTATGAGTGAAACCCTTAGCTACAGGGACCTCCGCCAGTATGGAATAATGCCATCACCATCCTCATGGGTATGTATCTAATCCTAACACACTCACTGGACGTAAGCATGAGAGCCTTTCATAGGCCCAGAACTGCCAACACAAAGGCAAACATCTGCTGTCAGTCAACACTCTTAACATGTACATGGGAAATTACAAGAGAAATACTCACCAGCAGAAATGGATAAAATCGTTGCCAATCCTCTGTCAAGCCCTACGAATGCATGTGCATTCCCCTGAGGAAATAGGCAAAGGTGTAGGAACCCCAATCATTCTCTCTAATATGGTCCACGTGTCATGTGCCGCTGATTAAAGCGAAGGACACCGTAGAAGAGTTATCAACTATGAAGCAACCCCTAATGATCTTCAGGAATAATCGTCGAAGAATGAAATCCCTGACTCTCACATCAGCGGGTATGGGCTCACTCAATACCACGCTCATAGCATCTACGTTCAAAGGACCTATACGAACAGTCTTGCCCTTGAGCGCATCCACCAAACTCCTAGCAAGGATCTGATTGCAGTCGGGGTAATATCCATCCTAAAAGGCACTGGTGCCCCTCCAAACTCTATACCTGTGATAAATCGCCAATTCATCGACGTCATCATCACCTCACAGTCCAACAAATGGAGTGACTAAGTCTGGTGAAACCAGTGCTCAGACAATGCCCTGAGGTAATCCCAGGGACAACAGCGGGGAAGGATGGAAAAGAATGCCCTAAATCCCCAATCATGCACGCTCGCTCTATAGTCAGGATGCATAGCCTTGTACATGGAGTGAATGCTGAACTAGTTCCCTCTAGACTGTGTAAAGCCAGGAACCTACATCACAAAGCAGATCAACATCAGAATCCTTTACTCCTCGTTAATAGGAAAGAAGGAAGATCAAAATCTAGCTTTGTACCTCATTTTCATGCAAGTAAACTGAGGGGTGTCGACTCAAATCACCCAGAAGCTTTGGGTTTACCACTTGAATACTCGGGAGGTCCCTAAGGGGAACATGTGTAGCAGGAGAGGGAGACGCAACCGGTACATCTTCCTCCTCATCCTCTACATCCGGTACATCAACCCGGACATGACGTATCACCTCCTCCGCCAAACGAGGCTGTCTAACAGAACGGGGTCAAGGCACTTTAGAAGCCCTCATCCACACACCAGAAGTGATCCTACGAGAACTACTCGGCTGATCCGGATCCATATATCTGGACAACAAGTCTCTAAATCATCTCAGAAAGGGTGTGATAAATTTTAATCTGGAGCTTTTCAAAAAGCAATTTTATGACTACATGCATGCATGCATTATTTTAACATACTTCTGTAGTAGAGTTAAAAATACATGACTACCCAATGCCTACATTTTGAAAAATTTTGTCATAGTTTCCTTCGTAAATAGGACTATCCACATGCATATAGGCATGACTAGGTGGCCATTCAGTAGCATACCTGCCCACAGTCATATACATCCTACATGCATCAGTACATCACAGTAAAAAAATCCGTCAGGGTAGCCTAATTACCAGGATTATTTTGCTTTTTTCACCTTTGCTCATTTGTCCTCAAATAGGATAAGAAATAGCAGAAAAATGTGTCAATTTGACTGTTTCAAAAGTAAAATTTTTTCACATCATTATGTTCAGCATGGTTTAATACTAACATTTATTGTGATAAATATTTTTTATCAAGTCATTTCAGTATACATAATCACTACTATGTGTTTGGATGCATTTCATGTGATAAGTCATTTTCCAATGGATAAAAACTAGAAAAGAAGACATGCATACATTACCAAGACAGTTTATAACACTCGTACGGTGACATAATTTGTAGAAAGATGCCCGAACTCAACAAATCTGAAGAAGAGCTCTCAGATTTCCTTCGCGGCACAACATGAAATGACTAAAAAGGCAACTTGCAGCCTTAACCACAGCTGGCCGCAGGTTCACTTGCGGCTACTGCAGGTGTACCTAGGGTTCCCCTGGGTGGGTTCCACCCCTCCAGCTCAGTCCAATTTGAGTTGCAAAGGAGTTCTCACAAGCTAAAAAGGCCAAATCGGGAATAAAAATGCTACGCGATTGAGCATAATAGCCTGAAATCCTGGTTTTCACGGGCCAAACTGTGGTTTTACATATCAGTCATTGGAATTCGCCCAAATACAGGGTACACTATACCAATGATCTAGCTATTACAAACTACATTTGGCAATACCTCACGAAGGTCTTATGTCATTAATGCAGGGTCGTAACCTTAAAACCTTTTCCCCAGTAGGTCTTCATATAATTCAACCATTGACGTACACATCAACGAAGGTCAAGAAGCCTTGACATTATCCCCAGCAGGGATCTATCCATTGATGCACATGTCAATGAAGGTCAGGTAACCCTGACAACACCGACTGTTGGCAGTAATTCCAACAGAGTAGCGAAAATACCTGGTGGTACAAACCAGGGAAGATCAACCTCATCGGGGAGGACCGATGATGGAATATGTTATACACATCCTCAACAGACAAAACCCATCCCCACAGAGTCTCTTGTACATGAGAGATACATCTTTAGGATAAAGTATATATCAAGGATTCAAGACTTTGGTGATAACCCGAACGTCAACAATCCTAGAGATTCCTGGTAGTTGTGGATCACACGTCCATGACAGTTCATCAGGTTGCTTATTTAGTGCTCCCCCGGTAGAAGCAACAGGGAGCCGACAATCATCCCACCATGTTGGAAAATAATCCAACAAACCACATACATTTGCATCAAGTTGTTATGCATTGCATCATGATCATCTTGTCGTATTTCAAGTGTCTAGTATTCTTTATCATATTCATGCCATTGCATTGCATGAATATAATAAAGAGGGGCATCTGCAGACACTCAAAATTTTCTGCCTACCTATTACTAAAATTGCAGGAAGCGCGGAATCTTCTTTCAGAGATTACCCTGGAAGACAGCTCAGCTTAATCCCGAAAATACCATCAGAAGTTCAGTTTCAAACCCAAAAAACACAGCAGGAGTATCATTTACCACCTTAGAGATAACCTCGGGGAAAGCAGTGCAAATACCGGAAATTCCACCGAAGAAGACCGATTCATCTTGGAGATAACCCCGAGATGTTCAGTCTCAGTCCTGAAAATAACACCGGGAAAGACAATGTCAACCTTGGAGATAACCCCAAGGAGTGCAGTTGCAGTTCCGGAGATAACCCCAGAGATGCTCGTTTCAACCCGTGCAGTCAGCTTCAACCTCGGGACTCACACCGAGGCACTCAGCTCTCAAACCCAGAGATAACCCCGGCAGGAAAGGCACACCTCTAAGACAACCCTGAGGGCATTCAGCACTTGCAGTAGCCCAATCTTAGAGATAACCCTGAGCAACGTATGCTTTATCAGCCCAAACCGGAGATAACCCCGGTGAATGGTGAAATCGTTAAATTGCCACCTCAACCCCACATGGCGCCGTCAATGTCCCACAAGAATCAAGGAGTTGCAATCCTGAGTGACTACTACGCAAGGCAGAACACCGAATAGAATTTGAAGCTTGAAGACATAGGACATGGTTCCATCTTCCTGACTTCGTACAACCTCTAATCCCATGTCATTACATAGCTCTCGACAACAGTAGTCCGAAAAAGGTCTTATACACCTCAATCGAATGCTCGGATTGAAGTTCTACAAGTTCGAGCGGACATCACGTTGCACACATACATGTACTTCGAGACGGCAGGGCCCGCAGAGCCTAGGGCACCCCAGGTAGCCATAGGTGCATCCGCGGCTCCCCCCTCTATAAATAGAGATCTTGGGATGGCCATATTTCAAAGAGAAAACAGTAAAGAAGCCCTATCCAATTTGCTCTGTACACACCCTAAATTTAGTGCTTTCTCATTTTAAACACTTGTGAGCTCACATGTACCTATTTTTCTTACTGGCGGGAGCCGAGTGTTCATCCACTTAAAACTATAGAAGTCTTCTTTGGCAGTCCATTGTAAGCCTTCTTACACACTTAAAAGCCTTTCTCTTCATCTTTGCACACACTTTTCTTCACGTTGAGAGTCGTGTTGTGTGTATAAGGCCGGAATTCGGTCCGTGGTTTTCATTTCTGTCTTTATATATATACTTATAAATATATATATATATATATATATATATATATATGAACTAAAATTATCGAGTTATGCCTCGATTAAGCTTGGACTCACGTCCGGATCGTTTATTTGCTTATATATATATACATTTCTGTCAGGCCTGGAGTTTACTTTGCGGTGGTTGATCGTTTTTATTGCTTTATTTATATTTAGTCCCGCCTAGAGTTTACTTCGTATTGGTTGATCGTATTTATTGCGTTATTTATATTTCTGATCCCCCATTGAGGTGTTTCGTGGTGGTTGATCATGTCTGTATATATATAACTGATTACTGCTTTCATATAAATTGTGGCATCATGTGAGCCTAGGAATCATGTGATCACAGATTCAGTCTACTGAATCTAGATTCGGTTCCTGTGATGGACATTTTGAGCTGTAAGCAGCTTGTAAATTATTCACGGTGTTTGAATTTCCTTAGATGGCTTTCATGCCCATGAGGATTTCTGCACTGCTATATATTATTTTCTCGAAGATGCTTCGCATCTCAAAAATAAAAGCAACCAAACCGAACATTTAATAATAAAATAGAAGTATCAAAGGCCTCAATTACTATTGAGCACAGGGTTTGAAAAAATCTCTTTTACAAAACATCATTGCAATATCTTATTTAAAACTGAATTTTTTATACAAATTCAAACCCTTTGTATATAGGTGTGAACGAGGCCTCGCACTACTTCCAAATAACAGCACATTGACCCATACACACACGCACATGTACACTTTCATATAACAGTTTCTTGAAAAGTAACGGTCACCGTGGTAACAAGGACGTCAGAGGGTGCCTAACACCTTCTGTCCGCATAATTAAGCCCCCGAACCCTAATGAATCTCAGTTTCACTAACCCGTTTAGCAGTGTTACATCACTGGGTCAATGTGTAAACATTTTCTCGGTTGCGTTGGTGCAACCAGTTAAAAATATCAACTGGCGACTCTTACAGTCAAATCGTCGACATATACATGTCGGACCTTTTTCACTTGTTTTTTCAAACAAATCTCACCTAACATGAGAACACTAAAGAACAAGAACATAAAAGGGATAAATAAAAATCTCAACGTCGACAACCAGAAAAGGCGTAAAGGTAATAAAAAGATTAAGCTGTCCGCTCGAGACAGGCAGTACAAAGGAGTTGAAGGCTATGAGCACCAATTCTGGCAGAACACAAGGTGGACTAATCTTACTGCAAGGAATGACAGAGGAGACAAGAGAATACCCAAAGGAGATTCCTCCGCCAACATCAAATATCCTATGGGCCAAAGATAGCAACCACATTCCTGATTTTATCATCTTGGATGATGAGGAGGAAATACTAATCTTTTCCAAGGAAGAAAAAGCCAAAATAGAAAGTTCCTTACAAGTAGACCTGCCAAAAGAGGCCCAGACCCGCGGGCTGGGCCGACCTGCCCGCCACGGGCCGGGCATTGGGCTTCCATTGTTTAGCCCATAAAAATGTGGGCATTTTTGGCCCGGCCCATAAAGGCTTGGCTATGACGCCCCCAAAATAGGTATACATCACCTATTCTGAGTCGTCAAATACATGGTACAGGATACAAATACAACCTTAAATATACAATATGAGCTGTGAGTTTTAATACAAACATTGTCTTCTAAACAGTATTCAAACTCAAAATAAGTCCTCAATACATTTATTTTCAAATTATTTCACAGAATAGTGAGGACTACTAAAGCTATCATCTAAACCGTCACTCCGTTCCCCGACTAATCCCCGCTACGTTCTCATTTCCTAAAGAGAACAATGAAAGTAAAAGGGTGAGCTCAACTAGCCCAGTAAGAAATATTATGACTAAGATAATGCAGAATAAATTATCGTTAGCCTTCAACAGTGTTAAACTAATAAAAATATAATAAACATCAAGTTTAACGGTAGCGGAACAAGCAATTCATTAAAAGAGTCAAGTAGAGAATAAAATCTACTATGTTTTATGATTTAAAAAGGTTTTTCATCACTTTTATCGCTGAGACTCAGCTTAATAAATAATCCACATCATCCATGAACTACGGCCAAGGATATTCATTAGTATCACGACAACAAATTATCCATGCACTATGGGCCAAAGATATTCGTGTATTCATCAATGGTCATGATCATGCCAACAACTATCCATCAATGTACTACGGGCCAATGAGGACTTTTACCACATCATTTGTAATATTACGGTCATGATTATACCGAATAATTCCTAGTCAAAATCATACCAAGTCCATCTATGCACTATAGGCCACAGATGACTTTCAACATAATATAAACATAAGGATGATGACAATGATATATGAATTCAATAAAATAAGTTCAAGAATTAATTTATCCAGGAACCAATAACGTCCAAATTGTCAACATGTTACTACTTTATGGGGTAAAACTCAAGAATGCTCAGAAGAATATTTCCATGAAAAGATACTGGATAAAGCGCAAATATCAAGGATATTCCACTAATTTCATGAATTATAAAAGCCAAAACTTTAACCAACTAAGTATAATAAAGAATGGAATAACAAAAGAAATCAACAGGCATACGATAGACCGCACAGACAGGTTATTCCAACAAAATAATAAATAACAGAAACAGGTCTTGTGTAAACGCACAGACAGAATGTTCCAAAAAAATAATAAATAACAGATTCAGGTCAGGCGAAATTCGCACCGACAGGATGTTCCAACAGAATAATAGATAACGGAACCAGGTCATGCGTAAACGAACAGACAAGATGTTCCAACAGAATAATAAAGACTGGAATAACAGAAGAATTTAACCATGTATGCGGTACATCGCATAGAAAGGTTATTCCAACATAATAATAAAGAATGGAATAACAGAAGAATTTTACCAAGTATAGGGTAGTCCGTATATACAGGTTATTCCAACAGAATAATAAAGAATGGAATAACAGAAGTTCTCTTCATGAATATGAAAGAAATAATACCCCTTACCATAAAAGAAGAGAATTTCGACTGGTAGGGCGAGGATATTCTTGAAGAAAACTTGTTCTATGCTCAAAGCTTGTTAAAACTCTAAAGAAATACGCTCAAGATTATAGAAGAGAATTCTCTAAAATTTCTGGTGTGATTTCAATTCTAACAAAGCATCCTATTTATAGGAGAATGGAAAGGATACTATGCAATAAAATATTCTAATAAAACAAAACTAATAAAATACATTATATATATATAATCACGTTATCATTCACGGGTTACAACCCCGTGAATCAAAATCCCACCTCTAGATTCTCATTTCAAAACCTTTATATATATATATAGGGGTTCCATCCACAGCAACCGGTTGCTGTGGAGCAACCCCTTTTTTGGCCTGTTGAAATTTCGGCTGGAGCAAAAAAAAAAATTTAACAGGCCAAAAGAGTTATATATATATATATATATATATATATATATATATATATATATATATATATATAACTTCATGAATTCCCTGCAACACTCCACCTGTGACAAAATAATTCCACCCCCCAAGACTTTTCTCCTCCCGTGGGTCCCACATGTGGCCCCACCTTTATAATATTAAATAATTTTCTATCAATTATTTTAAAAATGGATAAATGTGGGGTCCATAAATACAACAAATACTTCACAAAAATCTCCTCAATATTTTTAACAACATTTATCATTATTATTATAATTCACAATATTAATCGACCAAGTCGTTCCCAAGAAAGAGGGGGATTTCCAATAAAGATTTCTCCCTATTAGTGCACAATTAGGTGACCAAACCTCTCTTTGACAGAACTTCTAGACATCGTTAATATTGCAAAAAATAATATTAATAAATTTATCGTCTCAATTATTGATTTAATAATATATAAAATATCGACAATAATTGAATCAAATAATATGAGATACTATGCAATAATTACTGTAGCAATAATTGAACAAAAATGAGAGACTTCTCACGTAAGCATCAATAATCAATACTGTGTGTTACTATAGAACCACGTGTATTACTGTACTTTTAGCATCGGGTGTTTCAATAGTTAACGGTAAAACATCCGCAGTTATTTTCATAAAATATTTGTGTCGTTTTCTCAATCCGATAATAATTCTGTTGTGGGATCCACCAATGATTGTGCCATCGTACTAATATTTCCTGTTAAAATGAATATTCCCCGACCAATCGAACATTATATAACAACTTGCGTACTTTGCAAAATTTATAAATATTACCCATAACTATAACATTATATCAAATTCACTCCATAATATTTAAAAATGATATTTATAGAAAAATCATCTTTATAAAAAAATTGGGGTCTTACAACCTCCCCTCTTTAGGAAATTTTGCCCTCAAAATTAGGGTACATACCTGGTCTGTCGAAGAGGTAGGGATACCTTGATTTCATTTCAGATTCTAACTCCCGGGTCATTTCCTCAACATCGTTGTTCCTCCACAAAACTTTGACTTGAGGTATAACCTTGGAGCATAGAATATGTTCCTTCTTATCCAAGATTTGAACAGGAACCTCTTCATACGTTAAATCTTCTGCTATTACGTCTGATTCTAACTCAATAATGTGGTTCGCGTCTTCCACATATTTACGTAACATGGATATATGAAAAAGGTTATGAACACGAGACATACTTGGCAGTAAAGCGAGTCTATATGCCACAGTTCCTACTCGATCGCGGATTAAAAATGGGCCAATGAATCGAGGATTGAGCTTTCCTCTCTTTCCAAATCTCATAACTCCTTTCCATGGAACAACACGTAATAACACATGATCTCCAATATTGAATTCCACTTCCTTTCGATGAAGATCAGCATAACTTTTTTGTCGATCTTGTGAGGTTTTTAAACATTTTCGGATCGTTCGTATCTTTTCCGTAGTCATACGTACTAACTCCGGTCCCAACAATGTTGCTTCACCCACCTCATCCCAATATACTGCAGAATGACACTTTCTTTCATACAATGCTTCGAATGAAGCCATGCCAATACTTGCTTGATAACTGTTGTTGTAGGAAAACTCCACCAATAGTAAAAACTTATCCCAACTTCCCTTGAAGTCAAGGACACAGAGTCTTAATAAATCTTCTAGAGTTTGAATAGTCCTCTCTGATTGTCCATCCATATGAGGATGATATGCCGAACTAAATCGTAAATCCATGCCCATAGCTTTTTGCAAACTTACCCAAAATCGTGAAGTGAATCTTGGGTCTTGATAAAAAAACTATGGATACTGGCATACCATGCAATCTTACAACCTCGTTTATGTACATACGAGCAAGATATTCAAGTGTATAAGTTTCTCGTATAGGTAAGAAATGAGTAGACTTGGTCAATCTATTAATAATGACCCAAATTGCATCTATGCCTCAAGAAACCTTGGGAAAACCAGTAACGAAATCCATGGTAATGTGCTCCCACTTCCATTCTTGAATTTCAAGTGGTTGCAATGGACCTTTTGATACTTGATTCTCTGCCTTAACTCGTTGACAAGTTAAACACATTGAGATAAACAGTGATATCTCTCTCTCTTCATATTTCCCCACCAAAATGTATGTCGAAAATCACGATACATTTTGGTACTCCCAAGATAGATTGCAAATGGTGCGTTGTGCGCCTCCATCATGATTTTATACTTTAAATTAGGGTCATTAGGAACAAAAAGTCAGGAGTTGACTCGAAGTATTCCTTCTTCATCGATTCTAGCTTTTGGCATAGCACCTTCTTGCACTTTCTTCCTCATACGCATCAGCTCTAGGTCTGTAGCTTGAGCAGCTTTAACTTTATCGATTAAAGTCAGTTCTACTCGTATATTCTCCATCATCACGTGGGTCCCTGGAGTCTTTATCTCTATCTCTATCCTTTGGAAGTCATACAAAATGGGCCTTTGCATTGAAAATATCGCTCTCGTACCCGCATATGATCTTCTACTCAATGCGTCTGCTACCACATTCGCTTTTCTAAGATGGTATTGGATGGTATGATCATAATCTTTCAACAGTTTAAGCCAACGTCATTGCCGCATGTTGAGTTCCTTTTGAGTGAAGAAATATTTGAGGCTTTTATGATCCGTAAAGATCTCCACTTTCTCCCCATACAAGTAATGCCTCCAAATCTTTAGTGTAAAAACGACTGCTGCCAACTCTAGATCATGAGTAGGATAATTCCTCTCATATTCTTTGAGTTGTCGAGAGGCATAGGCTATGACTTTCCCATGTTGCATGAGAACACTACCTAACCCTTTGCCCGAAGCATCACTGTAGATGACAAATCCCTCCGAGCCAGATGGTATTGTCAGAACAAGTGCTGAAATGAGTCTCCTCTTGAGTTCTTGAAAACTCTTCTCGCATTCCTCACTCCAACCGAATTTTTTATCTTTTCGAGTCAGCTGAGTTAATGGAGTAGCGATTCGAGAAAATCCTTCTACGAATCTCTGATAATAACCAGCTAAGACGAGAAAGCTACATATTTCGGTCACTGATTTAGGTTGCTCCCAGTTTTGAATAGCTTCAATCTTTTCCAGGTCAACAGATATTCCATGACTGGATACCACGTGCCCAAGGAATGCTACTTGTTCAAGCCAGAACTTGTATTTCTTCAACTTGGCATAAAGCTTATTTTCACGAAGCTTTTGGAGTAGCGGCTTCAAGTGTTGCTCATGATCTTCACGGCTTTTGGAATAAATGAGGATGTCATCAATAAAGATGACCACAAAGTGATCCAAATATTCTTTGAATACTCGGTTCATCATATCCATGAAGGCAGCAGGAGCATTAGTCAATCCAAAGGACATGACTAGGAATTCATAATGCCCGTACCGAGTTCTGAAAGCCGTCTTTGGAATGTCATCGGTTCTAGTCTTCAATTGGTGATATCCGGAATGAAGATCAATCTTCGAAAAGAATTTGGCGCCTTGCAACTAGTCAAACAGGTCATCAATGCGAGGCAATGGATATCTATTTCTAATAGTGACATGGTTCAACTCCCGATAATCAATACAAAGTCGCATACTCCCATCTTATTCTTCACGAATAGAACAGGAGCACCCCAAGGAGAAGTACTAGGACGAATAAAGCCAATGTCTAACAATTCCTGCAGTTGGGTCTTTAACTCCTGAAGTTCAATAGGAATCATTCGATATGGGGCTTTGGAAATGAGTTTTATATCGGGTTCAAGGTCGATAAAAAATTCAATTTCACGCTCTTGGGGTAGGCCAGGAAGTTCTTCAGGGAATACGTCAGGAAATTTATTAACAATAGAAATATCATTCAAACTGACGTATTTTTGTTTAGATCCATGACATGAGCTAAGAAAGCTTGACATCCATTTTTTAATAAACGAATAGCTTTATGGCTTGAGATGACAGTGATTGATTTTAATGGTTTGGTTGCTTGAATTCTCATAATAGGTTGGTTAGGAATATGAAAGCTAACAACCTTACGAAAATAATCAATTTTTCCATGATAAGTAGTTAACCAATCAATCCCTAGAATTACGTCAAATACAAGTATTTTCAATGAAATAAGATTGATAGGTAATGTGGGGGTACCGATTTGAACCAAACAAGACTTATAAATAGTGGATGTAATGAAGGTTTCTCCTAGTGGAGTTTCAACAGATAAGTCAAAGTCTAATTTCTCCAGAGTCAAATTTAAAACGTTGAGCTCAAGTAGGAGAAATAAAAGAATGGGTAGAACCGGTATCAAATAAGGTATATACTTCACTAGAGTTTATGATAAGCTTACCCATAATGTCCTCGTTCGGGTTCCTTGCTTTCTGGGAGGTCACGACAAACGCTCTCACTTGAACTACCGATTTTGTCTTGTCTGGGACGGCCTTTGATGCCTCCATCCCAGCTGGACTTGTCTTCGGTGCACAACAAAATCGGGCCAGGTGACCTTTTCTTCCATAATTATAACATGCTTTGGATGGCATCGCGCAGTTTGGACTGATGTGTCCCTCCCCTCCACATTTGAAGCATATGATAGGTGGTCGTTCTCCTTCCTTAACGACGGGTGATGATGCTGACATATTTCCATCATTGTTGAATCTCCTCTTCTTGAAATGTCCACTCTTATTGTGTTGACCATGATTACCACTGAAGTGATTATCATTTCTGGCATGTTGATTCCCTCCACGCTTGTTGTCACCGCTTCAATGACTACTATCACTGGTATTATCATTTTGCTGACTGCTCTCTTTTGGTTGGGTTGACTCATTATCGCGCTCCAACAACTGAGCTCTATTAACAACATCTAAATACAAGCAAAGTTTATGAGAAATGAGGTATTGACGTATCTCGGGTTTCAAACCTCTTAAAACATCCGCGTCATTCTCTCCTTATTATCAACCAAATGGGACGCAAACCAAGACAACTCGGCAAACTTGGCTTCGTACTGTGACACGGTCATGTTATTTTGTTCCAGTTTAATGAACTCTACCTCTTTCATATGACAAATACTTTCGGGAAAGTACTTGTCGTTGAACAGTTCTTGGAACTTCTCCCAAGATATCTTCAGTGTGGCAGGTTGAGTACGCTTTACAGATTTCCACCAGTAATCTGCCTCTGCCCACAACATAAAAGTGGAAAAAAGAACCTTTTGCTCCTCGGAGCATCCCAAGACATCAAATATCTTGTTGATCTGCTTTATCCACATCTCCGCCTTAAGTGGTTTTGGCTCTCCAAAAAACTCCGGTGGTCCCAGCTCCTTGAACTGTTTAGTAGTGACCGTTCGAGAGTTGCCTGTGTTTCCACCTGTATTTCGGACAAGAGTCTCTCTTACCTGATGCTGCATAAATTGTAGAAAGCCTCTGAACATTCCATCGTTCATCATTTGGTCAGTGTTGTTATTTGCATGAGGATTGTCGCCTTCCTGATGCACATTGTCCTGATTATTGATCTGTGGAGACTCAACGGTCTCCTGTGCTCCATTGCTATTCTCAACATTCTCGGATGCCATTTTCAAATACTGCCACAAAATAAAGGTTAGTTGACATACAATATATTATCCCTATACTCTGACCGACCAATTAAAAAATACTTAAGTAGGTCATACTAGCGAAGGAATTCCCCGTCTCTCCCCTCCTAGTTCTTGTCTCACATCTCAGCCAAGGATCATATCCCTAAGCTTTGATACCAACTGTGACACCCCCAAAATAGGTATATATCACCTATTATGAGTCGTCAAATACATGGTATAGAATATAAATACAACCTTAAATATACAACATGAGCTGTGAGTTTTAATACAAACATTGTCTTCTAAACAGTATTCAAACTCAAAATAAGTCCTCAATATATTTATTTTCACATTATTTCATAGAATAGTGAGGACTACTAAAGCTATCATCTGAACCGTCACTCCGTTCCCCGACTAGTCCCCGCTACATTCTCATTTCCTAAAGAGAACAATGAAATTAAAAGGGTGAGCTCAACTAGCCCAGTAAAAAATATTATGACTAAGATAATGCAGAATAAATTATCGTTAGCCTTCAACAGTGTTAAACTGATAAAAATATAACAAACATCAAGTTTAACTGCAGTGGAACAAGCAATCCATTAAAAGAGTTAAGTAGAGAATAAAATCTACTATGTTTTATGATTTAAAAGGTTATTCATCACTTTTATCGTTGAGACTCATCTTAATAAATAATCCACATCATCCCTGCACTACGGCCAAGGATATTAATTAGTATCATGACCACAAATTATCCATGCACTATGGGCCAAAGATATTCGTCTATTCATCAATGGTCATGATCATGCCAACAACTGTCCATCAATGCACTATGGGTCAAGGAGGACTTTTACCACATCATTTGTAACATTACGGTCATGATTATACCGAATAATCGCTGGTCATAATCATACCAAGTCCATCTATGCACTACAGGCCACAGATGACTTTCAACATAATATAAACATAAGGATGATAACAATGATATAAGAATTCAATAAAACAAGTTAAAGAATTAATTTATCCAGGAACCAATAACGTCTAAATTGTCAACATGCTACTGCTTTGTGGGGTAAAACTCGAGAATGCTCAGAAGACTATTTTTATGAAAAGATACTGGATGAAGCGCAAATATCAAGGAAATTCCACTAATTTCATGGAGTATAAAAGCCAAAACTTTAACCAACTGAGTATAATAAAGAATGGAATAACAAAAGAAATCACCAGGCATGCGATTGACTGCACAGACAGGTTATTCCAACAGAATAATAAATAACGGAACTAGGTCATGCGTAAACGCACAGAAAGGATGTTCCAACAGAATAATAAATAACGGAACCAGGTCAGGCGAAATTCGCACTGACAGGATGTTCCAACAGAATAATAGGTAACGGAACCAGGTCATGCGTAAATGCACAGACAGGATGTTCCAACAGAATAATAAAGACTGGAATAACAGAAGAATTTCACCATATATGCGGTACTTCGCATAGACAGGTTATTCCAACATAATAATAAAGAATGGAATAACAGAAGAATTTCACCAAGTATAGGGTAGTCCGCATATACAGGTTATTCCAACAGAATAATAAAGAATGGAATAACAGAAGTTCTCTAATGAATACGAAAGAAATAATACCCCTTACCATAAAAGAAGAGAATTCCGACTGGTAGGGCGAGGATATTCTTGAAGAAAACTTGCACTACGCTCAAAGCTTGTTAAAACTCTAAAGAAATACGCTCAAAATTATAGAAGAAAATTCTCTAAAATTTCTGGTGTGATTTCAATTCTAACAAAGCATCCTATTTATAGGAGAATGGAAAAGATACTATGCAATAAAATATTCTAATAAAACAAAACTAATAAAATACATTATATATATAATCACGTTATCATTCACGGGTTACAACCCCGTGAATCAAAATCCCACCTCTAGATTCTCATTTGAAAACCTTTATATATATATATATATAGGGAATCCATCCATGGCAACCGATTGCCGTGGACACTGTTATAGCAACCCACTTTTGGACCGTTGATCAACTTATTGGAAAGCTTAGATTGAATGTCATAATTGCCCAGCCGGCACAAGCTTTACCTGCTTTTATTTTAATATATTGCATTGCATGGTCAACTGTTGTCATTTTAATAATTTTAAAACAATTTTTTAATATTAAAATACTCTAGCCGGCACAGCTTGTATCGGCCGGGTATTTTTTTTACGCATATTTCTCCATTTTATGGGATGACTCAGCATATTAAAATCACATTAAAAAAATAAAAAATAGTCCAGCCGGCACAACTTGTACCGGCCGGCTAATTCTTTTGAAATCAAGTCTAATATATATATATATATATATATATATATATATATATATATATATATATATATATATATATATATATATATATATATATATATCCATGTACTACTGCATGCATGCATACAATTATAAGATATTGTATTAATATTAATATTACAATATATCATAAGTATTAATATTTTGTAATATTGTATTATAATATTTTGTAATATTATTAATACTTAATATTATAAGTATTAATATTTTATAATACTGTTATAATATTTTGTAATAATGTTATAATATTATAAAATATTGTATTACTAATATTACAATATATCATAAGTATTAATATTTTGTAATAATATTATAATATTTTGTAATATTATTAATATTTTGTAATATTATTAATATATTTTGTTTAATAGTATTAATATTTAGTAATAATATTATAATATTATTAATATTTTGTAATAATATTATAACATTAATACTTATGATATATTGTAATATTAATATTACAAAATGATAATACTTATGATACATTGTATGCATGCATGCAGTAGTACATGGATATATATATTAGACTTGATTTCAAAAGAATTAGCCGGCCGGTACAAGTTGTACCGGCTGGACTATTTTTTATTTTTTTAATGTGATTTTAATATGCTGAGTCATCCCATAAAATGAAGAAATATGCGTAAAAAAAATACCCAGCCGATACAAGCTGTGCTGGCTAGAGTATTTTAATATTAAAAAATCGTTTTAAAATTATTAAAATGACAACAGTTGACCATGCAATGCAATATATTAAAATAAAAGTCGATAAAGCTTGTGCCGGCTGGGCAATAATGACATTCAATCTAAGCCTTCAAATAAGTTGATCAACGGTCCAAAAGTGGGTTGCTATAACAGTGTCGGTTGCAATGGATGGATTCCCATATATATATATATATATATATATATATATATATATATATATATATATATATATATATATATATATATATATATATATATATATATATATATATATATATATATTTATTTATATATATATAAAATAAAACTTAATAAATAAATAAATATATATATATATATATATATATATATATATATTTATATATACATATATAACTTCATGAATTCCCTGCAACACTCCTCCACTCGTGAGAAAATAATTCCACCCCCCAAGACTTTTCTCCTCCCGTGGGTCCCACATGTGGCCCCACCTTTATAATATTAAATAATTTTTTACCAATTATTTTGAAAAATGGATAAATGGAGGGGTCCATAAATACAACAAATACTTCACAAAAATCTCCTCAATATTTTTAACAACATTTATCATCATTATAATAATTCACAATATTAATCAACCGGGTCGTTCCCAGGAAAGATGGGGCTTTCCAATAAGAATTTTTCCCTATTGGCGCACAATTAGGTGAACAAACCTCTCCTTGACAGAACTTCTAGACATCGTTAATATTACAAATAATAATATTAATAAATTTGTCGTCTCAATTATTGATTTAATAATATATAAAATATCGATAATAATTGAATTAAATAACATGAGATATTATGCAATAATTACTGTAGCAATAATTGAACAAAACTGAGTGACTTCTCACGTAAGTATCAATAATCAATACCGTGTGTTACTATGCAACCACGTGTATTACTTTACTTTTAACACCGGGTGATTCAACAGTTAACGGTAAAACTTTCGCTGTTATTTTTATAAAATCTTTTTGTCGTTTTCTCAATCCGACAATAATTTTGTTGTGGGGTCCACCAATGATTGTGTCATCGTACGAATATTCCATGTTAAAACGAATATTTCCCGACCAATCGAACATTATATAACAACTTGCATACTTTGCAAAATTTATAAATATTACCCACAACTATAACATTACATCAAATTCATTCCATAATATTTAAAAATGATATTTATAGAAAAGTCATCTTTATAAAAAAAAATTGGGGTCTTACACCGGACCGCGGGTTGCCAGGCTAGGCCCGCGTCCCGCAAATTATTATTATTTTTTATTTAATACAAAATTTTGATACTTATGGGTTATGAGGCTTGAACACAAGAATTGTAAATAAATAAATAAGAGTTTAAACCCTTTGAAAGTTATATTGATTAGCAACACCCACCATTTACAATTGATTATATAGTAGAAATAAAAAAAAATCAATCTTTCTGTTCAGTAAGAAGTAATTATCCATAAATGATTAGACTTTAAAGTTGATGTGGATTTTGGATCCTTTTCTAAATCAGAGCTATATATATGACTATATGGGATCAACATTTATTGTCAATGGGTTTTGAAATTAATGACTTGAGCTCCACCCTATCATCTCCGTAGCTTATGCCGTGGGAAACGACTTTGGCAGCTAGCAAGGATTTTTTTCAATTCTTACACTACTACAAGTCATTAATCATGAGTAGTAAATGTATCTAACGTAATAAGGTTCATCGCTATATGTTTATAAAAATAATTTATTTAATTAAATGGACATGCATGTCACCGAGTATACTGATTAAGCAGACAATCGACGTGACATATGTATTAAGAAGTTGAATAAAATATGAAAAAAAGATATATTGGGAATGTTTATATGAAGTTATGAATAAGTAGAATTATTGTTTATATTAAACGGACAATGTTTATATGTATTAGAATTATTGTTTATTATAAATTATTTTTTTATTTTTAATATTTATTATTATTACTATTTTTGGAGTAGCAAAATTTTGCAAAAAATAATTGGGGAAAAAGCCCGCGGGCCGGCCCGGCCCGGGCCACGGGCCTCACATTTTCAGCCCGCCAAAACCCGGGCCTTTTTTGCCCGGCCTGCCCGCGCTCGGCCCGGCCCGTCCGTTTGCCACCTCTACTTACAAGAAATGCCACAACAATTCGAGAGAGATTTCATGGTCGAATCCTCTCAAGCCCAAGAAAAAGGTGAAGGAACAGATGAAGGAAAAGATGGTGAGGTTGTCGGGGAAACCAACCCATCGAAGAATCAGGAGTTCATACCTTTTTGCGGTGGGTCCAATTAAAGTGTCCCTGAGGAATGTACTGAATCCGGAAGCGATCAAGTTATGGCCATAAATGAATATATTTAGAACCAAGAGGTAACCTCTATTACGGGCCTTGAAGGCAACATAACCACTGACGACTGGACTATCAGGCCTCAACAAGCCAAGAAGATGTAGATCTAGAGGATAAAGTTGTGAGTCCCATGAGATGTTGGGACGGTATCACTTTCTTCGAAGTACGCCTTTTATTTTCCATGCATGTAAATATAAAAAAAATAAAAACGAAAAAAAAAAATTTAAAAATCAAGCCAGTTAGGCCTCAGCCAAAAGCCTGAACTATGAAAGACCTGATCTCCGCTCATCAATGGGAGTACGTGGGCAACCATTTTTGGTGCGGTCAAACAAAACAAAAACCCCAAACAAACACTTCTCAAACCATTTATCTTATCAAACAGGAACTACGCAGACATGATCTCCCACACACACAAGAGTACGTAGGTATCCATCAGTGTTGCGGTCGGACCCTCAAAAGAAATATCCAACCCCAAACATCAAACCCAAGACAACCAACAACAGGGATGAAATGACCATCATCATAAGATGCAAGTCATTCGCAACTCATCGTTCCTGAAGTGTGAGAAGACTTGATCTGTTTTGACCTCCAACAATACATGGGCAACCGTCGTGGAAATTCTATCTCATATTTGACGACTTGTTCCCCCATATCATGATAATAAATCAAACTTTGCAGATCAAATCAAACTGGGGTGAAGTCATCACCAACCAAGATGAGATCTTTGGGCCCAATTTAGTGGAGTCTGAAGGCCTCTCGACATCAATCATCAAAGTTATAACAACAACACAGAGATATATCAAGCATGATCATCAGCAAGGACCTTCAAAGAGCCAACACCCTCAATCACAAGCCTCCATCAAATCAAAAGAAAATCATTAATGCTGATTGCACAAACAAGTCAGGAACAATTATTGAGGGCATCAAAGCCCAAGTCCACTACCTGTTCACCATATGGTACAGAGGTAAAAGCCTCTTGCGATCTCAGCATCTTATCAGCCCATCTGTCAAAGCAATTATCCCAAACAACAAGCAAGTCTGGGCCAATTTCAAAATCGGCAACAAACCGATATTGAGACCCTTACAACAAGATTGGGGCAATCTCAAAATAGTGAAAACTCAACACTGGGGTATTTATCAACCATCTTATAGAGGAAAATGCACCAATCAGCACCCTCAGCATGGTACATCATCATCAAAGCTTCCCTCACATCATCTGACTGGCGATTCGGTATGATCATTTGGTCTTTTCCAATTATACTATTCTCAGAATGAATAATCCACATGTGAGGATATTACTCACTCATGACTTGGTCAATAAAGAGAGTTTCTCATATGAATCCCCGGCAACAACATGCGAAATGACTGGGGAATTTTCTGATTCTAGGAAAGGGAAGGAATTTAAGGCGGGATCAAGCCTCTTATCAAAAAAGGGGGAAAATCCTAAAAGAAATCATGGCGACGTTAGCTTGCCCTTACAAAAGTAAGGGGAAATTCTCAAGAAAGTCCTTAACTCAAAAGCAAAAGCCCAATGATAAGAGGTCTAATGAATGAAATCCTCATCATCAAATGTGCCAACCGGCATCAAATCCTCACAAGTCGGGGCATCTACACCAAATTTCAAATCTGAACAACAGAAGAATGGGTTTCACCCTCTAGCGAAAAGAAACTCTAAATCACTTCAAAAAGGCATAAAATCAGACAAAGCCTAGTGAAGTAATCTGTTGAATATTACTTCAGTGAAGGTATCGAAAGATTCAGTATCCTAAACCATTACCATCTGTCCAACGTAGCATCAAGACAGTTCAGGGTTACCACCGTTCAAGTGGGAATCGAAACAGTTTGGCGATAACAGCGTAGTCAACTACCAGCAGGATAGGATCTGTTATTAAACTGCCATCAGGGTAGGTACCATTATAAACTACCAACGTATGCATCAGGAAGGTCTGGTGATTTCAAAACTTCATCCCCAGCAGAGATGTAGAAAACATCTAAACTTATCTTCATCAAACAAGCATTAGCAACATCGATAAAAAGCCAGACTATTTGAGTCAACACCAACATACGCATCAGTAGCAGTTGATAATGGTAAAGAGATTTGTGATGTACGAAATACGATTTGCGATATGAGAAATACGATGTGCAAAATGCGATTTGTGATATACAAAATACGATGTGCTAGTTGCGAAGTGCGATTGGCCAAAAGCGAAGTGCGAAATGCGATGTACGATTTACGAACAACGATGTGTGAAAATATTTTAACATTAATCGTAACATTCATTACATTGCGATTTGCGTCATTAAAAACACCTTGTCATATTTCAAGTGTCTAGTAATCTTTATCATGTCCATTCCATTGCATTGCATGAACATGATAAAGAGGGGCATCTGTAGACACTCAAAATTTTGTTTTCTTGTTATTAACTATTAAGAGGATAAAAATGTCTTTTTCACACTCTATAGATAACCCTGGAGGACCATAACATCAATTCTAACTCCGAAGATAGCCCCGAGAGATCCAGTTTCCAACCACGAAGATAATCTCGGGAAATCAGTTTTCAACCCCGGAGATAACCCTGGGAAAGTCAGTTTCAACCCCGGAGATAACCCTGGAAGATCAAGTTTAATGCCCAGAGTCAACTTCGGGAGGTCAATCCAACCTCTGAGATAACCCTGAGGACATTTAGAGTCAACAATGTGACAATCTCAAAGATAACCCTAGGAAAAGATCGTTATAACTGCGTGATAAGTGGGATTTATACCTGCGAATCGGATACTTTATGACTTAAATAATTTCCTGAATTCGTAGTTTTTATGTAGTTTTATATAAATATAGTGTTATTATGCTTAAGGATGAATTGCATGGCTCTACAGTACTTTTCCAGCTTTAAAAGGGTAAAATGGTCATTATTCTCACACTTGCTCCGCGGCGCCAATGACAAGCTTACTGGCCATGCCGCAGCGCCACCTCCTGACCCCTGCTGACGTAAGTCGCACCGCGGCGACACTGTTCCTCTATGAGCTCACGCTGCAGCGCGAGCTCCATGTCCATGTTATTAATGTGGCGCTGCAGCGCCAGTGGCCCGCGCCGCGGCGCCACCTCCGTTTCCCTGGCAGAGGAGGCTTGCTTTTGACCTAGCAAAGGAGGGAAAAGCATATAAGGAAAGGGAGGCTACAATGTATCAGATGATATAGAGAGAATGGAGAGAGTATCTAGATTAGATTTTTAGCTTAGCTTTATGTTGTAATTTTCTCCTCCTTTCTTCTTGATAAATGTTTGTAAATATAGATTAGTTAGATTAAGGGAGAAGTTTAGGTTTCTTTGGAGCATCAAGAGCAATGAGCAACATAGACTGGAGAGCTTGATTCGAGCATAATAGTTAGATATTGAAGGGCCTTGACAGAGTTTCTTCTTATATATTTATTTTCTCTAATTTTGTAATCCATAAATGTTGTCCTTATTGCTACTTGTATTTTATTCAATAGCTATGAACTGAATATTTGCTCTAAGGTTATAATGGAACCATTTGTTATTTAAATTGACTGTTTTATCTCTTTGGTTGGCTCCATATGATTTGATTTGATATATGTATGCTTAATGATTCTCGCTAAGACATTAGCGATAAATTTGGTAATTTACATGATATCGACAGAAGAATTATAGATTTACACCTGAATATATTGGCATGTGATTGTGGGTTTCGACTGCATAAGTTGTGCGTAGAATAGACATATATTTATGCACCACGTGCGACCTAATTGAGAGCTTATGCTTAAATCCTTGTTATGATCAATTCACATAGACATATGTAGGATTGTATCTTTCTTGGGCATTCTTTTCTATTCTATTCCCTATCGGGTGGATCTAGAAAGGATATGTTTTTACATACCTCGACAGAGGTGTATGAGCACTTGTGTGTTCTCGGTCGAAAAATTATCGTGACCATTTAGACCATAGAGAGAAGGGTAGCTAGTTTGATGAAACATAGCACGCCAGGTGTTTGACAGAATGCCTAAGTGGGGTGAAGTTGTAACCTTAGCTTGTTATTCCTTAGAATACCATTCGTTATCCATTTACTTGCTTTGATAATTAGTTATGCTTAGATTAATCACTCTTTTATTTATTGCTGTTCGAATAAGACTTTAGCGATATAAATTCGGTATTTGGTAAATATTAGTGATAGTTCCTCGTGGGTACGACACTCTACTTGTCACTTTATTACTTGTTAGACCGCGTATACTTGTGCGTGTTTAGTGATCGGTTATCTGACCAACAAGTTTTTGGCGCCATTGTCGGGGAACGGTTATTCTAATATTGTCCAATATTGATTTCAATCAATTTAGTCTTACTTTGAACGTACATATATATATATATATATATATATATATATATATATATTACTTTTATCTGTTTGATCTTCCTTTCTTTTAGTTTTAATTTTACAGATTATGGACGATCAATGTTATCAATGGCCTTATGCGTAGACAATGCCACCAAGCTCGGAAGAAGGACTCGAGAAATTGCAAGTTCAACTTGACAATGCCTTGAGGTTTTCTGACAATCTTGAGTGTTAGTCCACTCAGAATGCCTACTGTCAGGAACGAGTTGACTTTGAACCGATCTCCTATCATCTTAACTGTCAAGATTATCCAAACTCTTGGGACTACAGTCATGAGCAATATCATGATCCGAATCATGCCTCCCAACTTGAATATCAGTCTCCGTTGCACTATGAGTGGACATCTCATCCGAACGAGAACTTTTTTGAGTCCTCAACATGTGAAGAAGAGAACCGACTTGAAGATCTTCTCACCATCTTTATCGAAAGAAATAAGATTCAGATGGCAAGCCAAGAAGATGCATTGCACAGCCTTGAGAATCAATTGGGGCAACTCGTCAATGCCATCACCAATCCACCGCAAGAAAATCTTCCGGTCTTAATTGATCTCGACGAAGAAGCAATAGAGTATTGCACGGTGGATACGCAAGGAAAATGCGATGAGTCTCGCACAGATGTTGAGGGAGATGTCATAGTGCAAACTAACCAATCAGTGGAGTCTGAAGTTGCAGACAAATGGAGAAACAGTGGTTGTATAGTCATTACCGATCTACAGTCAGAAACCACGCTCCCGACTGTGAAAACCCTGGAGGGCCCAATGGAGCATGAAGAACGCTTTCAATTTAATGAAACAGGCGAATTAGTGGATAATTCTAGTAGCGAGCGATTCTTTGTGCCGAAGGCTGACTGGATGGATGACGGGCAGAAGAATGGCCAATCTTCAATGTCGGCCAATACTTTAAAGGAATTGACGAATAGGCGGCATGCAAAGGTCATTTTTTCTTATGAGCCGGATTGAACGGCATCGATATAGTCAAACCGACGATTTTAAAATAAGCGCTTGATGGGGAGACACCCCCATCTCGGTATAAATTTTATTTGTTTTCTTTACTTATGTCTAGTTTACTTTGTGTCTATTCGCCTTAGTTGCTAACATGGCTGCCAGACTGTGCATTAAATTTTTGTGTCTATCACCGGCATGTGGCATGTTAGTATGATATACTGCATATTATAATAGTGTTTATTGTGTTTTTAATAATGTATGTTTGCTTTTGTAGTATAGTTTTTGTACTTGTCTTGGCATGTGCAGAATACAAGCAGAAAAACTCAGAAAATGGATCTTGCGCCGTTGCGCCATCTATTGTACTACAACTCGTGTCGCGGCGCCATGAGCACACTTAGTCCACTGCCAACTCGTGCCGCAGCGCCACCTAACAAAGGATAGTTTGCACAGCGGCGCCACAAACGAGACTCAGCTACTGTTAACTCGCGTCGCAGCGCCAAACAAAGAAGGATTCCTCGCGTCGCGATGCGAGAAGCAAGAATTTGATTTTAAAGTTCAATTTTTAGAAAACAGTTACGCCAGGCCTCTCCACTTCTTCTCCCAAATCTCTCGAAGTTCCTCGCAGAGCAAGCACACAAACTAACCCCCCCCCCCCCCCATCAACCAAGCTCAACGACACTATCATTCACCCAAAAGGACTCATCAAATCAATTACCCAATACCAAACTAGTAGCCAAATAGTAAGTGGGAACCTGAATTAAACTAGGGTTCATTCACTCAAGGTATTATGGTTGTCGTTTAACTAGAAATTTCTTGTGCTTTATTTATTGGATTTGTGCATTTTTTTTGTTGTGTTCTTCTTCTTGCTTTATTTGGCAATTTCCACTGACGGAAATCAGGTTAGAGCACTTGCAAACAAAGGCTGTCGAAGTTAAATTTTTAGAGCGCGCGCAAGGTGTTTGTTAATTTGTTTAAGGGAAAAGTTGGACTGTTTTGGCTTAAATTCACTGGGATTGCATTGGGGATTTGTTGTGCATTGCTTCGACGGTCGTTCCAGCAGATTTTGGCACGGTTTTGATCTTCATCAACTAAGACTTAGACATGGCACCCAAAAGCCAGCGACTTAGCATCGGCGGGTCCGTCGCACCACCACCCACCGCTTGGGATAGAGCCAAATTTATCAATGAGGAGGCCTGGAAAAGGTACAAAAGTTCCTTCGGCTTATGAAATCTGATTCCGGGGCGGGGGTTCAGGCCGGATAGGAAAGATGGTGAGCTAAACACCATGATATTGGAGCGGCATTGGATCAACTTCACAAAACCACCCATCTCAGTAGTTGTATCTGTGGTTCGAGAGTTCTATGCAAATGGCAGTCCCGAAGGCCCGGCTGTTGTTCAAGTTCGAGGGAAGCAAGTGGCGTACAGTAGTCAGGCCATCAATGCTTTGTTTGGAACACCCAACTATGCGAGCAATGATTACATGCATTCGGGACTCCGCAGTTATGATCTTGATGATATCATCAGGTGACTTTGCAAACCCGGGACTGAGTGGAAAAAAAATTATTACACGGGGGAAAAGACCAGTTTCCCGTCTTTGGCACTCAGTCGCTACTGGAAGGCGTGGTTTGGCTTCATTTGTGCCAACATGAACCCCAGCCGTCATTTGAACGACGTGACTAAGGATAGGGCGATACTGCTTTTTGCCATTGTCACGGGCATATATATGGATATTGGTGTGCTCATTCATGTCTCCATTCGGAAGGCAATAAAAAGTACTCTAGCTGCTGGACTTCCTCATCCATTATTGATCACTACATTGTACAAGTAGGAAGGTATCCAGTGGGGGCCTGAGGAGATAGCTTCGCCACCGATGATAGTCACTGACCACCTGAATATCAAACGCTACTATGAGTGGGACGGGGCAAAGTCTCATCCGAGAAGTGAGGGATACGGGCGACCTAGAGTCCCACCTCCTTCAGCAGACCTAGAGCCTTCTCAAGCACCTGAGGTAGGCCCAGCTAGTCAGGGTCTTTTGGTAGACATCATGGCATCCCTCACCCTGCTGCATCAGAAATAGGACGCCGAAGCACAAAGGCAGCGGAGGCACATAGCAGCTGTGGCTTAGAGACAGGAGATAGCGATGCAGTACCAGGCTGAGCTGGTGAACACTATACAGAGCATCTACACAGACTATTATGGCGAGAGCACTGAGTTCACACCATACCAGTTTCCAGAGCCTCCTGTCTTCCCACCTTACCCTCCACCATCACCGCCCGCCGAAGCTGATCAGGACGCAGTTGATGAGGATGAAGCCGATGCCACTACTGAGTGAGCGATCTTCAGGGAAGCCCTCTTGTATTAAATTGCTTTATGTTTAGCAATGAGGGCATTGCTCACCTCAAGTTTGGGGGTGTTTTTGGCTTTTATCTGTTTATTTTCGTACTGCCATGTTAAGATCAGACTTTAGTACTTTATTATGTTTTTATTTATCAATATTGTGGTGCAGTCTTTTGAACTGCGGGATTATGCTATAATTTTTATCATTATGGATGCCAAGAACTATTTTTGGTTTTATTTATTTATGCTTTGATTATTTTTAGCATGATTATGGTTTATAGCCATCTTTTTGGGGCTTATACAGATTAAATGCTTGTGCCATATGAATGGACTTTTCACCCTATTTTGAGTTGCTATTTAGCAAAGGTGTGATAGTTATCATTATTTTTTTGATTATGGGTGATGACAAGCACCAAGTTTTATGGTCTATCTCTTAGAGTCGTGTCAAGCATATATGAGCTAGGGTTTTTTTTCAATTGATAAGTTTAGACTGTTATTGATCCGTCCTTCTAGCAAGCACCGACCAACTGTGTTAACTAGTAAATTTTTTTTCAAAATTTAGTTCGCATGTTTATTGCTTTGAGCATTTGTTCACTCTTATAAATTTTCATTTTTACAAGGTAATAAAAGACTTAAACGTTTTTACAATTGTGGATCTTGGATTCGTGCATGTTTAGATAAAAATAAATAAATAAATAAATAATAATTTGTTATTGAAGATTGAATATCGAAAGTCTTGTGGTGGGTCGAGATGGAGCGTAAAACGCACTCGCCCATAAACGCAGGACCGATATTGAGATGGAGCATAAAATGAACTTGCTTTATATTCTTCGGTGTGTAAAGTCTAATTTGGCTTATGTTGATTACGTGGCCTTTTCTGCTCGAGTTACTAGATTCTATGGGTGTTCTACACCTAGTGCCCTAAAGTCATCTGGCTTGGGAGTCACTGATCAAAAGCTCATTCATGGGTAGTTCTGATTAGCCTAAGGTAATTAAGGACTGTCTGAGTCAGGTTTTACATTCTTCATGCTAGAGTCTTTTGATCTGTTACTGTACTTGTGTCTTATTCTTAATGCTTGTTGAATGTTTAAGTTGCGGAGTGTGCATTTTTGTATTAATAATCGACTGTACGAACTTATTTTGAAGCTATGATTAGTCAGGACGGTTGGTCTCCACACACACACATAGAATGGATCGAATACAGTCTTATGCTTGAAATTGAATGAACCCTTATTCATATTTGTGTTTGTCCTGTTCTCTGAGAGTAGCCTTAAGCTTTAAAGCCATGATAATTTATTATAGGTTTATTTGTTCTTCGCGTGTGTTTTATTTTTGTTAATGTGTTTTAGATAATTTGCTCGAGGACAAGCAAAGACTTAAGTTTGGGGGTATTTGATGAGTGGGATTTATACCCACGAATTGGATACTTTATGACTTAAATAATTGCCTGAAATCGTAGTTTTTATGTATTTTTAGATAAATATAGTGTTATTGTGCTTAATTTATGAAATGCATGGCTCTACAGTACTTTTACAGCTTTAAAAGGGGAAAATGGTCATTATTCTCACACTCGTGCCGCAGCGCCAATGCCAAGCTTACTGGCCACGCTACAGCACCACCTCCTAACCCCTACTGACGTAAGCCGCGTCGCAGTGACACTATTCCTCTATGAGCTTGCACTGCAGCGCGAGCTCAGTGTCCATGTTACTAATGTTGTGCTGCAGCGCCAGTGGCCCGCGTCATGGCACCACCTCCGGTTCCCTGGCAGAGGAGGCTTCCTTTTGACCTAGCAAAGGAGGGAAAAGCATATAAGGAAAGGGAGGCTGCAATGTATCAGATGATATAAAGAGAATGGAGAGAGTATCTAAATTAGATTTTTAGCTTAGATTTATGTTGTAATTTTCTCCTCCTTTCTTCTTGATAAATATTTGTAAATATAGATTAGTTAGATTAAGGGAGAAGTTTGGGTTTCTTTGGAGCATCAAGAGCAATGAGCAACATGGACTAGAGAGCTTGATTCGAGCATAATAGTTAGAGATTGAAGGGCCTTGACAGAGTTTCTTCTTATCTATTTATTTTCTCTGATTTTGTAATCCATAAATGTTGTCCTTATTGCTACTTGTATTTTATTCAATAGCTATGAACTGAATATTTGCTCTAAGGTTATAATGGAACCATTTGTTATTTAAATTGACTGTCTTATCTCTTTGGTTGGCACCATATGATTTGATTTGATATATTTATGCTTAATGATTCTCGCTAAGACATTAGCGATGATTTTGGTAATTTACATGATATCGACAGAAGAATTGTAGATTTACACCTGAATATATTGGCATGTGATTGTGGGTTTCGACTGCATAAGTTGTACGTATAATAGACATATATTTGTGCACCACGTGCGACCTAATTGAGAGCTTATGCTTAAATCCTTGTTATGATCAATTCACATAGACATATGTAGGATTGTATCTTGCTTGGGCGTTCTTTTCTGTTCTATTCCCTATCGGGTGGATCTGGAAAGGATATGTTCGTACATACCTCGACATAGGTGTATGAGCACTTGTGTGTTCTCGGTCGACAAATTGTCGTGACCATTTAGACCATAGAGAGAAGGGTAGCTAGTTTGATAAAACATAGCACGCCAGGTGTTCGACAGAATGCCTGAGTGGGGTGAAGTTATAACCTTAGCTTGTTATTCCTTAGAATACCATTCGTTATCCATTTACTTGCTTTGATAATTAGTTATGCTTAGATTAATCACTCTTTCATTTATTGCTGTTCGAATAAGACTTTAGCGATATAAAGTCGGTATTTGGTAAATATTAGTGATAGTTCCTCGTGGGTACGACACTATACTTATCACTATATTACTTGTTAGACCGCGTATACTTGTGCGTGTTTAGTGATCGGTTATCCGACCAACACTGCGCCAAAGTCAGAAACAACCCCGAGAGTGGCAAAATGGTCATTTTTCCAACTCAAACTCAACTCAAATCAAATCAACTCATTTCAACTCAAACTTCTTCAAAAGAAGTCCCACATGAACCATATCTTTTCTTCCTAGTGCAAACTACGCAAAACAACTCAATGGACTGCCTGACGGAGACCCAAAGATGCTATTTCGGTCATGGACCCATCTTTTCAGATTCAAAAAGGGCAAATCCTATATCATTGCGTAGCTCTCGGAAAGAGATTTTGGGAATGGTATGGCACGCTTCCACCAAACTCCTGGATTGAAAGTTATAAAGGTTCGAGCATACAGCACGTTGTCCGAGTGCACATACTTTGAGACGGCAGGTGTGACGCCCCCAAAATAGGTCCATTCCATCCAACCTATTCTGAGTCGCCAAATACATGGTACAGAAACAACTAAAACTTTATTAATACATTTGTCATGCAAAATACGACAACACATATATTGTGAGTTTAAATACAAATATTGTCTTCTAGACAATATCCACACCCAAATAAAGTCCTCATTACAATTTTTGATATACTATTTTACAAAATGGTGAGGACTACTAAAACAATTGTTTTGAACCATCACTCAACACCCGAACTAGTTCACGCTATATTTTCGCCTCCTAAGAAGAAAATGGAACAAAAAGGAAAAGGGTGAGCTCAACTAGCCCAATAAAGAATATTATGACTAAGATAATGTACAACTAATTATCCTTAGTCTTCAACAGGGAAAAATCTGATAGAATACAATAGACAACAAATTTTAGATCAACAACTACAGCGGAAACAATAATTCATTAGAAGAGTTAAGTAGAGAATGAAATCTACTATCATCTATGAATTTAAAAGTCCATCATCGATATTTTATCCCTGTAACATCAATCAATATACATCTTTAATCAAATAGTCATCTTTGCACTACAGGCCAAAGATATTAATCAGTCGGTCATGTTCATCTCAACACATGTTCATCTTTGTACTACGGGCCAAAGATATTCATCAAGAAATCATTCATCTTTGCACTACAGGCCAAAGATATTACTTAATATCATCATTTAGGACTGAGGATGATGAAAAATATTTTTAAAGAAACGAATCTAGTGAAACAAAAGAATAAATATTAAGGATACGTACTTCAAACAATCCAAGTTCAAAAATACATCATAAATAACCATAGTGGAGTAAAATTCAAGAATGAAGATCAAAACATGGATACAATCAAAGCTAGTATCCATAATAGATGTCTTGAGCACAGAAAAGAAAATTTAATTTTTCTGTGAATAGTGTCGTACACGTGAATAGTACCGTATACGTGAATAGTAACTCCGACACTAAAAGATAGAAATTTCATGAGAAAATCATCATGCTTCGTGAATAGTAACTCGTGAATAGTAACCCCGACATGAAAAGATAATAATTTCACAAGAAAAATCTTACCAATATTCCGGTATAATGATATTGAAAGAAATAATATCATTTATAAAAAAATAACACCCCTTACCTCAAAAAAATAGTACTTCTGGCTGGAATAACAGATATAACGCTGAAAGAAACTTGCACTGTATATCAACACTCAAAGTATCAAAATACTCAAAAGAATACGCTCGATAATATAGAGAGAGAAAACTTCAGTTTCTGGTGTGATTTTCAATTCTAACCTAAGCACCCTATTTATAGAAAAATGCTTAGAACACTAAAGCAGAAAATTTAATAAAATAATATATTTATAATCAAATTTTTCTTAGCCCACCACATCAAAAACACATTTATCACACAAAAAATGAAAAACATGTTTAACACAATTTTTGTAACAAAATCAATTCAGACTCAATATTCTGGAACTTCAATAATTCATAATAAATAGCCCTTTTATCAAAAAAAATTCAAATCTTATGTCCATTCTATAGGAAATTTAATTCTCTACAACTTTACAAGAAAGTTTTTCCAAATTCCAAACAGAAATTGACCGAAATCCACATGCGGATGATTTTGCAGGCTATAATCAAATTTCAGTCAAAAATGAGGTCCATCAACACACAAAACATGTGTTAAACATTTTTTATAATAAAAATACTTTTCCTCCTCATTTATTCATATATCACACATTCATTGTAAAAATATCACCATTATTATATTATAATATAATAGTATATTTAAATGAATTATTTTATTAGAAAAGATAAAATATCAATTTTCGAAAATTGTCATTTTAAAAATTTTCTCCATCTATATCCACATAAAATGAATATTTTCCTTATCATATAAATCAATAATTAATTATTCACAAATAATATTACAGAATCACAATACTGACAACCAGGCAGTTCCCAAGAAAAAGGGGGCTTTCCAATAAGGATTTCTCCTTACTGGCGCGCAATTAGGTGATCAAACCTCTCCTTAGACAGAACTTTCTAGACATTGCCAATAATTCTATCTAATAATATTATTCAAATAATATAAATTATTGATCTGATAATAAAAAATATTATGTAGTGACAATTATTGAAACAACAATAATATAAAATATCTACGTAACAATTATTGAATCAATAAAATAAAATATTGAACATTAATTACTGTAACAATTATTGAGTAGTGCCTTCTTACGTAAGAATCAATAATTGGTGAAATACTGTGTGCTATTGTGCAACAATGCGTATTACTGTGTTTTAACCACCGGGTATTCCAACAGTATTAACGGTAACAACTATGTCGTTATTTATAAATAACTTATACTTGTCGTTTTCTTCATCCAATCGCTTTCCGTTATGGGGCCCACACAAGGCTGCGCTATGACGCCCCCAAAATAGGTATACATTATCCATTCTGAGTCGCCAGATATCACATTATAAAAATCAAATACAAATTTCATTTATACAACTGTTGAACTGTCGTATAGAATACAACCACACTTAACTGTGAGTTTTAATACAATATTGTCTCATAGACAGTATCCAATCTCAAATTATTACAATGCCATATAAAATACAGCAGCAAATATTTTAAGACCCCAAAAAAGAACGAGAAGATTACTATCATATTCATTCTAATGAGGTGCACTTTTGACACTTTCAAAGTCGGGTTCTCATTACCCTATTGTTGTTCGCCAAAATCAATTATTAAGTGTCGTATAAAATACGACACACACATCTTAGGTCCTCAATACAATTATCTCTATACTATTTAGGGAGAACCTCAACAGCTATAGACCACCGTTCTATTTCCCTGTTATCCCCGCTCGACCCAGCTACACTCTTGTTACTTGAAAGGAATTGTGAAGAAAAAGGGTGAGCACAACTAGCCCAGTAAAGAATATCATGACTAAAGATAACTACATTATCAATAGTTTTCATCAATAATAAATCAGAGATTTATAACATATGGTAGATGATAAAACTTTTCAACCATAATTGCAGCGGAATCAACAATCCATTAGAAGAATCAAGTAGAACATAATGTCTACTATCTCCTCTAAATTAAAAGTCCATCGTTGATATTTTTTTCCTGTAATACTTATTAATAGTTCTTTGTTATACTTAAGACAAATAGAACTTTCAACACTTGTCTTCACCTGAACCACCAAAGATGTTAGTTAAATTCACAATTCATATTTATAATAATGTGAATTAACAGTTCCTTCTTGCCACAAAGGCTTAATAGAACGTTTACTCAATATCCTTATCCCAAAGGCTGAAGATATTCAAATGTAATAACAATGATCAATACAATCAGTTGTCTATCTTTGCACTACGGGCCAAAGATATTCAACTATTAAAAACAATGGTCATGATCATACAAATCAATTGTCTGTCAGTGCACTACGGCCAAAGACATTCAACTGTTAACTAATGGTTATGATCCTGCCAATCACATCATTGAATTATCCATGCACTACGGCCAAGGATATTCGTTAGTATCACTAGTGGTCATGATCATGTCATACATATGTCCATCTTCGTACTACGGGTCAAAGCTATCAAACAACAGATCATCTTTGCACTACAGGCCAAAGATATTCAACAATATATCATCTTTGCACTACATACCAAAGACATACAACTGTAAAACCAATAACCATCAGTATAATAAAGAATGGAATAATAAAAGAATTTCGCCATGTATGCAGTACTTCGCATAGACATGTTATTCCAACATAATAATAAAGAATGGAATAACAAAAGAATTTCACCATGCGTGCGTAATCCGCATAAACAGGTTATTCCAACAGAATAATAAATAATGGAACTAGGTCAGGCGTAATACGCACCGACAGGATATTCCAACAGAATAATAAAGACAGAAACAGGTCTGGCGTAAAACGCACAGATAGGATATTCTAATAGAATAATAAAGACGGAACCAGGTTCAGCGTAAACGCACAGACTGGATATTCCAACAGAATAATAAAGAACGGAATCAGATCAGGCAAAATTCGCACCGACAGGATATTCCAACAGAATAATAAAGAATGGAATAACAACAGAATTTCACCATGTATGCAGTACTTCGCATAAACAGGTTATTCCAACAGAATAATTAAACATGGAATAATATAAGAATTTCACCATATATACGATACTTCGCATAAACAGGTTATTCCAACATAATAATAAAGAATGGGATAATAGAAGAATTTCACCATGTATAGGGTAGTCCGCGTATACAGGTTATTCCAACAGAATAATAAAGAATGGAATAACAGAAGTTATCTTCATGAATATGAAAAAAATAATACCCCTTACTAGTACAACAAATAATATCCCTTACCTTTGAAAGAAGAGTACTCCGACTGATATGGCGAGGATATACTCGAAGAAAACTTGTACTACGCTCAAAGCTTTCTTAAACTCTAAAGAAATACGCTCAAGATTATAGAAAAAGAATTCTCTCTATAGTTTCTCTCTCTAGAGTTTCAGTGAATTCATAAGAAATAATGAAGGAATAAGCTTCTATTTATAGGAGAATGGACTGCATAGTAACTAATTCATGAACGGTCCAGATTGATTTACTTTAAACTTACGGTCCAGATTGATTTAATAAAATATTCTAATAAAACAAAATCTTTTAAATAAAATATAATATATTCTATTTATAATCTAATAAAATGAATAAATTTATAAAAGTATTCTGTTTTATATAAAAAGATTTTACTATGCAAAATATTATGCAGGCACTATACAACACGATGCATAATAAAATATAATGTATTCTATTAATAAAATAACTTTATAAAAGTATTCTGTTTTATATAAAAAGATTTTACTATGCAAAATACTATGTATAATAGAATATAATATATTCTATTTATAGAATAACTTTATAAAAGTATTCTGTTTTATATAAAAAGCTTTTCTGTTTTATTACATTAATAATACTAATAAAATAAAACTTCATCATCACTTACTTTAAAAAAATTTTAAACGTCACCCTTAACTTTAAACTATTATCAATTTAACTATTCACCGAAATAGAAAAATTAAACACTTTTATTTTATAAAATTCGGGGTCTCACATGCGCCATCATACGAATATTCCTCGACAGCAAGAATATTCCACGACCAAACTAATATTCTCCAACAACAATGAATATTTTATAACCACTTGCTTATTTAAGATATTTGTGCATTTTACCCATAACTGACCACATTAATCAAATAAACTCTTACTATTTCAAAATAATAAATAAAGGAAATTTTATTTTATTTTAAAAAATCGGGGTCTTACAACAGGACCCGCATGGCCCGAGGAACCCCGGGCAGCCGCAGGTAGACCTGAGGCTCCCCCTCTATAAATAAAGGGCTTGGGGTGGCCATTTTAAAGAGAGAAAATGCGATGAAGCCTTGTCCATTTTGCTTTGTACACACTTTAAACTGAGTGCTTTCTCTTTCCAAACACCTGTAAGCTTGTGTTTTGCTGTATTTTACCGGTGGAAACCAAGTATTCATTCATTTAAAGCTATCTGAAGTCTTTTCGGCAGCCCACTATAAGACATCTCAGATTTCTTAAAGCCTTTCTCCACTTTCATTCACACACAGTTATTCACATTGAGAGTCGTGTTGTGTGCGTATGCCCGGATCATCGATCCGTGGCTTTTATTGCTTATATATATATATATATATATATATATATATATATATATATATATATATATATATATATATATATAATTCTCGAATTCGAATTTGATTGAGCCTGGATAGACACATCCAGTGCGTTTACTACTTTTATCTATATATATTATCCTCGAATTCGAACTCGATTGAGCCTGGATAGACACATCTGGTGCGTTTACTGCTTATATATATATATATATATATATATATATATATATATATATATATATATATATATATATATATATATATATATATATATTATTCTCGAATCCGAATTCGATTGAGCCTGGATAGACACATCTGATGCATTTACAACATTTATGTATATATATATATATATATAACCGTTTCCAACTTTTGTACATACTTCATCATCATGTGAGCCTAGGAATCATGTGATCACAGATTCAGTTCCTGAATCTAGATTCGGTTTTCGTGATGGATATTTTCAGCTACATCCAGCTTGTAAATTATTCACGGTGTTTGAATTTCCTTAGATAGATTTTATGCCCACAAGGAGTTCGGCACTGCTATGTATTTTATTTTCTCGAAGATGCTTCGCATCTTGAAAATTATAAAAGCAATCAAGTCGAACATATAATAAAATGGAAGCATCAAAGGCCTCAATTACTATTGAGCACAAGGGTTTGAAAAAACCTATTTTATAAAACGTCATTGTCATATCTCGTTAAAATTGAACTTTTATACAAAGTTCAAAACCTTTGTATATAGGTTCAAACGAGGCATAGCACTACTCCCAGATAATTGCACATTGACCTACAAACACACACATTCAGATAAAGGTTTAAATTAAAAAGTGGCGGTAACCGTGTCACCACGGAAGTCGGGGGTTGCCTAACATCGTCCCTCCTCTTAATCAAGCCCCCGGACCCTAACGAACCTCGATTTCACAGACCAGTTAAGAAGTGTCACATCACTAGGTTATTGTGCAAACCTTTTTTCAGTTGAGTTGGTGCGACCATTTAAAAATACCAACTGGCGTTTCTTACAATCCAATCGTCGACATATACATGTCGGACCTTTTCAAACTTGTTTTTCAAATAAATCTCACCTAACATGAGAACACCAAAAGACAAGAATAGAAAGGGAAAAATAAAAATCCCAACGTCGACATATATCTCTTTTCTTCCTTTCTTAGGTCATTTCCTCGTGTATCTACCTTAAAACAGGAGGTGGCACTGCGGCGCCAGCTTTTAACCTTGGACAGGCGCTGCAACGCTTGGTCAAGGGCACTGATCAATAAGTAGCGCTGCAAGAGATCTGAGTTGGCAGGGAAAGGGCGCTGCAACACCAGGATTAAGCCTGGAAGAGGTGTTGCAACGCCAATGCTAGGAAAATGACATTTTTACCCCTAGATGCTGAAAATGATCAGAAAAGCCCTGCAAAACACAAATTAAGCAAAATAATAATAAAGCACTATAAAACGAGAAAAAGTAAAATGAAGAAACATCTTTTTAAGTATTAGACAGTTCGATTCGCGGGTATAAATATCACTCATCAACAATCTAATCCTATCATGCCTATAAATCCAATCATCAGTCAGTATGAAACTCAACATAATTGCCTCAGAGAAATCACAATAACTTCAAACAGTGAATCCAAGCAAGAACAGGTTAATAATCTATATAACTTTATAAATCAAAACCTGTTATCACTGACGTAGTGTGTTTGTGCTTAGTAACCATTAAATTTAACTAAAATACAAATGCCTCATATAATACACTTCTTAGAGGGAAAAACACAATTTTAACTCAAGAATCTCAACAAACAAGTTAAGCTCCGACTATGACTTCGTAATAACTAAGCTAGGTGTTAATATGGGATTTATTTTACTTTTATTCAGTCACGAGGGAGTTTTTAGCTCTTTCTTGCGTTTACACTCGACTGTGCAATGTCTAGTCCTTTTAGGCTTTTCAGTGCTACCCATTTAACGAGCTTTCGACCAACGACTCCCACAGTAGATGATTTTAGGGTGCTGGGTGTAGAGACATCCCCTAAGGCGTACCTACTAGAGTAACAATGGCCACATAACTAAACTAGTCAAGGTGTTTATTCTTTTTTTCTTTTTCCTTTATATATATATATATATATATATATTATATCCCAAATTTCCCCCAAACTTATGTCTTTGCGTCATCCTAGCCTGTACTACCAATTTACCAACTTTCCTTCATTAAAAACCAAGATTTCTCACAATAAGACAATTATGTGCCCATTTAAACCAAGCAAATCAAAATGGTTATCCTATCGTGCTATCTAATTACATCAGTTTCAAATAGGATAAGATTCACATAATGCTATGACATTATAACTATGCCTTAGTTATCAAAACGGTTAAAATATAATGCAATTCCAATCACATTATATGCCAAGTCAAGTTCACTTTACTTTGTGTGTAGCTATTAATGAGATGGCAATGAAAAATCAAGTACTCGTAATAAAGAATCTTCAAAACCAAATGAGACAGATTGTAAGTAATTTAAACAATAGACCTCAAGGGTCTTTTCCGAGTGATACTGAGAAGAATACTAGAAATGGCCATGAATAGTGAAATGATATCACACTTCAAAATGGAAAGGAACTGATTACAGATTTCGATGGGAAAACAATTACCAAAAAGGATGGTGATAATGACGGGGAAGAGTCGGAGAGAAAGTCTGAGGAAAAAGTTGTAAGAAAGCCGACAGAAAAAGATAAGCAAACGTCAGTTGTACCTCATGTGCCATTCCCTTCACAATTACAAAGTCAGAAGCTTAAGAACCAGTTTGCCAAATTTATGAAAATATTTAAGAAGTTGTAAATTAATATCTCGTTCACCGAAGCACTAGAACAAAGGCCAAGCTACGTGAAGTTTATGAAAGATATTTTATCCAAAAAATGAAATTAAGTTTGGTGAATTCAAAACAGTGACGTTAACGAACGAGTGTAGTCCAGTTCTTCAGAAAAATCTCCCATCTAAGTTGAAAGATTCGGGCAACTTCATGATCCCATTTTCAATTGGTAGTCAAGATGTAGGTAGAGCTTTGTGTGATTTGGGGGCAAGCATAAACAGCATGCCACTTTCTATTTACAAGAAGATGGGTTTAAAGGAAGCAAAGCCAACAAATGTTATCCTACAACTCGCAGACAAATCATTCACATATCTGTTAGGAATAGTAGAAGATATGTTGGTCAAGGTTGATACGCATATATTCCCAGCAGACTTTATGGTGTTAGACCTTGAAGAGGACAAGAATATTCCGATCATATTGGGAAGACCATTCCTTGAAATATGACAAACACTAATCGATGTACCTAATGGAGAATGAACTATGAGAGTGTTTGATCATGAGATAAAAATCAAATTGTTCAAGGAAATCCCAATCCCAAATGATAAGGAAGAGTGCTATAGTGTTGCTGCATTCAAGGATGCAGTTCATAAAGATCCGCGAGAAGATTGTACTTAAAAACTCTCACTAGTGAGCAAAAGCCAAATACTCCTCTGACAGTTAAGATGAAGGGGCATGCAGTGAAATATTGTTGGTTATGTGCAGACAATAAGCAGAGTGCCCAAAGAATCTCGGCTGATCTAGACTAAAATAAGAAAGTGTCAAGTTGAAAGACTTTAAACTAAGCTCTCGATGGGAGGCAACTCATCCATTTACTTTTTTAGTTTCAATTTGTAGGGATTTTTAGAATTCAGTGGGATTTTTAGAATTATGGTTCTAGTAGTATTAATAGTTTATTCCGTGTTTATGTAGGTTCAACTCATTTGCCATGATGATAACTGGTCAATCAGGAGGGAAAGTTTAAAAGTTTTCCAGGGCACAGGGTAGCCCGGCTGCGCCCAAATTGAATGGGACAGTAGCATGGCCACGTCTATCCCCAGTCTCAGAAAAACGCCTCTTCCACTCAAGCGCGGCCGCGCCACGATCAGATTATAAAAAATTTTTAATACACAAACTTACTTGTCTACATCCTTTATTTGAATCCTACTCGATTTCAGACACTCCCTCATTTTCTTGAGCAAATAGAAAACAAAGCCACTCCTTTTCCCATTCGAAAATTAATTTCCACTGTCCACCTTCTCCAATTCCACTCCCCACGACTACCAATCCACATCTCCACTCCCCTTCCTCTCCCAACGGAGACCTAATTCCCAACAACCTCAAACCAAATTTTCCCCATAACTGAACATCCACTCATCGACTCACTATCCCTCATCCTCAATCCCATATAAACCCTAACACTCATTCCCTACAATCAAAATTGAGTTCATAGTAGAGGCAAGTAGCATTAACAGAGTTTTGGAAAGACAAGTGCCCTCTAATTATTTGACAAAATGGCTGAGAGATTGGTTGTGGGTCTGCTGAGCAAGTTTGGGGGAAATAAAGCTAGAACTTACTAAAGATTATACCAAAGCTTGCATTACAATTCAGATGGCGCTTAAACGAATTTGCAGCGAGTCTTTTTCATCTAGCGGTAGTGATTCTGATCAGGCGGGTGGCAACAATGTACTCGATGAAACAAAATTTGTGAGTTTAGAGGCGCAACAATATTTCAATGATGTACTGTTGGCCAAAACGTTTGTGCTATAAAGGGGATTAAAGCCAAATAGGGAAGACGGACACATGCTGGATATGATTAGGGTGAATAACTGGGCATTGTTCATGGGAACGCCATTAGGGGGCTCTTGTTCGAGAATTTTATGCCAACGCCCGGGAAAGTAAGAATGACATAGCTTTTTTTAGAGGATGTCATGTGTCATACTTAGGTAAGAGCATAAACAACCTCTTCCACCTCCCGACATGCTGGTGTAATGATACTACCTAGATGGCCAATAAAGGGTATGAAGACTGGCTGGATGAAATTATTCAGGTCTTATGCAAGCCTAGCACGGTATGGACTACAAAGCAAGGGACAAATCAGAAGCTACACTTTCTGCACACCGCCCTAAGCAGATATGAAAAAGCATGGTATAACTTCATTTGTGCTAATATGATGCCAACAAGGCATCAGAATGATGTCACTAAGAAGCGGGCCATGTTTCTTTATGGGATAGTCAAGGGCAAGATAGATGTGGGGTATGTTATCCATCAGTCTATTCAGTGTCATCTGCGAGGGAGTACGTTAGGTGGAATCTCACATGCCTCAGTTATTACTCGCCTATGTGTCGAGGCCGATGTCGAATGAGATAATGAAACTTTACAACTGCTAATGAAACATCGATCATGCGGCCATAAAAAAAGTACAAGGTGTGAAAAGGTGGTCAGTTGCATCCTTGAGGGGTTGGATTCATCCTACTGGTGCAAGTGCAAGTGCAGGTTCAAGTGCAGAAGTTCCTAAGCAGTAGGATGGGGATTCGCCAATGCAGGGGAATGTTTAGCAGGATACTCTTGATCGTATAAAGCGTCGCTTGCGTAGATGGATGGATGCTCTACATAGTAATTTCAGGACCTACACTTCTTAATTTTCAGAGTCTTTGTCATAAGCCTTAAGTCAGCTAGGTGTTGTAGTTCAGTTTCTGACATTCGGATCCGCCCACACTTACCCACTGCCTTTGATACACCGTCAGATCATGAGGAGGCGGGTGGTGACAACGATGCTGCTTAGGGAGTATTTTTTTAAATCACATTCTTATCTTCTCCATTGAGGGCATTGTTGTTAATAAGTTTGGGGATATATTCTTTAGAATAGGATGCATCTAGTTCATATAGTTTGCATATAGTTTCATTATTATAAGTTTAATTCGTATATTTGCATATAATTTAGTTTAAAAATAAACGCATTATAAAAATTTAGCTTTAGTTGATGACGACGGTAATAAAAATAAACGCATTTCCCCGGCAATAGCGTCAAAAACTTGTTGCCTCCATTTTGGTTTAACAAAACAAACTCTAACTCATGCAAGTATATACGGGTCGACAAGTAATACATAGTAAGAAAGTGTCGATCCCACGGAGAAAGGTGAATAAATCTATGCTATCATGCAACAACCTTATCACTATTTCTGTATGCTCAAACGATCAATTAATAAGTAAATTTATATCTAAATTAATTATCAGCACAAAAATAATAATTACTAAAAGTAAGGTAATCAAATTGGAGAGAAATGGGATCCTAATGTCATTTAATGTTTTATCCAAAATGCATGCCTCTTGTTTTGCCTAATTATTTAATATGGATAGTTAGTCGAGAGCACAAAAGTGAAACATAACCATCTTCCGATATACTATGTCCAAATTACATAAAATCCACAAATGATAGAATTCATGTAAGCATCAAAATTACATAACCCACTCTATATCTATGTGAATTAAAAGCAATAATAATTTAAGCACAAGCTCTCTCAATGACTACACATGGTGAATCAGTATATACCTATCCGGGTCACGAATCACAAAACCTAACACAAATAAGTCTCATGAACATATGCCAACATAGTTTAATCTGTACTTATACTTCATTTTCCAATTCTATACAAGTAATTAGTGTGAATGATGATCAAACATTCAATATTTTAGCACAACCATGATAGTCAGTCCAATATTAAACATACAAACATGATAAATAGGCATACAAATATGGACTACATATTAAATTCCATTAGAATCCCATAATGGAAGTTAGTTCATTTCTGAATCAACAACCATTATGGGATTGAAGCAAAACATAGAAGTAAACAATGAAAGCAAGAGGTATAAGGGAAATGAGGAGTCAAATCTGATAAACCCTGCTTCAAAGTCTGATTCCAAGCTTGTTCAGGTCCACATTCATCAACAAAATCAAAACCCAGTATTTACAAGCAATAATCTAGAGAGAGAATGTAAGACCCCAACTTATTATAAATAAATTAAATTTTCCTCTATTCATTATTCTAAAATAATAAGGTGTTAATTTGATATAATACTTTGGTTATGGGTGAAATGTGAAAATTTTTACAAAATAAACAAGCGACGCTTGTGTTGCATGCTGTATTCCGCTGGCTTCTTGCTATTGTTGCTTGTTGTTCACTTCTTCTTCTTCATTTCTTTTCTTCTTCACTTAACCACTTCAACGATCCTTTAAGTGATGTCATCCTCACCTACTTGAGTCTAGTTGCCAACTTCATTCTTGCACAAGCCACCATGCCTTGTCTTGCCATTTCCATGCCATAACATGCTTTAGGAGTTTCAACTATGCACACTGCAAAAAAAACATAAAAAGCAAATAAAATATACCAAAAATACTTGAGTTGAGCAAAATTCTAGTGAGTTGGTAACCAATAAGTAGGTATAAAACCTACTTATCATCCACAACGTCTCCGTTTTGTGCTCCGGTGGGAGTTGGCCATTTGGTGTTTTGTCGTGGGAGACGTATGGGTTAACCCTAGTTTTCTGTTTTGTTCTGTTCTGTTTTGTTCTGCGGATTAGTGATGTTTGTGCCAAACATGCCTTCCAATTTTTCATGCATCTGGATTGCGCAGTCCGATGTGTGATTGATTGTGTCACATTATTTGACTTTCTAGTGTGGCAAGGTATATTTCTATTTTGTTTTGAGCTCGGTGTGAAATAACCCCAGCCATTTGCTTCAACCTATTATTTTGTTGTATTAGTTTTGTTCGTTACAATTCAGTTCATTAGATCGAGTTAGTTATCTCAGTCTTTATTTTGTACTCTATATTCGTACTGGGCATTTAGCTCATGCTGTGTTTTTCTTCCGGTAGGTAGTTAGGGGGATCAAGGGCAAGTGTGATGAGAGCTCCCTTCATTTCAAATGATTTAGAGATATTCTGTTTAGGCATGATATGTCAGTTTATTTGAAATTGTAATAATTACCTTAGATTATGGTTTGAGTCAATGTAACATTTATTATAGTTTGTCTTGTGATATTTAATCATTACGAGACAATTCTTTTGTGACATAGAGTTTTCATTTCGTTTTGTTATGTTTTGTGCATAACCTCTATTTCTATTTCGAAAAGGGGGCGTTACATTTATAGTGAAAATATTTACAATTTATTAGTAAATGATTTATTTAATTAATTCTTGAACTGAAGTTCAAGTACAATTATTTAGTGAAATTAATTTTAATTAATATTTATTTTAAATATAATTATAGATAATAATATCTAGATAAGTATTGGATTCAGAAGATGAATCCCTTAGCATCCCCTTTCTAGTCTAATATGGATCAGATTTTTAAGAGATGGTAAGAATCAATGTTATTGTATATCATTGATCAAAAACGTATTTTGAAACTTTTCCTATTAGAAGAAAATATCAAATTTGGTTTTCTCTTTCAGTCTAGAAAAAACATAGTTTTTCCTAAAAGATGCTTTGGAGACCGCACTCCATTTCAAAATAATATCATAGCAGAGCTTGAGGATACTAGAGACAATGTAAAATTTTAAAACGTGTTAATCCAACCAAACACTAGGTCACAAATTTGTACTTTAAATATATTTATTGTTTTGCATAAAATTATAAAAATAATCCAAATTTTATTTAATTTAAAATATATATATTCGGAAAAAATATTCAACAGTTCCTGCATGATAGTTGAATTAATTTCCTAACTTGATTAATGTAATGGTAGATTAGGCACATAAAAGCTTGATATTGCCATATATTATTGCACATAGCTAAAAGATGTTCAAATTGAAGTAATATACTCTTCGGATCCCAAAAAAAGAGAGCATCATTATCGGTGAAAATTACAAAGAAACTATGACTATTTTATCATGACAGAGGTGCGCGTTTAGAATTCAAAACGCATATAAGAATCTTGTTTCGTCTATAAACATTTCATTATAAACGCAACTTATTTTATTTACAAACACAATGTTAAAAATAGAAATTTATTACATTATTTTTTGTGTAATGACCAAACACACTAAAAGTTATCACTGCACACGTTTCATATGTTTGTAACCGTACATGCACTAAAATGGATTATTTAGCAAACATCAAAAACAACAAAGAATCTCATCAAAAATTTCAACTTCCATAAGCCATTTGGATGTCACATATCAATTGCAATTCATAGCTAAAAATTTAAAACAAAACTGTCAGCAATGTCATTGAGCAAGTAACTCTTAGATAAGCATCTGTCAACTGCTATACAAGGTTGTACCCCCTGTACATTTATGGGAAAATAGATGCCTCCTCCGGCAGAGAACAACACAAAAAGCAGAACATAAATAACTAACTACAAGTCCTTTTTGTCCTTCAAATCTTCCATTAAAATTCAACTGGTTCGCCAAACAATTAAACCAAAATTAAAATCATAAGTTAAAGAATTCGCCGGAAAATTTTGCTTTATTTTGATGCCCAGTCTTTCTGGATGTCAAAGGTGTAGTTCAACTCCAAGTAGCATTTGTTGTCATCGTCGATAAACTAATTGTGAAAAAAAATGGATGCAAATGAATTAGAAAATACAAGTAGAACAAATGACTACCAGCAGAAGGATAAAACTACGGGCACCCCAAGAAAAAATAAGAATAAAAGCTTTGGAAGCAACTTTTTTCTTGACATTTCCTTAGGGAAAAAAAATTGTATCTGGGGTATAGTAAATAAAAGGAAACTGATAAATTCACGACAGAAAATGCTATTTTTACATGAAAATCATCGCTATAGATCCTATAGCGACGGTTTTCACTATCGCTATACATCTATAACGACACTTTTAATATGAAAATATCAAAAAGTGTGATGTAGATATCAATTTCCAAAATAATTTTTGTCCCTAAATTCAACAACTTTTTTTTTTCACAAAGTGAATGCAATTGGACTTGGGATATAGTGAAAGGAATGAGACAAAAAAAATAACCATATAAAGAAAGAGGATCCGGACTTGGTGAAATTGTCACTCGATGAAATTCACCTAGTTCAATATAAATATTCCCTTCCTTCAAAAATTGGAATTAAATTTTTGCCTTTTTAACCCATTAAAAAAAGTTCATACAATTCTAATTTAAAAGAATAAAATGACGTGTATTCCTAACATGCAATTATTTATATTTTATATAAATTTAATACAATTATGAATTATGTATTAGAAAATATTAATAACATGTTTGAAGATGCATATATATATATATATATATATATATATATAGTCCGGTTCCGATCCGGACGCCCGCATTTTAGTAGGGTCCGAACTTTTTTTTTTTGCTTTTTTTAATATACAACTAAAATAAAAAAAATTATGGAACTGATATTTTTCCATAATATAATGTTTTGGGCGTGTTTTGGATACCTATACCAAAAAATGTATGTACAGACTGTTTTTAGTTGTTCTACAAAAAAAAAATCAGGGACCGGATTTTGGGCCTGTCCGGGAGTCCGGACAGGATCCGTGTTGTATATATATATATATATATATATATATATATATATATGGTTATATGTATATACACAGCTGTGTATTACACAGTAGAGCTATGGCAACGGGTTTTTTGGGCTATCGCGACGGGTGACGGTTCACCCGTCGCTATAGCCCAGAATAGCTATGGCGACGGGTGAAACCGTTGCTATAGCCCAAAAATCTGTCGTCATAACCGACTGTATAATACACAACTATGTACATATATTTTTCCCATATATATATATATATACACACACACGAGAGTGATCCATCTAATTTTCCATGTTAAGAGTCCTTTTAATGTTTTACAGTACATTTCTGGGGGCGAGTTTTTTTATTTTTTTTGGGAACTCCCGAAAGTTAAATGTCATTTAACGCTAGCTGTAGATCAATCCCTATAACAGAGTGGTACAAAATAATTTCAAGATAATTCAACTATGTGCTATACATATATAGCTTTTTTTCGAAACTTAACCAATGCTCAAGGCACACACAAACTTCACCTAGTCCGGATACTTAGAATTACCTTGGTTTTTGCTGTATATGATCCCCTGGCAAAATAACCAGATGGGGTAGTCTCTTCTGGCATCTCATGTGTGTAAGGCTCTGCTTGAGGACTAAATGTTCCAAGCATTTCCTTTGAGCTGTCAACTGAAAAACAGTAGTTGTAAATTATTACTTTATTAATATAATGAATAATTAATTAAAATTTTGAGAATTTTTTTAAGTTGGGAAAAGAAAAATTACCCTTGATACCAGTTTTCCAAACAGTGTTGGTATATCTGAGGCCACAAACAATATCATTGCTGACCTTTATGGAAAATCTCAGATTGTATTTGCTACCTTCTTTCAAGGTAAACCACAAACCATTTGTGTCCCCAGAATCAGGAATTTCAAGAACAATATCAGGTCTACCAGCCGAAATTATTGTGAGGCTTAAAATTTTGACATCCGGCTCTTGAATTTCTACAATAAAAAAAATTACAAATATTTTTCACTTTGAGATCAATTTATACAAAAGTTAAATATAATGATTGTGCGGCTTAAGATTTTGACACCAGCTTCTTGAATTTCTACAAAAACCAAAAAATAAAATAAAGAAAAACAAAAAAATCACAACAAAAGAACAAATCAAATAGGTATAACCTCTTCCTTAACTATCGAGGTTTTCATGTTTAGTTCCCTAACTATTTTTTCGAGTATTTCATCCTTGGACTTTATAATTTCTACAATCTTTATCTAATCTTACAAAATCAGGACAATTGAAGGGGACTAAATACGAAAAGCAACTATAAATTGAGGGCTAGACATAAAACAACAACTACAATTTTTGGGAATAAACGTAAAAAAACTATTATATTTTGAGGACTAACAAGAAAGAAACAATATAGTTTGATGATGAAATACAAAAAAAATAGTTCGGGGACTAAACAAGAAAAATAATTATAGTTTAGGAACTCAAGAAGATGTTATCCCCGTACTAGGCCTGGCAAAATATGGTTATGGGTTGGTTTTGGTATTCAAAATATGGTTATGGTTCCATTTAAGAACTAAAACCATATTAACTATTTTTAATATGAATAATATGGATTGGAACCATATGGTTATGGTTAAAAATCATATTAACCATATTAACCATTTTAATATTGTTATGGGTTTCATGAAGACCTGATTTGACACTAATATTATGTGATTATGTATATACATCTTACCTCCACCCCACCCCACCCCACCCCACCCCACCCCACCCCACTACCACTAAAAAAATAATATAATGTGATTATGTATATACTCCTTACCCCCTACCCCACCCCACCCCACCCCACCCCACTCCACCCCACGCCACGCCACGCCACGCCACGCCAAAATAATAATATTATGTGATTATGTATATACCCCTTACCCCCCACTCCCACCCCCTCCCCCACCTACCTATCCACCCACTCCACCCAACCCCTTACCCCCACCCACCTACCTACTCACCCACCCAACACTCTGTCCTAAAAAAATGATACTAAGCGATTATGTATACCCCACCCACTCCCCTCACCCCTACCCCACACTCCGCACCCCCACCCCACCCACCTACCTACCTACCTACCCACCCACGCAACACTCCCTCTCAAAAAAATGATATTAATCGATTATGTATACCCCACCCACCCACCCCTATCCACCTACCCCCACCCCACCACTCTCTCTCAAAATAAATTAATATTAAGCGATTATGTATACACCACGCACTCTCCCAAAAAAAAAAATAATCGTGTTTGGTGCGGTTACTGAGAGAGAGGAGTGCAATTGAATAGAATATGGTTTCAAACTTTAACCAACCTGAATAAATAAATATGGTTAACCGACCCATTTGACTCTAGTTAATATAGTTTGACCCAACAATTAACTACTTATATTGTCAGGTCTACCCCGTACCATCCTTTTCTGCAACTATTTACAATTTAAACAAAATTGTATTATTGTTATGAGTTCGAAATTTAGTAAGAATTTGACAAATATGTATTTAATAAAGAGAAAATCAAGGAGTTTTGACTGTGTAAGAAAATTATGTAATATTGCCTAGCATTATAAAATAAATTTATTTATTATTATCACAATCAACACTTTTTGATTCTCTCTCAAAATATAGGGTTAGTAGGTCCAGATTGATTAATATAAAATTACTAATTCACATACAGCTCATATATAATTATCTATTGGTATTCTCTTTATTTGGAAATGAGAAACTGGTCTTGTGTTTTTTTTTTTGGATTGACAATTTTTTTAACTTGGGTATAATTGTTTTGAACACTAAATTTAAAGACTTAAATTTATTAATAAAAAATGTATGCCACATCTAGTGAAAACCTTAAAATATTTTAAAACAAAGATGTGTGAAATTAAAAGTTAGTGTACTGATTTTTGTAAGGAGATTTCATATAAATCAGCACAAATGACTTATTTTGCCTTTTGCTAAAAAAATAAAATAAAATACCTTCAACAGCACTTTCATCTACACTTCCAAGAAGTTGTTCTTTCCACCTCCTTAAGCTCTCATCATCCTAAACCAAATCCCAAACAAAAACAATATATATATATATATATATATATATATGACAAGAAAATACTTATCAAAATTCAATAATTGAGGCACATTATAATGCTTATGAAATTTAATAAATAATTAACCTTGTCTTTCTCAAGATGTTGCTTGATACTCATTTTGGGCCCCAACTGTATCCGGGCTTCTTCTTCATCCTCAGTTGCATACAAAGAGGCCTCACTGGGCTGTCTGCTTAATGTCTCCTCTGAGTCAGAGGCCTCCTCTGGTTCCCTTGATGTTGTTGGTATTGTTTCAGATTCTAACTCCATTCTCTATCAAGCAAGTTTAAATAATTCCAACTCCCAAACACCTTCATAAATCATCAATACATTGTAGTTAGGTTACCACAAAATATATACATATAATA
>CM035110.1:15805267-15987383 GCA_020205505.1 Panax japonicus
GGGGAACTGACAAATATAAATTTGGTCATCGCTGACAGGAAAATCCTAATACCCAGTGCTAGTTATGGGTCAGACCCATATACATAATATAGCACATATATTTATCCATTCTAAAGACAAAATACAAACCAAAACAAAGCAGAAAAACATAAATGTATTGAAGAGAGTTTGTGAAAAAAGATATACCTGAAGGGTGAAAAATATCACAGAAAAAATGACAAGTTATACCAAATAACCCATAATTAACAAAAGCATGTTGATGAATGCTAAAAGAAGAAAAATAAATTTTCAGCTTTGAAAAGTGATGGGTTGGAAGAGAAGTGATAGGCTAATGGGTGTGAACAAAGTGGGGGGAAGAAATGGTTGTATGGTGATCCGAATATAAATGAATGGAATTGTGAAGAGTAAGTTTGGGTTATGCTGAATGATTATAGCCCCTTAATACTACAAAGTCAGAGCATAATGTTAGGCAATAAATACGCCCCCGGCAACTATAATTATACTTGTATCTACTTGTTTGGCAATTTCTTCAAATATACATCTCCTTCCCAAATAAAATTTTATGATCAATATTCATTTTTTGAAGCTAATATAGGATGCTTTATTTACGATATTTTTAAAGTTAAAATCGGTTATAAGAATTTGTGGCATTTTTATTTTTTAATATAAAGAGTTGCATCTGTTGTTGAAATCAAGGCAAATCCAGCACACTAGTTTAGTGGAGTCAAATTTAAAGAAAAATTTTCAATAAAAAAATAAAAATATAATACAATAAATCACAAAATTAAATAATGCTCATATATTATTTACAATAAAAAATTTTGAGACTCCATAACTTGAAATTGTTGCATGATAGCTGTAAGATCCAACTTTTTAATAAATAAAATTGAATTTCCTCTATTCATTAGAAGTTAATTTGATATAATGCTTTGGTTATGGGTGAATTGTGCAAATTTTACAAAATAAGCAAATGGTTATAAAATATTCATTGTTGTCGGGGAATATTCGTTTGGTCGTTGAATATTCTTACTGTCGGGGAATATTCATACGATGACACAACCATTTGTGGGCCCCATAACGGAAAACGGTCGGATGAAGAAAATGACAAGTTTGAGTTTTTATAAATAACGGCGTAATTGTTACCGTTAACACTGTTGGATTACCAGTGGTTAAAATACAGTAATACGTGTGGTTGCACACGGTATTGCACAGTATTTTTGAATTATTGATTCTTACATAAGAAAGCACTACTTAATAATGTTACAGTAATTACTGTTCAATATTTTATTTTATTGATTCAATAATTGTTGCGTTGATATTTTATATTATTGTTGTTTCAATAATTATCATTGCACATTATTTCCCATTATCAAATTAATAATTCATATTATTTGAATAATATTATTAGATAACATTATTGGCAATGTCTAAGAAAGTTATGTCTAGGAAAGGAGTTTGGTCACCTAATTGCGCGCCAGTAAGGAGAAATATTTATCAGAAAGTCCCCTCTTTCCTGGGAACGACCTGGTTGTCATAATTGTGATTCTGTAATATTATTTGTGAATAATTAATTATTGATTTATATGATAAGGAAATATTTATTTTATGTGGACATAAATGATGGATAGGAAAATATTTATTTTGTGTGGATATAAATGAAGTAATTAATGTTGAAGTGTTTTATCAGTATTTTGTCAGAATGGAGGTATTAAAAATCGTCCGTATGTGGATTTCGGATATTTTTCGTTTGGAATTTGGAAAAACTTAAATCTACAAAGTTGTAGAGAATTCAATTTCCTATGGAATGGATATAAAATTCGTATTTTTATGATAAAAGGCTATTTATTATGAATTATTGAAGTTTCAGAAATAAATATTTTTATTAAAAATATGGTGGGCCCCATTTTTGGTTGGTGAGAAATGTGCTGAAATGTTTTTCAAAATTGGTGGGCTAAAATTTCAAAGTTGGATGCGTAGAAGCCATCAGAGGCAAATTTGTCAGCTTTGGCATGCTAAGTTTTTCCTATAAATAGGGTGCTTAGTTAGAATTGAAAATCACACCGAAAACTGAAGTTTTCTCTCTCTATATTATCGAGCGTATTTTTGTGAGTATTTAGATACTTTGAGAGTTGTTATTCAGTATAAGTTTTTTTCAGCATCATATCCGATATTCCATTCAGAAGTACTGTTTTTTTGAGGTAAGAGATGTTATTTTCTTCGTAAATGATATTATTTCTTTCAATATCATTATGCTAAAATATTGGTATGAATTTTATTATGGAATTTCTACCTTTTTTTGTTGGGATTACTATTCACATATACGACACTATTCACCGAAAAATAAAAATTTTCTCTTCTTTGTCCCAGATGTCTATTATGGTGACTATCTTTGATTGTATCCATATTTTGATCTTCATTCTTGAATTTTACTCCACTATGATTTATTATGGAGTATTTTTAAACTTGGATTATCTAAAGTACGAATTTATAATCTTTGTCCTTTTATCTCACTGAATTTGTTCTTTAAAATATTTTTCATCATCCTCAGTCCTTAATGGTGATACTTGATGAATATCTTTGGCCTGTAGTGCAAAGATGAATGATTACCTGATGAATATCTTTGGCCCGTAGTGCAAATATGAACAGGTGTTGAGATGAACATGACCAACTGATGATACAAATGAATATCTTTGGCCCGTAGTGCAAAGTTGAATATTTGATTCAAGATGTATATTGATTGATGTTACAAGGATAAAATATTGATGATGGACTTTTAAATTCATAGATGATAGTAGATTTCATTCTCTACTTAACTCTTCTAATGAATTGTTATTTCTGCTGCAGTTGTTGATCTAAAACTTGTTGTCTATTATATTCTATCAGATTTTTTCCTGTTGAAGACTAAGGATAATTATTTGTATATTATCTTAGTCATAATATTCTTTACAAGGCTAGTTGAGCTCACCCTTTTCCTTTTTGTTCTATTTTTCTTCTCAGGAAGCGAGAATATATCGAGAACTAGTCGGGGTATGGAATGATGGTTCTAGTCATTTGTTTTAGCAGTCTTCACTATTTTATAAAATAGTGTATTAATAATTGTAATGATGACTTTATCTCAGTATGAATATTGTCTAGAAGATAATATTTGTATTTAAACTCACAGTTTATGTGTTGTCGTATTTTGTGCAACAATTGTATTAATGAAGTTATAGTTGTTTCTGTACCATGTATTTGGCGACTCGAAATGTGTGATGTATACCTATTTTGGGGGAGTCACAGTTGGTATCAGAGCTTAGGGATATGGTCTCTGGCGGAGATCGGGGAATAAAACTAGGAGGGGAGAGACTAGTAAATCCTTCGTTAGTGTGTCATACCTAAGCTTATTTGTTATCGGTCAGAATATAGGAGTATTATGTGGTATGTCATTTTCTTTAATTAACCCTTGTTTTGTGGTAGTATTTGAGAATGACAGCTGAGAACGTTAACAATGGAGTGTATGAGACCATGGAGACACCTTTAATCACCAACTAGGAAAACGTACAACATGAAGGAAATGTTCCTCCTATAAACAACACTACCGAACAAACGATGAATGATGAGATGTTTAGAAGCTTTTTGTAGTTCATGTAAAATCAGACGAGGAAGACTCGTGTACAAAATTCGGGTATAAATGATAGGAACGCGCGGTTTGTCACAACCAAGCAGTTTAAAAAGTTAGGACAACCAGAGTTCTGGGGAAGGACGGATCTGATTAAGGCGGAAATGTGGGTCAAGTAAATTACCAAGATATTTGATGTCTTGGAATGGACGGAGGCACAGAAGGGTCCATTCACCACCTTTATGTTCCGTGGTGAGGCAGATTACTAGTGGGAATCTGTGAAGCATATCCAGCCAGCAGCACTCAACATGTCTTGGGAAACATTTCAGAAACTGTTCAATGACAAGTACTTTCCTAAAAGAATTCGTCATATGAAGGAGGTAGAGTTTATTAGACTGGAACAAAACAACATGATTGTTTCTCAGTACGAGGCTAAGTTCGCGGAATTATCCAGGTTTGCACCTAATTTTTTAGAGAATGAGGAACGTATGGCGCAGATGTTTCTGAGAGGTCTGAAACCCAAAATTCGGCAATATCTTATTTCTCACAAATTTTCTCTATATTCAAATGTTGTCAACAGGGCTCAATTATTAGAATGAGATAATGAGTATGTTCAACTGAGGGACCACAACCAGGGTCAGACCGGTGGCAACAGTCATCGGAGCAATGATAACCAACGGGGAGGAAAGAATACGAACAAAAGCGGTAACCACTCTGGTGGTAATCGTGGCCATGATAGTAGAAGAAGCGAGTCAGGAGGAGATTTCAAAAAGAGAAGGTACAATAATGACAACATGAAGACGTCAGTACCAGCATCAACTGTTTCTAGGGGAGGAGAACGACCACCGGTCGTATGTTATAAATGCCAGAAAGAGGGACATATCAGCCCAAACTTCCCACAATAATTCGAGGTATGTTATAACTATAGAAAGGAAGGTCATATAAATCGAGATTCTTCTGTAGCGAAACCAAGTCCAGCGGGGATGGTAACTCCAAAAGCTGTCCCGGACAAGTCAAAATCATCGTTTCCTGGAAGAGCGTTTGTTGTGACTGGCCAAAATGTGAGGAACCCAAACGATGTGATCAAGGGTTAGCTAATCATAAAATCTTGTGAAGTTTATACCTTACTAGATACCGGTTTTGCCCATTCTTTTATCTCTCCTGCTTGTGCTCAACGTTTGAACTTGACTCCGGAGAAATTGGACTTTGACTTATCTGTTGAGACTCCGTTAGGAGAAACTTTCATTACATCCACTGTTTATAAATCTTGCTTGATCCAAGTTGGAATCATCACATTACCTATTGATCTTATCTCTTTAAAGATACTTGCATTTGATGTGATTTTAGGGATTGATTGGTTAACCACTCATCATGCCAAAATTGATTATTTTCGTAAGGTTATTAGTTTTCATATTCCTAACCAACCTGTTATACGGATTCAAGCAACTAAACCACTAAAATCAATCACCGTCATATCAAGCCATAAAGCCATTCGTTTATTGAAAAACGGATGTCAAGCTTTCTTATCCCATGTTATGGACTTGAACAAAAACACGTCAGATTTGAATAATATTTCTGTTGTTAGTGAATTTCCTGATGTATTTCCTGAAGAACTTCTCGGTCTACCCCCAGAATGTGAAGTTGAATTCTTTATTGATCTTGAACCGGGTACAAAGCCCATTTCTAAAACTCCATATCGAATGGCTCCTATTGAAATTCAGGAGTTGAAGGTCCAACTACAGGAGTTGTTAGACATCGGTTTTATTCGTCCTTGTACATCTCCTTGGGGTGCTCCTATTTTATTCGTAAAGAAGAAAGACGGGAGTATGCGACTTTGTATTGACTACCGAGAATTGAACCATGTCATCATCAAGAATAGGTATCTACTACCTCGCATTGATAACCTGTTCGACCAGTTGCAAGGAGCACAATTCTTTTCAAAGATCAATCTTCGTTCTGGATATCATCAGCTGAAGATTAAAACTGAGGCTATTTCGAAGACTGCCTTCAGAACTCGGTATGGGCATTATGAATTCTTAGTCATGTCTTTTGGATTGACTAATGCTCCTGCTGCTTTCATGGATATGATGAACTGTGTATTCAAGGAATATTTGGATCAGTTCGTTATTGTCTTTATTGATGACATCCTCATCTATTCCAAAAGTCGTGAAGATCATGATCACCATTTGAAGCTAGTACTTCAAAGGCTTCGTGACAACAAGCTATATGCCAAGCCGAAGAAATGCGAGTTTTGTCTTGAGGAAGTAGCATTCCTTGGGCACGTGGTGTCAAAACATGGAGTATCTGTTGACCCAACAAAGATTGAAGCAATACAAAGTTGGGAGCAACCGAAGTCGGTGATTGAAGTACGCAACTTTATGGGCTTAGCTGGTTATTATCGGAGATTCGTGGAAGGATTTTCTCAAATCGCTACTCCGTTAACTCAGCTGACTCGGAAAGATACAAAATTTGTATGGAGTGAGGAATACGAGAAGAGTTTCTAAGAGCTCAAGAGGAGACTCATTTAGGCACATGTTCTAACAACACCATCTAGTTCGGATGTATTTGTTATCTACAGCGATGCTTCAGGCAATGGGTTAGGATGTGTTCTCATGCAACATGGGAAAGTTATAGCCTATGCCTCGCAATAACTTAAAGAATATGAGAGGAATTATCCTACTCATGATCTGGAGTCGGCAGAAGTCATTTTCACATTGAAAATCTGGAGACACTACCTGTATAGGGAGAAAGTGGAGATTTATAAGGATCATAGAAGCCTCAAATATTTCTTCACCCAAAAGGAACTCAACATGCGGCAACGACGTTGGCTCGAGCTATTGAAAGATTACGAACATAACATTCAATATCATTCTGGAAAAGCGCACATGATAGCTAACGCATTGAGTAGAAGATCGTATGCGGGTATGAGTGCGATGTTATTAACACAAAAACCCATTTTGTATGACTTACAAAGGATGGAGATAGAGTTAAAGGCTCCAAGTACCCACGTGATGATATCAAACGTACGAGTAGAACCGAATTTAATCGATAAAGTTAAAGCTTCTCAAGCCACAGACCCAGAGATGATACGTATGAAGAAGAAAGTACAAGAATGTGTTATTCCAGAAGTAAGAATAGATGAAGAAGGAATACTTCGAGTCAACTCCAGACTTTGCATTCCTAACGATTCTGACTTGAAGCATAGAATCATGACGGAGGCACACAACACACCGTTTGCAATCTATCCTGGGAGTACAAAAATGTATCATGATCTTCGACATACATTTTGGTGGAGCAATATGAAAAGAGAGATCGCGGAGTTTATCTTGAGGTGTTTAACTTGTTAACGTGTAAAGGTGGAGCATCAAGTGCCAAAGGGTCTATTGCAACCACTTGAGATTCCAAAATGGAAGTGAAAACACATTATCATGGATTTCGTTACAGGTCTTCCCAAAATTTCTCAAGGTATAGATGCGATTTGGGTTATTGTTGATAGATTAACCTAGTCTGCTCATTTCTTGCCTATACGTGAGACTTATTCCCTTGAACGTCTTGCTCGTATGTACGTGAATGAGATTATGAGATTGTATGGCATGCCAGTATCCATATTTTTGGATCGTGACCCAAGATTTACTTCTCAATTTTGGGTTAGCTTGCAGAAAGCTATGGGCACAAATTTATGATTTAGTTCGGCATACCATCATCAAATGGACAGGCAATCAAAAAGGACTATTCAAACTCTTGAAGATCTATTAAGACTCCGTGTCCTAGATTTTAAAGGAAGTTGGGATAGGTACTTATCATTGGTGGAATTCTCTTACAACAACAAGTTATCAGGAAAGTATAGGCATGGCTCCATTCGAGGCATTGTATGGATAAAAGTGTCGTTCTCTAGTATATTGGGATGAGGTGGGTGAAACAACTTTGTTGGGACCAGAATTAGTACGCATTACTACGGAAAAGATTCAAATGATTCGGAAACGTATAAAGACCTCACAAGGTCGACAAAAGAGTCATGTTGATCTTCATAGAAAGGACGTGGAATTTAATATTAGAGATCATATACTGTTACATATTTCTCCATGGAAAGGAGTTACAAGATTCGGTAAGAGAGGAAAGCTCAATCCACGATTTATTGGTCCATTTGAGATTCTTGACCGAATAGGAAATGTGGCCTATAGACTCACATTACCTCCAAGCGTCTCGTCTTCATAATGTTTTTCACATATCTATGCTTTGTAAATATGTGAAAGACCCAAACCACATTATTGCGTTAGAGCAAGACGAGATAGCCGAAGATTTAACATACGAGGAGGTACCTATCAATATCTTGGATAGGAAAGAACATGTCCTACGAACAAAGGTTATACCACAACTCAAGGTTTTGTGGAGGAACCATGCTATTGAGAAAATGACTTGGGAGTTTGAATCAGAAATGAAAGTGGAGTACCCTCACCTTTTCGAAACACCAAGTACGTACGTCAATTTCAAGGACGAAATTTCATAAGGAGGGGAGGTTGTAAGACCCCAACTTTTTAATAAATAAAATTAAATTTCCTCTATTCATTATATTGAAATAATAAGGAGTTAATTTGATATAATGCTTTGGTTCTTGGTGAAATGTGCAATTTTTGCAAAATAAGCAAGTGGTTATAAAATATTCATTGTTGTTGGAGAATATTCGTTTGGTCGTGGAATATTCTTGCTGTCAAAGAATATTCGTATGACAGCATAGCCATTTGTGGGCCCCATAACGAAAAATGGTCGGATGAAGAAAATGACAAGTTTGAGTTTTTATAAATAACGGCGTAATTGTTACCGTTAACACTGTTGGATTACCTGGTGGTTAAAATACAGTAATACGCGTGGTTGCACAATAGAGCACGGTATTGCACAATATTTTTAAATTATTGATTCTTATATAAGAAGGCACTACTCAATACTTGTTACAGTAATTACTGTTCAATATTTTATTTTATCGATTCAATAATTGATGCGTTGATATTTTATATTATTTTTGTTTTAATAATTATCATTGCACAGTATTTCCCATTATCAGAGCAATAATTAATATTATTTGAATAATATTATTATATAATATTATTGGCACTGTCTAAGGAAGTTCTATCTAGGAGAAATCTTTATCGGATAGACCCCTCTTTCCTGGGAACGACCTGATTGTCATAATTGTGATTCTGTAATATTATTTGAGAATAATTAATTATTGATTTATATGATATGGAAATATTTATTTTATGTGGACATAAATGATGGATAGAAAAATATTTATTTTGTGTGGATATAAATGAAGTAATTAATGCTGAGGTCTTTTATAAGTATTTTGTCGGAATGGAGGTATTAAAAATCGTCAGTATGTGGATTTCAGACATTTTTCGTTTGGAATTTGGAAAAACTTAAATCTACAAAGTTGTAGAGAATTCAATTTTCTATGGAATGAACATAAAATTTGTATTTTTCTTATAAAAGGGCTATTTATTATGAATTATTGAAGTTTCAGAAATAAATATTTTTATTAAAAATATGATGGGCCCCACTTTTGGTTTGTGAGAAATGTGCTGAAATGTTTTTCAAAAGTGGTGGGCTAAAATTTCAAAGTTGGATGCGTAGAAGCCATCAGAGGCAAATTTGTCAGCTTTGGCATGCTAAGCTTTTCCTATAAATAGGGTGCTTAGTTGGAATTGAAAATCACATCAGAAACTGAAGTTTTCTCTCTATATTATCGAGCGTATTTTTGTGAGTATTTAGATACTTTGAGAGTTGATATTCAGTGCAAGTTTCTTTAAGCATCATATCCGATATTTCATTCAGAAGTATTGTTCTTTTGAGGTAAGGGATGTTATTTTTTTTGTAAATGATTTATACTGAAATATTGGTATGAATTTTATTGTTGAATTTCTACCTTTTTGTATTGAGGTTACTATTCACGTATACGGCACTATTCACATATACGGCACTATTCACCAAAAAATAAAATTTTCTCTTCTTTGTCCCAGATGTCTATTATGGTTACTATCTTTGATTGTATCCATGTTTTGATCTTCATTCTTGAATTTTACTCCACCATGGTTTATTATGGAGTATTTTTAAACTTAGATTATCTAAAGTACGAATCTCTAATCTTTATCCTTTTATCTCACTGGATTCGTTCTTAAAATATTTTTAATTATTCTCAGTCCTTAATGGTGATACTTGATGAATATCTTTTAACTGTAGTGTAAAGATGAATGAGATTTGATGAATGAGATTTGATGAATATCTTTGGCCCGTAGTGCAAATATGAACAGGTGTTGAGATGAACATGACCAAATGGTGATACAAATGAATATCTTTGGCCCGTAGTGCAAAGATGAATATTTGCTTCAAGATGTATATTGATTGATGTTAAAGGGATAAAATATTGATGATGGACTTTTAAATTCATAGATGATAGTAGATTTCATTCTCTATTTAACTCTTCTAATGAATTGTCATTTCCGCTGCAGTTGTTGATCTAAAACTTGTTGTTTATTATATTTTATCAGATTTTTTCCCTGTTGAAGACTAAGGATAATTTGTTGTATATTATCTTAGACATAATATTTTTTACTGGGCTAGTTGAGCTCACCATTTTCCTTTTTGTGGAGGAACCATGCTATTGAGAAAATGACTTGGGAGTTGGAATCAGAAATGAAAGTGGAGTACCCTCACCTTTTCGAAACACCAAGTACGTACGTTAATTTCAAGGACGAAATTTCATAAGGAGAGGAGGTTGTAAGACCCCAACTTTTTAATAAATAAAATTGAATTTCCTCTATTCATTTTATTGAAATAATAAGGAGTTAATTTGATATAATGCTTTGGTTCTTGGTGAAATGTACAATTTTTTCAAAATAAGCAAGTGGTTATAAAATATTCATTGTTGTTGGGGAATATTCTTTTGGTCGTGGAATATTCTTGCTGTCAAAGAATATTCGTATGACCGTGTAGTCATTTGTGGGCCCCATAACGGAAAATGTTCGGATGAAGAAAATGACAAATTTGTGTTTTTATAAATAACGGCGTAATTGTTATCGTTAACAATGTTGGATTACCTGGTGGTTAAAATACAGTAATACGCGTGGTTGCACAGTAGCGCACGGTATTGTACAATATTTTTAAATTATTGATTCTTACATAAGAAGACACTACTCAATAATTATTACAGTAATTACTGTTCAATATTTTATTTTATCGATTCAATAATTGATGCGTTGATATTTTATATTATTGTTGTTTTAATAATTATCATTGCACAGTATTTCTCATTATTAGAGCAATAATTCATATTATTTGAATAATATTATTATATAATATTATTGGCAATGTCTAAGGAAGTTCTGTCTAGGAGAAATCTTTATCGGATAGACCCCTCTTTCCTAGGAACGACCTGATTGTCATAGTTGTGATTCTGTAATATTATTTGAGAATAATTAATTATTGATTTATATGATAAGGAAATATTTATTTTATGTGGACATAAATGATGGATAAAAAAATATTTATTTTGTGTGGATATAAATGAAGTAATTAATGCTGAGGTCTTTTATCAGTATTTTATCGGAATGGAGGTATTAAAAATCGTCTTTATGTGGATTTCGGATATTTTTCGTTTGAAATTTGGAAAAACTTAAATCTACTAAGTTGTAGAAAATTCAATTTTCTATGGAATGAACATAAAATTTGTATTTTTCTGATAAAAGGGCTATTTATTATGAATTATTGAAGTTTCAGAAATAAATATTTTTATTAAAAATATGACGGGCCCTACTTTTGGTTGGTGAGAAATGTGCTGAAATATTTTTCAAAAGTGGTGTGCTAAAATTTCAAAGTTGGATGCGTAGAAACCATCAGAGGCAAATTTGTCAACTTTGGCATGCTAAGCTTTTCCTATAAATAGGATGCTTAGTTGGAATTAAAAATCGCACCAGAAACTGTAGTTTTTTTTCTCTATATTATCGAGCGTATTTTTGTGAGTATTTAGAAACTTTGAGAGTTGTTATTCAGTGCAAGTTTCTTTAAGCATCATATCCGATATTTCATTCAAAAGTACTGTTCTTTTGAGGTAAGGGATGTTATTTTCTTCGTAAATGATGTTTTTTCTTTCAATATCATTATACTAAAATATTGGTGTGAATTTTATTGTGGAATTTCTACCTTTTTATGTCAGAGTTATTATTCACGTATACGGCACTATTCACGTATACAACACTATTCACGAATACGATACTATTTACCGAAAAATAAAATTTTCTCTTCTTTATCCCAGATGTCTATTATGGTTACTATCTTTGATTGTATCCATGTTTTGATCTTCATTCTTGAATTTATTCCACTATTGTTTATTATGGAGTATTTTTAAACTTGGATTATCTAAAGTACGAATATCTAATCTTTGTCCTTTTATCTCACTGGATTCATTCTGAAAATATTTTTTATTATCTTCTGTCCTTAATGGTGATACTTGATGAATATCTTTGGCCTGTAGTGCAAAGATGAATGAGATTTGCTGAATATCTTTGGTCCGTAGTGCAAAGATGAACAGGTGTTGAGATGAACATGACCAACTGGTGATACAAATGAATATCTTTGGCCCGTAGTGCAAAGATAAATATTTGATTCAAGATGTATATTGATTGATGTTACAGGGATAAAAAAATTGATGATGGAATTTTAAATTCATAGATGATAGTAGATTTCATTATCTATTTAACTCTTCTAATGAATTATTGTTTTCACTGCAGTTGTTGATCTAAAACTTGTTGTCTATTATATTCTATCAGATTTTTCCCTGTTAAAGACTAAGGATAATTTGTTGTATATTATCTTAGTCATAATATTCTTTACTGGGCTAGTTGAGCTCACCATTTTCCTTTTTGTTCAATTTTTCTTCTCAGGAAGCGTGAATATAACGGGAACTAGTCGGGGTATGGAATGATGGTTCTAGTCAGTTGTTTTAGCAGTCCTCACTATTTTATAAAATAATGTATTAATAATTGTAATGAGGACTTTATCTTAGTGTGGATATTGTCTAGAAGATAATTTTTGTATTTAAACTTACAGTTTATGTGTTGTCGGATTTTGCGCGACAATTGTATTAATGAAGTTGTAGTTGTTTTTGTACCATGTATTTTACGACTTAGAATATATGAGTGATGTATACCTATTTTGGGGGTGTCACAGTAGCCTTACTTTCAATAGTAACGAAAATATCGTGTTCAATAATGTAAGTTGCTAAACAATCATTCATCTTTGAAATTATTTTTGATGGGTTGTCGTTGTTGCAAAAATATCTTGATAATCTTATTAAAATAATTGGAAAAATTTACAAATAATTATTAAATTTGTGAAATTATAAAAAAGAAAAATTACAATATGCTTGAAAGATTTTTTTTTTGATGAGTTAATGTTGTAACTGTTATAAAATTATAAGGGATATCCAGATTCATTCTTATCTTTAATTGTAACTCTTATTTCCATTGAGTTATGAAACTCATGACATTTGAGTTTTGTAACCTCCTAGTATTGATGTTATTATATCTATAAATAATAACATTTGTAAAGTGAATGATGGACATACAAATATACAAAGAGAATACTTTCTTTCTCTAATAATCTTTGTTTTAGTAATCTTTTATAATACGTTATCAGCACGAATTGCTTCTCACTTTCGTCATGAAGATAATTATATTTGAATTGAAGGAGAAGGTATATATATATATATATGCAACATACTGCATGAACATGTATACATGGTAAATGGAAATAATAAATTGTCGTATCTTTGGCTGTGTTTTTTTATTATCATGAGCTTAACCAATATATACGTGCAGCACATAAAGTGATGAATACACAAACATGTGTAATCTAAATACTCATATGCAGGGTTTAATCCAGATGAGTATCTAATGAGATGAAGAAAGACGATATTGACGTGGAATAGATTAAGGATTGTTAAAGAAAATTATGCTAGAGACTTTGTTTACTATATTTATGAATAGGGACTGTCTACTACATTTAGGAATAAGTTAACTGTGAAACTTAACACAAAGACCTTTGTTCCTTTTGTGTTTTTCAACTTTCCACGTTATATTTTTTTTACATCCACACATCAGATATTTCTTCAGTTCTACTTTTTAGTAGGCTTCACACACTGTTATTTTTAAATGTTGCTTACTGTTCACTTACTATTAAATACTTCAATTAGCATCCTTATATTTATGGCTCGTTGTACTTGGTTTGGATGTATGTTATTATAATGAAAAATGTTTGAGAAAAAAGGTAGACATATAAAAGATTTTTCATAGTCAAACTTAAATAAATATATATTGTATGCTTATAAAATTTTTATAACCTGATATTCATGCACATGTGGATAGTTATAATAAATTAAATTTCTAATGATTTTTGATATTTTTGTATGAATTTACAATGACAAACCTTGCCAAACTTGAGTTCGTGGAACTTGATATTATGGGTAAGAATTATTTTTCATGGATCCTTGATGCCGAAATTCATCTTGATGTCATGGGTCTTGGAGACGCCATTAAATACGGTAATGAAACACCTAGTCAAAACAAGGCAAAGACCATGATTTTCTTACGTCATCATCTCCATGAGGAGTTGAAATTAGATTATCTCACAATAAAAGATCCTCTTATTCTTTGGAAAAATTTGAAAGAAAGATATAATCATCAAAAGACAGTTATTCTCCCAAAAGCTTGTTATGATTAGATACATTTACGATTACAGGATTTTAAATCAGTAAGTGAATATAATTATGCAATGTTTAAAATCAGTTCTAAATTGAAATTGTGTGGAGATAATATCACTGATGGAGATATGTTAGAAAAAACATTCTCTACTTTTCATGTCTTGAATGTGTTCCTGCAGCAGCAACATAGTGAACGAGATTTTAAGAAATATTCTGAACTGATTTCATGTCTCCTTGTGGCTGAACAAAATAATGAGCTTTTAATGAAAAATCATGAATCACGACCGACTGGTTCAGCTCCATTCCCTGGAGTGAATGTTACAAGATATAATAATAATTATGGTAGTGGTCGTGGTCATAATAGAGGTCGTGGCAGTTTAATTACTGCAACCATGATACCAAACCTTTAAAGAATGAGGAGAAACAAGAAAAGGGGAAGAATATAAATAACAAAGATACCAAGAAAGAAGAAAATATTTGTTATCAGTGTGGAATGAAAGGACATTGGTCTCATACCTGTTGTACAGTCAAACATCTTGTTGATTTATATCAGTCCTCATTGAAAGGAAAGGAGAATAACATAGAAATAATTTTTCTCATCCACATCAAGATAACGATTATATCTATTTTGATCCTATGGATATAACACACCTTGACGTTGCAGATTTCTTTGAGCAAAATAATGAGCAAGTTAATATTTCTTGTAATGAAAATAATTAGTTCAAAATTATGTTAGTCCTTTTAAGCATGTTTATTTTATGTTAATGTATTTTCTTTATTCCTTTCATTTTAGCTTATTTATGTATTTTGTTTTCTTTATTTAGTGAAGAATTGTTTTATTAAATAAATATAATATTATGTCTTATTATGAACTTATTATATATTTATTCCTTTTTATGAAGAAAATATGGATTTGCGTCATGTTATAAATGAGCCTAATATCAATCGTGGATATATATGCTTAGCAAATAGTGCAACGACACATACCATTCTCAGACATAAGCAATATTTTCAAATCTAAGAATGATGAAAGCAGAAGTGAACACAATATCAGGTTCAACATACTTGATTAAAGGCTCTGGAAGAGCCAATAAAATGCTTCCTAGTGGAACAAAATTTATTATTGATATTGCTTTATTTTCCACTAAATTAAGGAGGAATCTGCTAAGTTTTAAATATATACGACTTAACGGGTACCATATTGAGACAACCAATGAAAATGGTATTGAATATCTTTATATTATATCAAATGTCTCTACTGGAAAACAAATATTGGAAAAATTACCCGTTTTATCTTCAGGTTTGTACTATACAAGTATTAGTACAATTGAAGTCAATGCAATAATGAACCAGAAGTTCAATGAATCAAATAATTTTATTATTTGACATGACCGGTTGGGTCATCCTGGATCAATAATGATGCGAAGAATTATAGAGAATTCACATGGCCATCCATTAAAGAACCAGAAGATTCTTCAATTTAAGGAATTCTCGTGTGCTGCTTGTTCTCAAAGCAAATTGGTCATTATACCATCACCAGATAAAGTTGGGATTGAAACCCCAAGGTTTCTAGAATGTATTCAAGGAGATATTTGTGGGCCTATTCACCCGTCAAGTGGACCATTTAGATATTTTATAGTTTTAATAGATGCATCTACAAGATGGTCACATGTTTGTTTATTATCAACTCGCAACCTGGCGTTTGCGAGATTACTTTCTCAAATTATTAGATTACGAGCACAACATCCATATCATACAATCATGACTATTCGTCTTGACAATGCTGGTGAATTCACATCCCAAACATTTAATGATTATTGTATATCACTTGGGATAAATAATGAACATCCTGTTGCCCATGTTCATACTCAGACTGGTCTTGTTGAATCATTTATTAAACGCCTCCAGTTAATTCCAAGACCATTGCCCATGAGAACAAAACTTCCTATCTCTGTTTGGGGACATGCTATTTACATGCAACAACACTTTTTCGCATTAGGCCAATATCATATCATAAATTCTCCCCATTGCAATTGGTTTTTGGTCATGAGCCAGATATTTCCCATCTAAGAATATTTGGTTGTGCGGTATATGTTCCAATTTATCCTCCACAACGTACAAAGATGGGTCCTTAAAGGAAGCTGGGATTATATATTGGGTTTGAGTCCCCATCAATAATTAAATATCTTGAACCCTTAACAGGTGATTCATTTACGGCACGATTTATCGACTGTCATTTTGATGAGACTATATTCCCAGCATTAAAGGGAGAAATTAAATAGTTGGATAAAGATATAACTTGGAATGCATTGTCATTATTGAATTTTGATTCTCGTACAAAATAATGTTAACAAAAAGTTCAAAAGATACTTAGTTTACAAGATATAGGAAATCAGCTACCAAATGCATTCACTGACTAAAAAGGAGTAACCAAATCTCATATACCAGCTGTAAATGCTCCATCTTTGATTGAATTCCCAATAGGAAAATCCAAAAATTGTAGAAAATGAGTCTAAGGTACGCCAGACGCGTGGTAGACCAATTAGTTCGAAAGACAAAAATCCTCGGAAAAGAAAAGAAGTAAATAAACAAGTTAAAATTATTGAAGAGTAAAATATTCATGAAGATATAGACATAGCTAATCATAAAACCCCAGAAGAGGTTCAGGTACCTGAAAATAATAAAAATGATGAGATCTCGATAAGTTATGTCTCTATAAAGAAAAGATGGAGCCGGAGTGAGATAGTTTTTGACAATAGTTTGATATAATTAATGAAAACGAGGATTTTGAGCCTAATTCTGTCGAAGAATGTAAACACAGAAATGATTGGCCAAAATGGAAAGAAGTAATATAGGTAGAATTAAAATCACTTGCAAAACTTGAAGTTTTTGGACCTGTAGTCCAAACATCCGAAGAAGTAAAGCCTGTTGGATACAAATGGGTATTTGTGTGAAAAAAAATGAGAAAATAAAATCGTAAGATATAAGGCACGACTTGTGGCACAAGGGTTTTCACAAAGACCTGACATTGATTATGATGAAATATATTCTCCTGTGGTAGATGTAATTACATTGCGATGTCTTATTAGCCTAGCAACTCATGAAAAACTAGATATGTGTCTAATGGATGTTGTTACAGCCTATTTATATGGGTCAATTGATAATGATGTTTATATAAAAATCCCTGAAGGATTTAAAATGCCTGAAGCATATAATTCAAATCCCCGGGAAGTTTACTCAATCAAGTTGAAAAGGTCCATATATGGGTTAAAGCAATCAAGACGAATATGGTATAATCGTCTTAGTGAATATTTATTAAAGGAGGGGTATAATAATAACCCTATATGCCCATGTTTTTTTTTATAAAGAAGTCAGAATTCGGTTTTGTTATCATTGCTGTGTATGTTGATGATTTAAATATTATTGGAACTCGTGGACAGATTCTAAAGACAATGAATTATTTAAAGAAAGAATTTGAGATGAAAGATTTAGAAAAAACAAAATTTTATCTCGGCCTGTAGATCGAGCATTTAGCAAATGAAATTCTCATTCATTAGTCCACTTAATTATACAGAGAAGGTTCATAAAAGATTTTATATGGATAAAGCTCATCCATTGAGTATTCCAATGGTTGTTAGATCACTTGATGTGAAAAAGGACCCTTTTAGACCTCGTGAGGATAATGAAGAATTACTTGGTCCTGAAGTACCATACCTCAGTGCAATTGGTGCATTAATGTATCTTGCTAATAATACACGACCTGATATAGCATTCTCTGTGAATTTGTTAGCAAGATATAGATCTTCTCCTACCCAGAGACATTGGAATGGGGATAAACATATTTTTTGTTACCTACGAGGAGTTATGGATATGGGCTTATTTTATTCAAATAATGATAATCATAAACTAGATGGATATGCTGATACAGGGTATTTATCTGATCCACATAAAGGTCGATCTCAAATAGGTTATCTCTTTATGTGTGGTGATACTGCTATATCATGGAGATCTAGAAAGCAAACATTAGTTTCCACATCATCTAATCATGCTAAAATACTTGCAATCCATGAAACAAGTCGAGAATGTGTATGGTTGTGATCAATGACTCAACATATTCGTGAAACATGCTGTTTATCCTCTAGCAAAGGAACTCCAACCATTCTGTACGAAGACAATGTTGCATGTATAGCTCAATTAAAAGGAGGATACGTCAAAGGAGATAGAACAAAACACATCTCACCGAAATTCTTTTTCACACATGACCTTGAAAAGTGTGGTAACATTGATGTTCAGCAAATTTGCTCAAAAGATAATCTAGCAGATTTGTTCACTAAAGCATTACCAACTGCAACATTTGAAGGATTGTGTCGCAATATTGGAATGCGACAGCTGAAGGACTTAAGAATACATTCATGAGGGGGAGCTAATACGCGCTGCACTCTTTTTTCCTTAACGAATGTTTTTTCCCATTGGGTTTTTCCTAGTAAGGTTTTTAATGAGACAACTTTCAATGCGTATGAATATATAATAGACATCCAAGGGGGAATGTTATAAAATTATATTGGATGTCTAGATTCATATATTGGATGTCTAGATTCATTTTTATCTTTAATTGTAACTACCATGTCCATTGAGTTATGAAACTCGTGACCTTTGAGTTTTGTAACCTCCTAGTATTGATGTTATTATATCTATAAATAATAACATTTGTAAAGTGGATGATGGATATACAAATATACGAAGAGAATACTTTCTTTCTCTAATCATCTTTGTTTTAGTAATCTTTTATAATAGTAACTAGCTAACTAAAAATGACTATAAAAAAATAGCAGAGTGGGTATAAATTTGTGACATTCATTAATTTTATAGGTAAACCCTTTATATAGAAGGGGAGGGGGTAAAGGAGGACAAATTTAACATCCCCCCTCCTAAAAATTTAGTGGGGGTAAATTTCCCCTCTGCCCAGAAGATGAATCCGCCACTGATTGCAATACTTTTACTATTAAAAATGCAACATTTTTCTCTTCAATAACATATAGTAAATTAAAAACCACTAAATTTGTTATAAATACTAATAAAAAAAAGAAAATGAAAAATGAAGGTACATGAACAAATTATTGATCATAGAATAATAACCTTGTGTTTTTTAGGAGACGGTCTAATCAACTTTGCTTCAAAAGAAAAAAAATTCGTAAATAATTTCATTTGCCGGCAAAACTCCAATCTCTTAGATTTATAAAAATGGCCCAAGTATGTATTTAAAAATATTAAACTCTCTGATTCAAAATAATTAATTATGAAAAGAGTTGACCCAAATAATTATATACTAAATATATTCGGAGAGGATCTCCGACGGACTGGTCCGTTGACAGACCGACTACGACGACGATTTCGTCGCTATAGCTGGTCCTTCAACGGACCAGTCGGTTGGAGAACCGGTTTTTTTGTTAGTCCTCAAAATATAATATCTTTTTCACGTTTAGTCAACAAATTGTGGTGTTGTTCACGTTTAGTCCTCAATCTATAATTGTTTTCATATTTAGTATTGTTTAATTGCTCTATTTTTATAAGGTTGGACAAAGATTACATAAATAACAAAGTTTGGAGACAAAATACGTGAAGAAAATAGTTTGTGGACTAAACGTGAACAACTATAGTTTGAGAACTAACGAAGAAGTAGGGCAGCCTATAAGACCCCAACTTTTTATGAATAAATATTTTATTTTCTTTAATTATTATTTTGGATAATAATGTGTTAATTTGTTATAATGCTTTAGTTATGAGTGAAATGTGCAAATTTTACAAAGTAAACAAGTGGTAATAAAATATTCGTTTTGTCAGGGAATATTCGTTTTAGTCGGGAATATCCATATGACGGTGAAATCATTGGTGGACCACATAACGAAATAACTGTCGGATATAGAAAGCGACAGAAATAACCTTTTTATAAAAATAAAGGCAAAACTTTTACTGTTAAATTATCCGGTGATAAAAGTACAGTAATAAGCGTGGTTGCACAGTGACACACGGTATTGCACATTATCTCTAATTATTGATTCTTACGTAAGAAGTCACTCAATAATTGATACAGTAAATTGCACAGTTTTTCATATTATTGATGCAATAATTGCTACAGTGACAATTGAATAGTATTTTACATTATTAACTTAATAATTGTCACGACACAGTAACTTATATTATTGAAATGATATTATTAGATAGCATTATTGATAATGTCTAGAAAGTTCTGTCGAGAAAAGGGGTTAAGTCATATAATTGCGCGCTAATTGGGAGAAATTCTTATCGAAAAGCCCCCTCTTTCCTGGGAACGATCTGGTTGTCAATATTGTGATTCTATTATATTAATTAGGAATAATTATTGAAAGATTGAAGAGTTGTAAATAATTGATGAATAAATAAAAAATTATTGATAAATATGATAAGTAAATATTTGTTTAATTTGATATAAATGGAAAAATTTTAGCATGAGATATTTGTTGAAAGTTTGGCATATTAATTTTTTCGTGGATCCATAATTATCTTATCTGATAAAATATTCATTAAGATATATTATTATAATATATTATAATGGTATAATTTTATAAATTATAATAGTTTAAATAGTAAAACATGTGAAAAATGATGGAAGTGAGAAGCTTGGTTTTGAAAACCATATTTTCAAAACAAGTAGGCTACAAAATTCCTCCGTAGGCAAAATTTGTTAGAAGTGTTGTGCTACCACTTTTCTATAAATAGGTTTCTTAGTTAAACAATGAAAATCACACCTGAATCCGAAAATTCTCTCTCTATAATATTGAACGTATTTCTTGTGAGTATAAGGATATTTTGAGTGTTGATAGCAGTAAAAGATTTTCTCAACATAATATTTGTTATTCCAGTCAGAACTACTTTCATACTAAGGTAAATGATATTATTATTATTTTTGTAAAGGAGGTTATTTTCTTTCAATACTCGTAAATGATATTATTTCCTTCCATACTCGTAAGGGATATCATTTTCTTTCATACTCCATATTATGTAAGTGATATTATTTCATCTTGTATTCCTAAATTTAAACTTACTATGATAAGTATTGCTTCTATAATTCCTGAAATGATTAGAAATTGTGCTTCATCTAATATCATTTCACTGGAATATTGGTCTGAACTTTCTTATTAAATTTATAACTTTTCATGTCTGGGTACTATTCATACGATACTATTTATGGGCACTGTTCATACGGTACTATTCACATAATTTAATTTCTTTTTTTTTTGTCCAAGTTATCTTTTGTGAACCTTATTCTTGAAATTGAATCCGTGTTATGGTCTCACTTGATTCATTCTTATTGTCATTATCATAATCCTCAGACTTAAATTATGTTGTAAGTAATCTTTGGCCCGCAGTGCAAAGATGAACTGTTGATTGATGATTATCTTTGGCCCATAGTGCAAAGATGAACTGCTGATTGATATCTTTGGCCCATAGTGCAAAGATGGATAGGTGTTTGACATGATCATGACCACTGGTGATACAAACGATTATCTTTGGCCCGTAGTACATAGATAATTCGTTGATTGGAAATAATTATTGATTGATGTTACAGAGATAAAATATTGACGATGGACTTTTAAATTATAGAAGATAGTAGACATCATGCTCTACTTGAATATTCTAATGGATTTTTATTTTTGCTGCAGTTGTTGATCTAAAACTTGTTGTCTATTGTATTCTATCAAATTTTTCCCTATTGAGGACTAATAATAATTTATTCTATTATCTTAGTCATAATATTCTTTACGGGGATAGTTGAGCTTATCTTTTTCCTTTTTGTTCCATTTTTTTTCTCAGGAGGCCAGAATATAGCCGAGACTAGTCGGGATGTGGAGTGATAGTTCAAGACGGCTATTATAGAAGTCCTCACTATTTTTGTAAAATAGTGTATCAATAGTTGTAATGATGACTTTATTTGAGTTTGGATATTGTTTACAAGACAATATTTATATTAAAACTCATAGCATATGTGTTGTCGTATTTTGCACGACAGTTGTATTAATGAAGTTTATATTTGGTTTCTGTACCATATATTTGACGAGTCATAATTAGTTGTGTGGACCTATTTTAGAGGCGTCACACAACCAATAAGTCAAATCTTGATTTTGATTTGATTTACACTAGCACAATTTATTGAATCAAAATTCCAGCTCATTTATTTATGATTTGTGATAATTTGATTTATTGGATCAATATTTCAAATAAGCCAAAATTAAGGATTAGATTTGATTTGATCCACCAAAAAAAATCATGGATTATATAGTAATAGTTATATTTTTGTTTTTTATGGGATTATCCATATGATAACTTAAAATAATCATATGTTATGTTTTTTTTTTCCAAGATTAATTAAAGGATTGGATAAAAAAATATCATTTAGATTATTATACCCTTACTAGTAATAACATATTTTAAACTATAATTTAAACTTATTTATACATTAAAAAATGATGAACAATTAATTATAAACTTTTAAATGATGTTTTAATAAGTTAATGAGTTTATAATGCTTCACCATGCTCTTTTTATGTGAAATATTTGAGAACCAAATTATCATAAATTAGTACATAAATTAACAAATAAATAATGTAAAATACATGATATGTGAAATATTAAAATTTCATTAGAAATTACCAAAACGAAAATTAGAAGAAAGATTAGGATTAGCTATTAGCTTGTAAATTTGAGTACTTTCTTAGGAATTAACTATAATTTTATTCTTCCCAAGTACATTAATAACAATAAATATGTCCAGGTTAGACTCGTTTGTTTAGTTGTTATTTTTATGCAACATTATAGTAATTATCTTGGGACAATTATGTGTATTCGGTGATTTATTTATTTATATGTATGGTCTTGTGTACGACAAAATATTTGGTTCTTTCGTTTGAAAATTAAAAATTATTTTGTTCAATTCATTAATTTTAAAACAAAAAATGTATTTTTAATTTTACTAATTTTTTGACAAATATCAAGAACATGTTCTTTAAAATATTTTTCAAAAAAATTATTATTTCAAAATATATCTATAATTTTAAAACAAAATATGCAACAGACATATATTCTGACATTTTTACACTACTTAATTTATGAAATGAGATATAATTAATTAATGATTTATGAAATGAGATATAATTAATTAATGATACTAGTAAGTAATAAGGGTTCAATTAAGATTTTTAAAGACTTTTTTAAATGACAAACTTTTGTAGAATTTATAGATTTTAATGACTTTTAAAGATTTTTTTAAAATGACTTTTATAGACTCCATGAAATAAGTAACAGACTTTTATAAACTTTTTATCAAGACTGTGATAGACTTTTGTATACTTCTAATATATAAAATTGAAAGATTATTAGATTTAAGATTAAAATTTTGCTACACAGTTAAATCATTTATTATATTTTTTAGTGCATATATTATAAATAATAATCTACTGCTTATGATAACAACTTTTAGAAAATATATTATACAAAAATTTTAAGTTCTAACAATATTATTTTATCTAAGCATTAGAATACATATATATTATAATATATTTATTACATGGCTTCTGATCATTCAATAATTGGCTTCATAATTTTATTTATTTTTCCTTCGTAGAAAACAAAATTCACACTCTTGTGTGAGCGTGTGATTAAATACCATATTGATTACTTTACTACTATATATATATAGTATAGTATACTTAATAATAAGACAAAAGCTTTAAATATATATACATACATAATCTTCACAATTGATTTGAGAGTTTTATGATTTTATCTCACTTTTATTAAACAACCTTCTTTCGTCTTTGTATTGGATGTTTTCGAACTGCCTCTTTCTCTCTTACCAATTTACTGTGCATTTTTCCTCTTTCCTCGATTACACTTACTGCGAGACAGATTAGGTCTTTAGTTATTTGTTTACTTATTAATATATCTTGTTAATTCTCTTAATTATAATATGATTTAATTTTATCCACATATAAATTAAATTCAATTAGTTTTTAAGGCCCAAATTTTACCAAATTAATTTAGTGTCCTTAACACTAATATACAACAATTAGAAAGTATTTACAAAAATAAAACACACACAAAATAATTACAAAAATAACAAAACACAATATATTACTATTCCTAAAATCACGTATCATTAACTCCTACACGTCAGTTATTTTCCTTTCATATTTGTAACCCATCGCACCTAAATTCAAGCAACTGATAAAACATGCAACTCCAAATCAATCGGAATAACAGATCAACGCCAAATCAATCGAAGAAGCCAAAATCGGAGAAGACGAAGCTTCCTGTCGCGACGTAACTCGAAATCGGAGAAGACGAAACCTGTTGTCGCGACGCATCGCTAAGATCGAAAAAAGTATACAAAATCAACAACGCCTTCAAGTTTAGTAACCAGAAACTTAATTACTGCAGTGATTGTTGAATACAAGATCAACATCAACTTCGATACAAACACTGAGGTATTTGATTTTAAAAATTATAAGCACATGGTTACCTATTGTTACTACGAATTACTATATTGGTTACCTTTTCTTAAGTTTTTCGCACTTAAAATTGTCACAAAGTAAGAATACTGAATGTTTTGATTGCAAAATGTATTTCAAAACATGTTTTATATTATGGTTACTAAGGTTAAATAAATTGGTTACTGTATACTGCTATATTGGTTACTGACTATTTTGTCTTGGTTACTGTGTAACATTATACTGTCTAATGCTGTATTAGTTACAGACTAATGTTGTCTTGGTTACTGCATAATTACTAATTAATGTTGAATTGGTTACTGACTAATGTTGACTTGGTTACTATGTAACATTCTTTTGGTTACTGACTAATGATGACTTGCTTACTGTGTAAAATTATAATGGTTACTGACTAATGCTGACTTGGTTACTATGTAAAATTATAGTGCTGACTTGGTTACTAACTAATGCTGACTTGGTTACTGACTAATGCAAACTTAATTACTGTAATGATTAATTGGTTACTGTAATATTGGTTGCTGAAGCATATTAATGTATACTTCTAATTATATTTTTTATATTAATGGTTACTAGTTAGCTACATTGGTTACATTCTTACAAAGTTTGCCTTTAGTTGGTAACAAACAAATTATACTAGTTATTTTTTACTATAAAAATGCAATACAGAATGTATTTATCTTGTGTATACTATGTAAATATATGTTGGTTACTGTTGGTCGATTTCACAACCGATAAACACGCGCAAGTATACGCGGTCTAACAAGTAATACAGTGATAAGAGAGTGTCGAACCCACGAGGACAAAGATTTAACAGGAAACAACTACTAAGGTAAAGTCGTTACTAATCTTATCTAAACAAAAGAAATAGATGGTTGGTTAAACAATTTCTATAGGACAATCAAATTGCGAAAAGAAGCAGCTCTAAGAAATGAAGATAGGATTACAACTCCCCTAATGCTTCGCCTAATCTTCTAACTCTCCGTAATATAAACAAATCAAGGAATAGCCAACCGAGATTAAAGTAAGCATTAGCTTCTGTCGAATGTCAAATGCTCATCCTTGACAAGCTAGAACACAATATGTCTATTGGTGATTCTAATTTGACCAAGGTCTTTATGCTCAACTCCAAGGTCATACAAGGCAAGTGAGGATATGTCTATCCTACTAGCACAATAAGCCCACAATTAAATGTCAGGACAAAACAGGTGTCATTGTATTTAAAGGAAGACAGTAATATCCATTTATCAATTTCCACTACTATCAGAACCTATTTCTTTATCAAGAAATTAGACATTATAAGCAAAATACAACAACCCATTCCAAAATGCTTCATTAAATAAAACGAGAGAGAAAGTCGATTAAGCTATTCAAAAAGTTACATTGCAATCCTAACAATGGAGTTAGTTCATAACTATGGGACTAACACAAAGTTCTAATACACTACCCATTTCAGACAAATACAATAAATAGAAGATTTGAAATAAGAAAAACCCCTATAGAAAGGAGTAATCTTCAGTCAAGCAATCTCTTTACGCGCACGATCTGAAAATATAGAGAGCAATGGATCTCTTTGCTACAAGCTTTTTTTCTTCCTCCTTGCTATGATCTATCCTCCTTTTCTCCTCTTCTATTATCAGCCTCCTCCTCCTTAATTTATCCTATCTTTTTTTGCTAGGTCAAACAATTCCTGTCTGCTTGGGAATCGGAGGTGGAGCCGCGGCGCGGGCCACTAAGCCTTGAGTCACGCTGCGGCGCTGCATAAGCAACTGGGACACGGAGCTCGCGCTGCAGCGCGAGTCTGAATAGGATAAGTGGTGCCGCGGCGCGGCTATCGTCAGCGTGGGCCAGATTGTGGCGCTACGGCGCGGTCAATGACCCTGGCATTGGCGCCGCGGCGCGGGAAAGCGCAAAATGACAGTTTTGCCCCTTCAAGGCAGCACAAACACTGCGAAGCTCTGCAATGCAACGATTAAACACAAAAACACTATATTCCCAATAAAACTATATAAATAACTATGAATCCAGGCAAGTCTTTAAGGAAGAAAATATCCGATTCGCAGGTTTAAATCCCACTCATCAAATACCCCCAAACTTAAGTCTTTGCTTGTCCTCGAGCAAACTATCTAACACAATAATAACAGTAGACACTAAGAATGCGAAAGAAAAATAAAAATATATACTAGCATCGCAGCTACGATTATCTATAAAAACTACCCCCAAAAGAATAAGTCAAACACGGGGATGAACAAGGGTTCATTCTATTTCAAGAATAAGACTGTAATCGATCCAATCTGTGCACGTGTGTGAAGATCAACCGTCCTGACTAATCATAGCTCAAATAAGCTCGCATAGTTGATTGTTAAAACCAAGCACACTCCGCAACTTAAACATTCAACAAGCATTAAGAACAAGACGTAAATGCAGGAAAAGATCAAAAGGTTTTAGCAAGCCGACAGTAAAATCAGACTCAGACAGTACTTAATTACCTTAGGCTAATCAGAACTACCCATGAATGAGCTTTTGATCAGCGACTCCCAAGCCAGACGGCTTTAGGGCACTAGGTGTAGAACACCCCTAAGAATCTAATAACTCGAGCAGTAAAGGCCACGTAATCAACATAAGCCAACTGAGACTTCACAACAAGAACAAATATTTATCAGCGAGTGCATTTTATGCTCCATCTCGATATCGGCTCTGCGTTTATGGGCGAGTGCGTTTTACGCTCCATTTCGACCCACCGCACAACTTTCGATATAAACATTTTTTTTTTCAAACGAGTTCTCGATATCGGCTCTGCGTTTATGGCCGAGTGCGTTTTACGCTCCATCTCGACCCACCGCACAAATTTCGATATAAACACCCTTAGCTAGAAACCAAGATCCAAAACTGCATAAACACCCAAGTCTTTTATTACCTTGCACAAATGAAAGTTTATAAGAGTGAACAACTAGTCAACACAATAAACACACAAACTAAATTCGAAAAATAACTAGTTAACACAGCTGCCTTTGATAATGTTCACCAGCTCAGCCTGGTACTGCATTGTTATCTCCTGCCTTTGAGCCACAACAGCGATATGCCTCCGCTGTCTCTGTGCCTCGGCGTCCTGTTTCTGATGCAGCAGGGTGAGGGATGCCATGATGTCTGCCAAAAGACCCTGACTAGCCGGTCCTGCCTCAGGTGGTTGAGGAGGCTCTGGTTCGGCGGAAGGAGGTGGTGTTGTAGGCGGTCCGTACCCTTCGCCCCTTAAATGAGACTCAACCCCATCCCAAACAGTGAAGCGTTTGATCGTCAGATGGTCAATTACAGTCATGGGCGGCGAAACTTTCTCATCAAGCCCCCACTGTACCCCTGCTTGCTTTCACAATGTCGTGATCACTGATGGATGGGGAAGTCCCGAAACGACTGTACTCTTGATTGCCTTAATGATCGAGTCGTGGATGAGAACTCCTATATCCACGTTCAAGCCCGTGACAATGGCGAATAACAGAATTTCCCGGTCTTTAGTCACATCGCTTAGGTGACGGGTTGGTAGCATGGAGGCGCAAATGAAGCTGTACCACGCCTTCCCATAGCGACTGAGCGCAGCAGCCGGGAAGCTGTTCTTTTCACCTGTATAATCATTTTTCTTCCAAGACGTTTCGGGCTTGCAGAGCCTTTTGATAATATCTTCCTGGTCATAACTGCGGAGTCCCAGCTGCATATAATCATTACCCGCGTAGTCGGGTGCCTCGAACAGTGCATTGATTATTTTATTGTCAAATGACACCGGCCTACCCCTGACTATAACCACAGCAGGACCATCAGGACTGGCGTTAGCATAGAATTCCCGAACCATAGGCACAACAGCAGATACGGGCAGTTTGGTGAAGTTTACCCACTTCCGCTCGATAATCATATTCATGAGCTCCCCGTCCTTTCTATCGGGCCGCAACCCCCGTTCAGGAAGCAAATTGCGCTTGCCAAAGGAGTCTCTGTACCACTTCCAAGTTGCCTCACTGACAAACTCGGCGGGGTCCCAAGCCTGTAGTGGTGCCGCGGCAGAAGACGAAGATCCACCGACACTAAGACGCTGCCTTTTTGGTGCCATGGTAACAGTAGGCTTGATTCAAACTCTACCGTAACGACCCTCGAAGCACTGCCAATCTCAACCCCAATGCAAACCCAGCAAAAATTAAGCCAAGACAGCCCCAATTGGCCTACACTTTTGGCTCAGGCAATTTTTCAAACACCTTGCGTGCGATATCTAAACAACACTTAGACAGCCCTTAATTGAAATTGCTCTAACGACTTTCGTCAGTGGAAATCACCCCAAATCACAGAAGAAGAAGAACACGGAAAAGAAATTAAACAAAATCTCTGATCGAAAGAAAACCCTCAAAAATTACCTTTGGAAGTAAACCCTAGCACTTGAGTGGGGAAGCCTTTGATGAGAAATTGATGCTTAAATCAAATTTTATAGGATGAGTAAAGACACGACCGATGGATGCAGTGATATGGCTGATGGGTCGTATGCGTGCAGGCTGCCAAGAGGGAGAGGGCTGAGATGGTTGAGATAAAATGGAGACTTGGCCGATCTGCTTGCTTTATAAAGCAACTGGAAAAACAAAAACTCGCTAATGGCGCCGCGGCGCGAGGGATTGCCCACTGCTCGGCGCCGCGGCGCGAGTTAGCAGTAGCTGGGCACTTCTTGTGGCGCCGCGGCGCGAGATCCTCTTTGTTGGATGGCTCCGCGGCGCGAGTTAGCAGTAGCTGGGCACTTCTTGTGGCGCCGCGATGCGAGATCCTCTTTGTTGGATGGCGCCGCGACGCGAGTTAGCAGTAGCTGGGCACATCTTGTGGCGCCGCGGTGCGAGATCCTCTTTGTTGGATGGCGCCGCGGCGCGAGTGCTGAACTCTGAGCCCCTTTTTTCATCTGTTATCTGCAAAGACCAAAACAAGCACAACAACTACACTACACAAGCAAACATACATTGTTAAAAACACAGTAAACACTATTATAAAATGCAGATTATCTTACAAAACATGTTGCCTGAAAATGAGAGACACAAAACATAAAAGCTATCAGCTAAGCTAAGTAATAAAATGAACAATCACTAAGTAAACTTGGAATCAGTGAAGAAACAAATAAAATTTATACCGAGATGGGGGTGCCTCCCCACCAAGCGCGTGTTTTATAGTCGTCGGCTTGACTATTCATCCCGACTTAGATCGGGTCTCCAAGTGTAATGGAGGTATTTTGACGGTCAACCTCGCCGCCCCAGTAGTGCTTTAAACGTTGCCCATTCACCTTGAATGTGGAATCAGAATTTAGATCCTTAAGCTCTATTGCTCCATGTGGATAAACCTTAGCTACTGTGAAGGGGCCCGACCATCGGGACTTTAGCTTCCCGGGAAACAATTTTAGCCGGGAGTTAAGCAGAAGAACTTGCTGACCCGGTTCAAAATGCCTCTCAAGGATCTTCTTGTCATGCCACTTCTTGGTCTTTTCCTTGTACAACTTGGCATTTTCATATGCCTGCAGACAAAATTCATCTGCTTCATTCAGTTGTAACAGCCGCTTTTCGCCGGCTGCCTCAAGATCAAAGTTAAGCTTTTGAATCGCCCAGTAAGCGTTGTGCTCCAATTCGATCGGGAGATGACAAGCTTTTCCATAAACTAGTCGGTAAGGGGACATTCCGATGGGCGTTTTATAAGCTGTGCGGTAGGCCCATAATGCATCATCAAGCTTCTTTGACTAATCCTTACGGGTTGGGTTAACGATCTTTTCTAGGATTCGTTTCACCTCTCGGTTCGAAATTTCAACTTGGCCGCTGGTCTGAGGGTGGTAAGCAGTGGCTATTTTATGAGTTACCCCATACTTGGCTAGAAGTGCTTCAAAATACTTATTGCAGAAGTGCGACCCTTCATCGCTAATTATGGCCCGAGGTGTGCCAAAACTGATGAAAATATTCTTTTTGAGGAACTGAAGCACCACCTTCGAATCATTTGTCGGCAAGGCAATTGCTTCCACCCACTTTGAGACATAGTCAACTGCCACCAGGATGTAGAGATTGTTGAACGAGGAAGGGAATGGTCCCATAAAATCAATGCCCCAGACATCAAACAACTCTACTTCCAAAATATTTTGCAGCGGTAGTTCATGCCGCTTTGAAATAGTGCCCACCCGTTGGCATCTGTCACAATGCATCACATACGCGTGAACATCTTTAAAAAGGGTGGGCCAATAAAATCCTGACTGTAGCACTTTAGCGGCAGTTCGCTGGCCTCCGAAATGACCTCCATAATTAGACGAATGGCAATGATGCAACACGTCTTCAATTTCTTCTTCAGGCAAACATCTACGCAAGATCTGATTCGAACACTGTTTGAATAGGAAGGGCTCATTCCAAAAATATTGCTTGGTATCTTTAAGGAATTTCTTCCTTTGTTGGAAACTCAGGCCTTGAGGGATAACTTGGCAAGCGACGTAATTTGCGAAGTACGCATACCACGGGGCTTTGCCATGTACCAATAAGAGCTGCTCGTCTGGAAAAAAATCATTTATAGCCCTGTCGGCTTCAGTAGACGATGTAGTGTTTTCCAATCTACTTAAATGGTCGGCAACTTGATTCTCAGTTCCCTTCTTGTCTCTGATTTCTAAGTCAAATTCTTGTAGGAGCAAAACCCACCGTATCAATCTCGGCTTAGCGTCCTTCTTTTCAATCAAATACTTGATTGCCGAGTGATCGGTGTATACGATCACCTTCGTCCCGATGAGGTATGAACGGAACTTATCAAAAGCATACACTACTGCCAGCAGCTCCTTCTCAGTGGTAGTATAGTTTAACTGAGCGTTCGTCAGTGTCTTGCTTGCATAGTAGATAGTGTGGAAGACTTTCTCCCTTCTCTGGCCTAAAACTGCCCCTATAGCAAAATCACTAGCATCGCACATAAGCTCAAAAGGGTAGGTCCAGTCAGGAGCTACCACAATAGGTGCTGTGACAAGTCTTGTCTTTAAGGATTCAAAAGCGCTCAAGCAGGCTGCATCAAAGTGGAAGGGCTGATTTTTTTCCAGCAGGGTGCACAACGGTTTGGTAATGCGCGAAAAGTCCTGGATGAACCTTCTGTAAAATCCGGCGTGCCCGAGAAAACTCCTTACCCCTTTTACTGAGGTGGGCGGGGGAAGGTTGTTGATAACATCTATCTTGGCCTTATCAACTTCAATACCTCCAGCAGAAATCCGATGTCCCAAAATAATGCCCTCTTCAACCATGAAGTGACACTTCTCCCAATTTAGCACTAGGTTGGTTTCAGCGCAGCGATGGAGAACTGCAGCCAGATTTGTTAGGCAGTTATCAAACGAGCTCCCAAACACAGAGAAGTCGTCCATGAAGACCTCCAGGGTCTTTTCAACCATGTCAGAGAAGACTGACATCATACACCGCTGAAACGTAGCGGGGGCATTGCACAGCCCGAAAGACATCTTCCGAAAGGCAAAAGTCCCATATGGACATGTGAATGTCGTTTTCTCCTGATCTTCCGGGGCGATAGAAATCTGATTGTACCCCGAGTACCCATCCAGTAAACAGTAGTATTCATGTCCCGCCAACCGATCGAGCATTTGAGAAATTGAAAGGAAGAGGAAAGTGATCCTTACAGGTTGCTTTGTTCAGTTTCCTGTAATCCATGCACACTCTCCACCCAGTCACCGTCCTGGTGGGAATAAGTTCATTATTCTCATTGGGCACAACTATCATGCCTCCTTTCTTGGGCACACACTGGATCGGACTAACCCACGGACTATCGGAGATGGGGTAGATAATGCCCGCATCAAGCAATTTAATGATTTCTTTCCTGAAGACCTCCTTCATTATCGGATTTAGCCACCTCTGGTGCTCTATAGAAGGTTTTGAGCCTTCCTCCAATAGGATCTTGTGCATGCAAAGAGTTGGACTGACCCCTTTTATGTCAGCAATCGACCATCCCAAGGCTGTTTTGTACTTCTTTAGCACAAGGAGCAACTTCTCTTCCTGACACTTGGTTAGAGAAGCAAAAATTATCACAGGTAATGAAAGAGAATTTCCCAAATATGCATACCTTAGATGGTTAGGCAACGGTTTTAGCTCAAGAACTGGAGGCTCAATGATTGACGGCAAACCCTTGGAAGTTGATGCCTCATCATCTTTAAGAGACTCGAATTGGCGGTGCGAATGCCTTGATCTTAACGGATCATCAAGCCACATGGCACATTCAATATGCGATGGCTCTTCCGTAGTACTCGCCCCTGTTAGTGTAGCTTCTAGAGAATCTTTAATGCACGTTTCTGAGAATACCCCATTCACTGAATCAGCAATCGTAGTGACCTGGAAGCAATCCTCAGGGGTGTTAGGATATTTCAGAGCACGGAAAACATTGAATGTCACCTCTTGGTCTTGAACTCTCATTGTTAGCTCCCCTTTTTAGACGTCGATCAGGGTCCTTCCAGTTGCCAAAAATGGCCTTCCCAATATTATCAGGATTTCCCTATCTTCCTCAAAATCAAGAACTATGAAATCTGCCGGAAATATGAACTTGTCCACCTTCACTAGCACATCCTCCACAATTCCCTTCGGATAAGTTAAAGATCTGTCAGCCAATTGCAGGGTGATGCTAGTCGGCTTGGCTTCATTAAGACCCAATTTTTTGTAAATGAAAAGGGGCATCAAGTTTATGCTGGCCCCTAGGTCACACAGAGCCTTTCCAATGAATTGGTCCCCAATTGTGCACGGGATTGTAAAACTTTCCGGATCTTTGAGCTTAGGCGGAAGTTTGTTTTGGAGGATAGCACTACATTCTTCAGTTAAAGCCACCGTCTCATAGTCTCCCAATTTCCGCTTCTTGGAAAAAATGTCCTTCATGAACTTTACGTAACTGGGCATTCCTTCCAACGCCTCTGCAAATGGAATGTTTATATGCAGTCTTTTGAACACCTCTAAGAATTTGGAAAACTGCTTATCTAGTTTCTGCTTTTGCATCCGCTGGGGGAAGGGTAATTGAGGGAGAGGCCGATGTATTGTAGTCATTGGAGGAGATGGTGTTGGGGGTCTGTCTTGACCACTTGCGTCACCCCCATTTTTCTCAGAAATCTCCGTTGCAGGAGTTGCCTCTTCAGTCGCCCCATTGTCGTCCACAGGAATTTCCTCACCACTTTTTACTTGAGTGGTTCTCCCACTTCTGAGGGTTACTGCTTTACACTGTTCCTTGCCTTCCCGTTTAGGGTTGAAATCAGTGTCACTAGGCAATGCGCCTTGTGGCCGACTGTTTAATGCAGTAGCCAACTGACCCATTTGTACTTCAAGATTCCTAATGGAGGCCTCTTGATTGTTACTTCTGGTTTCGTTCTGGGCTATGTACCTAGAAAGCAGATCTTCTAAACTTGGTTTTCTCTCCTGTTGAGGGGAAGGATGGTGAAACTGATTCTGAATGCTCTGAGGTTGTGGGTTGAACTGAGTTGTAGGTTGGAATCCAGGAGGGTTAGCATAACTCTGCCTGGTAGAAGGAGGTTGTGGTTGGTTGGGGTTATTGCTGTTGTTGTTGTTGTTATTGCTCCATGAAAAATTTGGATGATTTCGCAACCCCGGATGGTAATGAGTGGGAAGATTTGAGTTTTGTTGCCGCCCGTAGTTGGAAACAAATTGCACCGATTCAGGGCTTATAGCACACAGATCGGTCGGGTGGCTTCCTTGACATAATTCACACTGGACCATGACACTCTGCACATTTTGAACTGCAGAAGGTCCCAAGGTGTCAAGCCTTTTTGTTAGCGTTGCTACCTAAGCTGCTAGCGATGTGAACGAGTCCACTTCATAAACCCCCGCTGCTCTTCTCGGAGCTTGCCTATCATTAGGCCACTGGTAATTGTTGGCCGCCATTGTCTCCACCAGCTCATACCCCGCTGTGTGATGTTTGGACATGAATGCCCCTCCAGATGCGGCATCAATACTCGAACGAGTAGATTCGGATAATCCATTGTAAAAGGTCTGGATGGGAAGCCACTTCGGCAGACCATGGTGCGGGCATTTTCTCAGGAGATCCTTAAATCGCTCCCATGAGTAGTATAAGGATTCGGATTCAAATTGCACAAAGGACGTGATATCGTGCCTGAGCCTAGCTGTTTTAGCAGGTGGAAAGAACTTCGCCATGAATTTCTGCGCCAAGTCAGCCCATGTTGTAATGGAGCCAGTCGGCAGTGAATGAAGCCAGCTCTTGGCTTTGTCCCTTAATGTAAACGGGAACAGCCGGAGCCTGATGGCTTCGTCAGACACTCCGTTGCATTTGAAAGTGTCACAGATTTCCACAAAATTAATCAGGTGATCATTGGGGTCGTCATTAGGCATTCCCCCAAACTGAATGTTTGTGCACATTTGAATAGTGCCCGACTTTATCTCGAAATTATTAGCCTGAATGGCGGGCCTTAAAATGCTCGCCTGGAGATCATCAACACGAGGCATAGCATAATCCCTCAGAGACTTCTGAAGCTCCTCAGCCATTATGAAGGGCACAGGTATGTCCTCGGGTGTGTCCACAAATTTTTCTCTCAACAGTCGTCTGAAGGTCCTTTCAACCTCGGGATCAAGAGGTATTGTATTATGCCCCTTCCGAGGTGGCATAAACAATGAAGACTACCTGAAGAGAGAGTTAAACAAATCGGTTTAAAGTAAGATTGTAATGACTTAGATTTAATATTGCAAAACAATTAATTCTTAAGTCCCCGGCAACGGCGCCAAAAACTTGTTGGTCGATTTCGCAACCGATAAACACGCGCAAGTATACGCGGTCTAACAAGTAATACAGTGATAAGAGTGTCGAACCCACGAGGATAAAGATTTAACAGGAAACAACTACTAAGGTAAAGTCGTTACTAATCTTATCTAAACAAAAGAAATAGATGGTTGGTTAAACAATTTCTATAGGACAATCAAATTGCGAAAAGAAGCAGCTCTAAGAAATGAAGATAGGATTACAACTCCCCTAATGCTTCGCCTAATCTTCTAACTCTCCGTAATATAAACAAATCAAGGAATGGCCAACCGAGATTAAAGTAAGCATTAGCTTCTGTCGAATGTCAAATGCTCATCCTTGACAAGCTAGAACACAATATGTCTATTGGTGATTCTAATTTGACCAAGGTCTTTATGCTCAACTCCAAGGTCACACATGGCAAGTGAGGATATGTCTATCCTACTAGCACAATAAGCCCACAATTAAATGTCAGGACAAAACAGGTGTCATTGTATTTAAAGGAAGACAGTAATATCCATTTATCAATTTCCACTACTATCAGACCCTATTTCTTTATCAAGAAATCAGACATTATAAGCAAAATACAACAACCCATTCCAAAATGCTTCATTAAATAAAACGAGAGAGAAAGTCGATTAAGCTATTCAAAAAGTTACATTGCAATCCTAACAATGGAGTTAGTTCATAACTATGGGACTAACACAAAGTTCTAATACACTACCCATTTCAGACAAATACAATAAATAGAAGATTTGAAATAAGAAAAACCCCTATAGAAAGGAGTAATCTTCAGTCAAGCAATCTCTTTACGCGCACGATCTGAAAATATGGAGAGCAATGGATCTCTTTGCTACAAGCTTTTTTTCTTCCCCCTTGCTATGATCTATCCTCCTTTTCTCCTCTTCTATTATCAGCCACCTCCTCCTTACTTTATCCTATCTTTTTTTGCTAGGTCAAACAATTCCTGTCTGCCTGGGAATCGGAGGTGGCGCCGCGGCGCGGGCCACTAAGCCTTGAGTCGCGCTGCGGCGCTGCATAAGCAACTGGGACACGGAGCTCGTGCTGCAGCGCGAGTCTGAATAGGATAAGTGGCGCCGCGGCGCGTCTATCGTCAGCGTGGGCCAGATTGTGGCGCTGCGGCGCGGCCAATGACCCCGGCATTGGCGCCGCGGCGCGGGAAAGCGCAAAATGACAGTTTTGCCCCTTCAAGGCAGCACAAACACTGCGAAGCTCTGCAATGCAACGATTAAACACAAAAACACTATATTCCCAATAAAACTATATAAATAACTATGAATCCAGGCAAGTCTTTAAGGCAGAAAATATCTGATTCGCAGGTTTAAATCCCACTCATCAGTTACTGTCTAATTTGGATTTGGTTAGTATATAATGCTGACTTGGTTACTGTGTAATATTATCATGGTTACTGCATTATATTACTGTGTTTTATAGTGATTATTTTATATTAATGGTTACTGATTAACTACATTGGTAGGTACCTTCATACATCTGCTAGTCTTTAATTTGTAACAAAGTCATTACTGATTATTTTGGTTGTAAAATGAATGTAAAAATATTTTTTATAATCTTGGCTACTAATTACATATATCTTAGTTACTGTATAATATATATTTAGATACTGTAAGGTGTTTATTTGGTTACTCTATACAGTTATTCAGTTTTATAATTGTTTCTTTTATATTGGTGGTTACTCATTGACTACATTGGTTACCTTCATACAACTGCTAATCTGATTATATATATTGGTTGTTGTATACTATTTAATTGGTTACAGTATAATGTTTATTTGGTTGCAGTGATAATTTGATAATTTCTGTCAAGTTTGGAGTGTCGAATTTTGGCGTTTTCAGATCCTAATTTCATTGGAAACGGGTCAACGATCAAAAAATCACCAGCTTTGCTGGTGAACTGCAGGGTTTTTTGGTAGAATTCCATCAATTAGGCCTTCAAAATTGCATGTAAAAATTTGGTTTATTTTCTGGTTACTAAGATTATGTAATTTGGTTACTGTCTAATATTGATTTGGTTACTTTACAATGTTTATTCAGTTGTTAGATAATGGCTATTGACAGTAACCAATACAATAAATTTAATTGTTTACAGGAATATATAATTGTTTACTGCTAGTAACTATTAACCACATGGTTGGTAACATTTTTGATGGTGTACAGTAACCAAAATTGATGTTGATTAATATTTTAATTTTTGATTCCATCATGAGTTATCAATATAAAGTAAACATATACATTGAACAATTGGTAACTGTTCTGAAATATTTTTATGTAAATTTGGTTATCCATCTAAAATAAAATGGTTACCTCTATATTCATATTTAGTTACCAACTGGCATAGACCATTTTCAAATAACTTTTATAACTATGTAATTTAAAAGTATCCATCAGCTAGATAAATGGGAACCCTCACATGTACATTAAGCACTTTATAACTGTTCTGATATAAATTTTTAATTATTTGGTTACTAACAAAAACTAAAATGGTTACCCTTATATGCATGTTTGGATACCAACTGCACCTCTCAAACTATTTTTTTTAATATGAGATCTATAAGTAACCATATATATAAATAAAAACTCTCACATGTACATTTAACGATTGATGTTTGTCCTGATACAAGCTTGTAACTATCTGCTTACTAATAACAGTAACCATAATGTAACATAATAAAACAGTAACCACATAATTGTATGATAGTAACCAGAATAGATTTTAATGGTAACCAAAACATAAATTTCATGTAATGAAACCCAGTTTAGGCAATCCATGTATACTAAACAATTACATATTAACCAGAATAAAAATAACAGTAACAAAAATCACACATCGAGGGCACAATAATAGTAGCCAAACCATAAGGTAACAGTAACCAAAACAAAATAAAGAAGTAACCAAATAGTTATATGAAAAGTAACCAGAACATGTTTTAATGGTAACCAAAACAGAAACAACCTGTATATTCAACCCAGTTTAGGCAACCCATGTATACTCTCACATGTACATTTAACACTTGATATATGTTCTGATACAAGCTTGTAACTAACTGGTTACTACCAGAAAATAAAATGAATAACCTTCTATGCATGTTTGGTTACCAACTGCACCTTTCAAATAATGTATCAGACACAACTTAATACGAACCAACAAACAATGTTAAATAATTGATTATATAATCAAATATGTAATTCCATTTATATATGCTCCAATAAAACATTACATACTCACTAACCATAACAAATGGTTATGGATATCCAACAAAAATCAAAGAACAAAACACAATTTAGAAGGACAAGACAACGACAATCGAACTAATCAAAATCTGGTACAAATCTTCTTGAAACTTGAACTTTTTGGCTGCTGCTACTTTCTTCTTCATGGCTGCTCTCATTCTCTAGAAATGACTTTTGCATTATGAACCTGTGGGAGGAAGAAAAATACATTGGGATTAGTGAATAGAAAGCCCATGTAGGATGTGTTTGTGGAAATGAAAGTAGAACTACAAGAACATAAACCTTGTAGAAGATATCTGAAGGAATTTACAAAAATAATACATCAATGTATACTAAGAAAATACATGGTTTAAACATACTAAAAAGTAACCGAATAGTTATATGACAGTAACCAAACCATGTTTTAATGGTAACCAACACAAAAAAAATATGTAGACCAAATCCAGTTTAGTCAACCAATGTATACTAAGCAAATACAAGGTAACCAAAATAACATAAAAAAGTAACCAAAATCCCAAATTGAGGGAACACGAATAGAAACAAAATCCCAACTCAAGGAAACAAAAATGGAATCCAAATCAGAAAATAACAGTAACCAAAAACATACTAAAGAAGTAACCAAATATTTATATGATAGTAACCAAAACATGTTTTAATGGTAACCAATACATAAACAACATGTACACCAAAACCAGTTTAGTCAATCATATATACTAAGCAAATACACGGTAACCATAACAACATAAAAAAGTAACAAAAATATCAAATCAAGGTAACAAAAATGGTATCCGAATTTCAAGCTAACAGTAACCAAAATATAATGCAGAAGTAACCAAACAGTTATATGATAGTATCTATTTTTTATTACTTGACATAGCTACAACGTAAGCATTACATCAAGCCCCCATAAATTGGTCTTGTGTCAGTATATGATACAGAAGTAAAATGACAAAATGAAGATGAGACAATCATGATCATTCAAAAGCAGACTAGATATGTTAAGAGTCTAAACAATTTTAAAATAACTATCCACTTTAGCAAATATTATGCTGTTAAATGATGTTTATCGCAAATAACCCAGTCATAGAGATAAAGAAAAATTCCTTCAATAATAAAAATTAACATAAACAGAATGTCGCCAGAAGTACAAACTTAGAGTATGACAACACCACTTCAACCATGTACATATCGCATGGTAGGTTCCAAAAGGAGGCGGTTCTACCAAAGCAAAAACTCCATCGTCTGAAGAAGTAGATTCAGTCCATTGACGACGAGTGGCTTCAAGAGGAGTGAGAGAAATAGTAAGGGCGGAGAGAAGAAGAAGAAGATTTTAGAGAGAGAAATATCAGAACAAAGGATATGGGAGTGGGGAGAAAAAGAAGGAAGAAGAAGAAGAAGATTTCACGCATTTAAAAAAAATCCACCAGATTTGCCATATTAACCCATTAATACTAATCCCTTAAATTAAGGAATCCTAATTGCACTATTATTGTAAATAAATATGAAAAAGTGTAATATTTTTATAATTATTTTATAGGTATATGATTTTTGTAATTATTTCTAAAAAAGTACTAATATATGTAATTCTTCCATTAATTTATCCTTCACATATTAATACTTACTAGCCTATATAAAATAAATAACTAGTTTGACCCAATAAAAGACAAAGTCCAATTAAATTATTTAAAATATAAATTTAAATGTTATTTATTTATTTTATTTTATTTCTTTATTATTATTTTTTTCTGGGTATTACAGCGCGAATTTGTATCTACACCATGAATTTCTGGGTTCCCTCTCTACTGGCGATCCGAATTTTCACCTTTGTGTTTAATATTTAGAAGTCTTTAGAGATGATGTCAAACTTTGGATACGAGTTGATAGTTGTAATTCTTTTTTTAAAATCTGTCAAACTCTACCATTTGATAGAAATCTAAAAAATCAATGACTTTTTGAATATCAAAATATTTTTATAGACTTCGAAATTTTTTTAATTCAATACCACCTAACTTTTAAATACATTAAAAAGTTATAATTGAATACCAGTAAACTTTTATAAACTCTTTAAATGTCTTGATTGAATACAACCAAACTTTAAAAATCTTTAAAAATTTTAATTGAATAAACCCTCCTAAGTTTCAATTGGTTAGTTTGTTAAAGATTATTGACGCTTTTTGGTCATGTTCTTCTATCTATCTCCCTGTCCTGAATTCTCATGTTCTTTTTTCCAAGAGTAAAGCTCCGCCATCCGTCTCTCTTCATCGTCTGAAAATCTGAAATGGCTGACAAACGGCTAGAATAGAATATTATGGTTATTTTAGAAAAATATTGAGGATAATTTTGTTTATAAATTTTTAGTCTCAAATTGTGGGGTTATAATACATAGTTGAACATGGTATTGAATAATTCCCTTATATTAAGCTATTTTATAATCCTTGGACTAATAATCTTAAGTCCAAATTTAAAAACAAACAAGACACTTATATTATGTTTGTGTGCAAGGATTATAATCCATGAGATTATAATCCTAGGACTAATAATCCTAAGATTAAAATTCCGGGATAATAATTATAATGTTAAGACTATTAAGCCATTTTATAATTTCGAGACTAATTGTCCCAATTCTAAATTTAAAAATTAACAAAATACTTGAGATTAATAGTCATATCCCAAATATTATCTTTACAAATAAACATAACCTTAGAATTAATAATTTTATTTCAAGTCTAATCCTTACAACCAAACATACACTAAGAGTTGAATTGCCTCATGAAATCACCATAACCATTGTCACCGCCGGTTTCATAGAATTAGAAATTACTAAAGGCAAACAATCGTCTTATGAACATGGTAACAACAATCAAATAATAGAACTAACATGGTAAGTCTTATTTATAATTTTATTTCCCAAATTAATTATTAGTTTAATATTCCTGAAATTAGGTTTTACAATCGTAATATTAAAATATCAATAGTTTTGTTGAATATGAGATTTCAAACTAAGAAAAAACTAAAAAATACCCAATAAATTCAAAGATCAAGCCAAAAAAATCGAATAAAATAAATAAAAATGTCAGAGACATTATTATTCTCACTACAAAGTAAAAATATAATTATTTTTAATGTGATAGATTAACAACATTTTAATTAATAACATGTATGCTATGTAAACATATAATTGTTATCATATGAGAGCCCAATGTTTTATAAATTAACGAGTTATTTACACTTGGTACATTTTAAAAAAAAATTATAATAAAAATGCATCCAAAAAATATTTACAGAATTAATATATTTTCAATATTTTATTTACAAAATTAGTACTTCGATTTTCTTACTACTTGATTTTCTCTTTTATTTTATTTATGGTGCGTGCTGTGCCGAGCACATTGGAATAGTGAAGGACCCGCACGGCATTGTCTGGCAGATTTGCAGTCCTGCCGAGAAATGTGTGAACGTGGAGGCGTGAAGCTCGTTGAATCTATTCTATTTTTGCTTTACTGTTTGTTCAGTTTTTGATGAACCTTTCTCATAACTATTAAGGAGGACTGGAGGATGTAGAAGAATGAATATCTTGTTACTACTTGCTACGGAGGATTCAGTATTTAAAATGGTGACGGATAGCTGGCAGTTATTGGTAGTAGTATAAGTTTCCAGACGCCGCTGCTTCATTTGGTTCGTTTGTGGTTGTCGTCGCTGCTTCGTTTGATTACTATTATATTCTGATTTGGTTACTATGTACTTTTTGACAATATGGAGGTTGATTAAATTGGTTTTGGAAACCTGCTGATTTTGTTTTGATTACTAGTGCTTATATATTTGGATACTGATTATTGGTTTTTGATTCTATTACCAGCAATTTGACATTTTTTGTTTGTTTATATTGGGTTTTTGTGGATTCTTTCCTTTAGAGGTAACCAAATGCGTATTAGTGAGTGACATAACTTCATCATGTTGGTTATTATTTACCTTTTGATTATTTTAACACATTGAACATATTGAGGAATTCTATTATTACTTATCCAATTTATAATGTTTTTTGAATTTTAATTTGAAAGTATCCATTTATGGTATATCGAAGTTCCAATGTATAATATACCCCAATTAGACAGCGCAATAAATAAGTGTCCAATTGTCCAATATGTAGTGACCAATAAATCTCATTGAGGTATCCCGAATGATCAATTTTATAGTGATGGTAATGTATGTATAATTATTATTATTTTTAATAGAAGGTGCAAATGGTATCTGAAATGTCATGTAAGAGTTCCCATTTATGTAGTTGCTGGTTACTTATAAATAGTCTTTTAAAAATAAAATTATTTTGAATATGGTGTAGTTGATAGCTAAACCTTCGTACAAATGTAAATATTTTAGTTTTTGTGGGTAACAATACTTCTTAGTGTTATTATTTTTATGGATTTAGACAAATGATTGGCATGCCAATTTTTTTACCATAAGCTCTGAATGTATACCATAATATCAATTATCAAGCCAGCTTTCAGCTTATTAATGACCAAGTGCATACTACTAAAACATTAGCAAACTGGTCTCGGGGTAAACCTTGCTTCAGAGTATGCCTACCAGCAAATACAAGTTCCAAAGTATTGGCCTTGAGGAATTTTAATCAGAGATTTCCTTTTTCTTTTGAAGGTCCTGAAAATTAAATATTACTACCAAGAATCCTCTAGTGATTTTCAAAATTCTTTTGCAAATAAATAGCAAATGTCAACCATACTAAGAAGCAAAGGGAGTATGCGCTCAAATTGTATCAGAAAATAAAATAAGAGATTTACATTAGTTTTGAAAATTTTAAACAAATCAGGAGAGCAAAAGTGCATCAAATGTCACCTGCTCAACCCTCCTGATACCTGAAGCAATCACCGATCCCCTACGCAGATTTTGGATTTTCTCAATGAGCCAATCATCAAAGGCGTCACCCATTCCCAGTTGCAAAACCTGCTTGGCCACCTAGAAAGCCTGTCGCCTAGAATGCAACCAATGTTAGCAATAGACTGAATAAAAAACAACAAGTCTAATCTGTTCATACCTGATCCATCCCCCACCGACGTGATTATTGTGTTTCACTTTTTTTGTAATTATTTTATGGATGCACTTATCTTGTAATTATTTTCTAATTGTTGTATAGTAGTGTAAAGAACCTATTAATATAGTTGTCCATATGTTTTTTTTTTTGAAATATGTCAATTTGGATTATGATATGTATTGTTGGATCAAGTGGATCATGGAGCAGATCAATGATCCATTACATAATAAATCAGATTATTCCATTATCACATTTGGCGGATCATATTGTATCAAAATATGATTTGCTATGATCTTACCCATTAACTAGCTTATGAAAGATTATTCCCTTTTTTTTGTTATTGCAGGTTGCACATGTACATAGAATCCAATACAAGACAAGGTCGCGTGTATCTGAATCCAACACCAGACAAGCCCAAAAAAGGAATGACATTATGACCTTGAATAGCTAGTAAACCACGGGTAATATTTTGACCCAATTGAGAAGTGACTAGTAATTAATAATGGGTAACTTTGATCCTTAAGAAGTAAACTGCAAGTGTGGTCAGAATGAAAAAGAAGTGTTTAGGTAGCCCAAAGAAATACTCATTTTGATACTATGTGATTTATAAAAATTGACTAGGAGAAGAGTTAGCTTAAATCATTATATACCACACATACTAATTCAAAGGTATCATGGGACTTATATATATATATATATATATATATATGGGTATTCATCCATGGCAAACGTTTGCCATGGACACTATTCAGCAAACAAGTTGATTACCGTTGATCTGGAGAATGGAAGGCTGTGATTGGTCAAGTTTTCTCCCTGCCGCTACAGCTTGTAGCGGCAGCCACTTTTCCTTTTTGTCCGTTAGCCAATTACATTACTACCCCTAATTAAATTATATGCCTGCCGCTACAGGTTGTAGCGGCAGTGTAAATCCCACCCATATGGCCCATATGCTATGTAAAGATAAGTTTATATTTATGTATACATAATGTAAAAATAAAAGATAATGATACATAATATAAAAATAAAAGATAATGATAAGATAAGTCTGAATAAAAGATAAACTTATTTTTATAAATATATAATGTAAAAATAAGATAAGTTTGAATAAAAGATAAATTTATCTTATCTTATTTTTACATTATATATTTATAAAAATAAGTTTATCTTTTATTCAGACTTATCTTATCATTATCTTTTATTTTTATATTATGTATCATTATCTTTTATTTTTACATTATGTATACATAAATATAAACTTATCTTTACATAGCATATGGGCCATATAGGTGGGATTTACACTGCCGCTACAACCTGTAGCGGCAGGTATGTAATTTAATTAGGGGCAGTAATGTAATTGGCTAACGGACAAAAAGGAAAAGTGGCTGCCGCTACAAGCTGTAGCGGCAGGGAGAAAACTTGACCAATCACAGCCTTCCATTCTCCAGATCAACGGTAATCAACTTGTTTGCTGAATAGTGTCCATGGCAAACGTTTGCCATGGATGAATACCCTATATATATATATATATATATATATATATATATATATATATATATATATATATATGGGGGAATGATCCAAAATATGTATTTGTTATGGATTCTTAGAGGGCATATCATATATACCATTGAAAATAAAAAGAAACGGCGATGATTAGAAACTGAAAATCGATAGTAGCGGACATTAACTGTAACACCCCCTTCCCGAAAAGGAAAGGGAGGTCACGTGCAAAGCACAACGAACCTCAAAATAAGAAAACAGAGCACTAACAACCTCAAAACATTAATAGTGGTAATCCATTAATAGCGTACTAAATACAATTCTCCAAATAGAGTCAACATAATCAAAACTTAAAAATCGAAACAACCTAGATTGATGGTCAAAGACAACTCTCTCATTACACTAGCCCTGAATCACCCCTGCAAACCTGTCGGAAGAAAAACACAGCATGAGCCAATTGCCCAGTACAGATATAAAGGTACAAAAGATATACAACTGAAATACGAAATCAATATAGATAAAATATTGCCTCTGACAAAAATAAAACTCCAAAGATATGAATATAATATATCAAAACCAACGGGAATAACGAAACAAACAGAGTAATGAAAATAATGAACTGAAATAACTAACCCAATTAATTGAAAGGAGACGAAACAAACTGAAACGAAACGAACAAAACTAATACCATAAAATAATAGGCTGAAACAAATGGCTGGGGTTATTTCATACCGATTGAGCTCAAAAATATATCTTGTCACACAGACAAGTCAAAACAATGCCACACAGGCAAGTCAAAATAATGCCACACAGGCAAGTCAAATGATGCCACACAGGCAAGTCAAAATAATGCCACACAGGCAAATCAAATGATGCTACACAGGCAAGTCAAAATAATGCCACACAGGCAAATCACACATTGGACCGCGAATCCAATGTATGCAAATCGGATAGGTGTGTTTGGCACAACATCACCAATCCGCAGAACAGAAAACTAGGGTTAACCAATACGCCTCCCACAACAAAACACCAAATGGCCCACTTACTCCGAAGCCCAAAACGGAGACGCCGTGGACTAATCACACCGTCACGGAGAGTGTCATGCCTCTCGTGCCAAGACGACATGCCTGTGGTACCCCCACAGGTGGTTATAGCTCAGGTATACCCTACGGTATGTTCTAATAAAAATACCATGTCACAACACATGCGACATAATACCAATAAAAGGGTTCTATATGTACATGTTGAACCAAATCAAATTATGGTCACAAGGTCTCAAAAGAAGGTAACAACATGTACCGCTCTACAATTATCAAAAATAAATATTAAACATGATATCCTAATTCAAAGAGTACAAATACGAGTCCAGTGTGTCAACTCCAAAATGAAACAAATATATGAATTTCACAAGAAACAATTATGTGAAATAATAACAGCATTTGAAACGAGGAACAAAACGAATAAATCAAATTTAACAAAAGTATCGCTGAAAAGTACGGAATCCGTACCTGATACTTCCAAACCATTTATAGCACACTCCACAAAATCTTACCCTCAAATGCCAACGATATCAAATACGAACGTTATTCATCACCTAAACATATTCACCTCAAATTAAAAATAATCCAAACTAATAATTCCAAGGTAATTCATAATCTATTTAATATGCCTTTAATCATCGCCTTTTATCAATTACTAATACTTCAAAATTTATATTCTAAAAATGACTCGTTAAATTCCTTCTGTTCGAACTAATAATAAAATAAAATTTTATTACAAATTTAACCATTACTAACATAATATTAACTAATTTTATTAAATAATTTTTTTATAATATTAACAAATAATCGAATTCGATTTGAATTAATATACAAAACTTTCGGTACAATTTCTAAATATAACATAATAATTAGTTATTTATTAAGCTAGTATACTAATCTTATCACTCCACTGCCATCCGAAATTAGATTGCTAAGAAACAAAATATCTAAGCTTACATATTATATTCTAATAAACAAAAATAATATATCTACATATATATATATATATCTACATATATATATATATCTACATATATATATATATATATATATATATATATATATATATATATATATATAATGATAGTAGTAATAGGCCTTGACATGTTCATTATATATATACACACTTCCTACAGCCACCTTAATCAATTTCGGTAATCACTTTACAAAAGTACTATGCATATAAAATATATTTTTAAACTTTCTTATGAATTAGTGAACTTCCAACATAATAGATCTAATAGCTTAAAAAAATAATAATAACTTACTAATTGGATATTGCAAAATTTAAAGGTTGATGAATTTCCTTCTCTCTTTTTTTGTGCCGCCATTGCTCTCCCTTCTTTTCTCTCTCTTCGTAGTAGAGGTTGCGCCTTTTTTTTTTCCAGTCAGTTATGAGAGGTATGTGAGATAGATTAGGGTTTAAATATTTATTAACCTATCTTATTAACTCTCCAAAACTTAATAGGATTTTAATATTATCCAAATACAAATTAGACCCAATTAGTATAAAAGCCCAAATTAATGTAATCACCTACTTATTATAAGTCACACAAATTAAATACAATTTGATCCAAACATAATAAAAGCCCAATTAAAAATATGAATTTAAATATTTTTTTTTACCGGTTATTACATTAACACTTAACGTCTCCTACTAATAGTAGTCGATGTCGATTTTCAGAATAAGCGTTTAACTTTACTAATCAGAATAAGCCTTTGACTTGACTAATACATGTTTAAAGTTTATTAAAAGGATTTAGGGTTTATTAACTAGAGGTTAATAAGGTTTATTAACCAAAGTTTAGGGTTTATAAACCTTATTAAATTTTGGTTAATAAACACTAAATCTTAGTTAATCAATTCTAAACCCTAATTAATAAACTTAAACCCTAGTTAATAAATAGTAAACCATAGTTAATAAAAACTAAACTTTTATTGGTCAAGTTAAACTCTTATTCTGATTAGTTAAATCCTAAATATTTATTGGTCAAGTCAAATCCTTATTTTGATTAGCGTCTGATTAGCATCTGCTACTAAATATTTATCGTCTGCTATTAATAGTAACAGACGCTAATCAGAATAAGAGTTTGACTTTATTCTAAGGTTTAATTCTTATTAACTAGGGTTTATGATTTATTAACCAGTGTTTAAGGTTTTTTAAATAGGGTTTATTAACTAGGGATTAATAAAGTTAATAAATCCTAAATTCAGTTAAAAAATGAATTAATAAAATTTAGACCCTGATTAATTAATAAACTCTGGAATAAAGCCAAACTCTTATTCTGATTAATGTTCATTACTATTAATAATGGATGATATGTGTTTTTTACAACCTGCTACTAATAATAGGGGAAGTTGATTTTCAATTTGTAATCCTAACCATTCCTTCTCCAAGTATATATATAGAGAGACACACTTTAACACAATCTTTGTACGAAAACATGTTGTATACTTGATAAATATTAGTTCATATTTTGAATTTTCACACTTTTATGTTAGCTAGGATCTTGTAAAGAAATAATAAAATTACAATCTCTTATTATCTTATAATAAATGGGAAATTTTGCACTTTAACATAATACACGCTACTGAAATAAAAGATCACGGAGTATTGTGCTATTTATTAATTTTTACCCTTATATAAAAGAGCTCTATTAGCAAAGGTAATCTTACTTGTCTCAAAAATTTTTTGATCTCAAATAATACAACATTATTTTATTGATTAAGTAAAATTTTCATCATTTATAATAAAAAAAAGTATTATTTATTTTATTTAATATCGCATCATTTAAAAGACCTTTGAGACAAAAAAAAACAAAAAAACTGAGACACCTATCATTATTCATTTGCAAAACTTACAAATGTGAAGGACTACACATTTTCTCTGATAGTAGATGACTGCCCCATGGTCATATAACCAATTCATCCCTAGGACGATGTCAAATTCTCCTAATTAGATTAAAATTAATTTCACATATAATTTACGTCCCCTAATGTCGGCAGATCAATTCTGATACGTATTCTACGGGGATTACTTCCTTATTAGCGACTTCTATATTTAAAGAACAGGTAGCACCCGAATTGAATAGCACGTAAATATTAATATTGTTGATCGGGATAATACCTGACACCACGTCCTTAGAAGCCACGACTTCCTGGAACTCATGTTGAAAGTTCGGGCGGTTGGCCAGTTAGGTTGCGTTGGCCCTCCAATCATCAACTTATTATTGCCTTCCTTGTTACCGCTCCCTCTGGTCTTGTTCTTCTTCGAACAATCCTTTATCTGATGGTTTTTAGATTCGCATGTGAAACATCCATTAATCCTCTTCGGGTTTGGGAAATTTGGAGAAATGTTCCCCTCTTGGCCATAGTTATAACATATTCCCCTTCCTTTTGTACATTCTGAAAGTAGTATGCACATAAGCCAATCATGTTTGATGATAAAGCATATATTTTGTAAACATCTTATTCATTTATTAATAAAAGTATTAAAGGCTTTTAATTATCTACATGACGCTGTTTTATAATATGTGATAAACCCATAGTTGTATGCAATGCTTTTAGAATAATGATGATGATCATTCTAATGAGATCTAAATTCTTAGAAAGCTTAAAACTAAAATAGTTCTCAATCGTTAGATTACTAAATTGAGGATTAGTGAATCCGGATAGATTGTTACATACGTTGCTTGCTCATTGGACGAGGATGATTGATCTCATGATCATTTGTGTGGAAACACTAAAGCAAGTATGTAGGTGCTTATTAGAGAATAAGTTCACAAAATGTGACTCACTAAGGAATACCTAATGGAGTTTTACTTGTCTGTCAATAGGAATTCCTGTAGTGATAGTAGTACAAGTGATCCTTGGACTTGAGATCACCATAGTATCTTGTGTATGATGAGTTATACTTTGACTTATTCCTTAAGACCCTTAGAGTATATCAAAGGGTATACTTGGGTACAACAAGTTGTACATGGAGATAATGTATGATTAATAAAGAATATACCGCTTCTAGTAAAAGAAGAGAAATGTCCTATGTGATTCGATAAATGACAACTCAGTAGTCCTTGGCCAAGGCAGAATGAAATTAAAAAGGAGTTTCTAATTTGCATTATTTGGAGTTGTGCATTTAAGAGTCGAAATACATATAATAAAATAAAATAAGACTTGACAGTAATTTCATGTCTTATATTTAATTGGGACATTGTATAGTGGAAGGATTGAATTGTACGGTAACTATTTACTCAAAGGTTCTTTTATGATTAATGTTGAAATCTATATTATCTAGAAAGTCGTTAATCGCTAAGGAGGCTTATCCCTATTGTAGAATAAATATTATTTATTTAAATAAATTAATATTTTAATTTATTTATTTAAATAAGATTAGAATTGTTCTAATTGATTTATTCACAACTGGTTTAATATGGAGAACCTAAAGGGTTACACCATAAAAGGAAGAATAATTATTTAAGAAATTAATGGCATAATCGTAATAATTAGTTAAGTGTGATGCCCCCAAAGTAGGTATACATCACTCATTCTGAGTCGTCAATAACATGGTACAGAAACAACTACAATTTTATTAATACAACCCATAAACTGTAAGTTTAAATACACATATTGTCATCTAGATAATATACATACCCAACTAAGTGCTCATTATAATTATTGATACAATACTTTATAAAAATGGTGATGACTACTAAAACAACTTTCTAGAACCTTCATTCCGTACTCCGACTAGTACGCGCTACATTCTTGCCTCCTGAGAAGAAAAATAGAACAAAAAAAAAAGGGTGAGCTCAACTAGCCCAGTAAAGAATATTATGACTAAGATAATATAGAACAAATTATCGTTAGTCTTCAACAGGAAAAAATCTGATAGAATACAATAGACAACAAGTTTCAGATCAGCAGCAAAAATAATAATTCATAGATGAGTTACGTAGAGAATAAAATCTACTATTATCTATGAATATAAAAGTTCATCGTCAATATTTTATCCCTGTAACATCAATCAATATTCATCTTGAATCAAATTTTCAGCTTTACACTACAGGCCAAAGATATTCATCAGTCGGTCATGTTCATCTCAACACCTGTACATCTTTGCACTACGTGCCAAAGATATTAATTATAAAATCATTTATCTTTGCACTACAGGCCAAAGATATTCAATAATATCATCATTTAAGACTGAGGATGATGAAAAATATTTTAAAGGAAATAAATCCAGTGAAACAAAAGAATAAATATCAAGAATTCGTATTTCAGCTATTTCATGTCCAAAAATACCTCATAAATAACCATAGTGGAGTAAAATTCAAAAATGATCAAAATATGGATACAATCAAAGCTAGTAACCATAATAAAAATTTAATTTCTCTATGAATAGTGCCGTATTTGTGAATAGTATCGTATACGTGAATAGTGCCGTATACGTGAATAGTAATCCCGACACAAAAAGTTCTAAATTTGATTAAAAGTTCAGATCAATACTTCGGCATAATGATATTGAAAAAAATATTATCATTTAAAAAAAAATATCCCTTACCTCGAAAAGACAGTACTTCTAGCTGGAATATCGGATATAGTGCTGAAGAGAACTTGCACCGTATATCAACACTCAAATTATCAAAATACTCACAAGAATACGCTCAATATATAGAGAGAGAAAGAGAGAGAAAACTTTAGTTTCTGGTGTGATTTTCAATTCTAACCTAAGCGCACCCTATTTATAAGAAATTGTTTAGAACACCAAAGCAGGAAATTTAATAAAATATTAATATACTTTTCTTAATTTCCTTAGCACACCTCACCAGCTGATTCAACCATTAACATGTGCCACTCAAATGGAATAAACGTTTTCCTTGATAAAAATAAATAAAACTTCCAAAAATCAATTATTTCGGAACTTCGAAACTTCAATAATTCACAATAAATAGCCCTTTTGTCAGAAAAATTCGAACCACATATCCTTTCTATAGGAAATTTTATTCTCTACAACTTTGCAGAAGAAAGATTTTCCAAATTCCAAACAGAAATTGATCGAAATCCACAAACGGGCGATTTTACAGGCTATAATCAAATTTCGGTCAAGAATTGGGGTCTACCGACACACAAAATATGTGTTAATCATTTAATACCACAAAAATACTCTTCCTCCTCATATACTTATATATCCCACATTATTGTAAAAATATCACCATCAATATATTATTAAAATAATTTATTTAAATAAATTATTTTATCAGAAAAAGATATAATATTAATTTTTAACAATTGTCACATTAAAAATTTTCTCCATCTATATCCACATAAAAATTAATATTTTCCTCATCATATAAATCAATAATTAATTAATTATTCATAAATAATATTACAGAATCACGTTATTGACAACCAGACAGTTCCCAGGAAAGAGGGGGCTTTCCAATAAGGATCTCTCCTTACTGGCGCGCAATTAGATGACCAAACCTCTCCTTAGACAGAACTTTCTAGACATTGTCAATAATGTTATCTAATAATATTATTCAGATAATATGAATTATTGCTCCGATAATAGAAAATATTGTGCAGTGACAATTATTAAAACAACAGTAATATAAAATATCAACGCAGTAATTATTGAATCAATAAAATAAACTACTGAACAGTATTTACTGTAACAATTATTGAGTAGTACTTTCTTACATAAGAATCAATAATTGGTATAATACCGTGTGCTACTGTGTTTTAACCACCGAGTATTCCCACAGTATTAACGGTAACAACTACGCCGTTATTTATAACCAACTTATTATTGTTGTTTTCTTCATCCAATCGCTTTTCGTTATGGGGCCCACATAAGGCTGCACCGTCGTACGAATATTCCCCGACAGTACGAATATTCCACGACCAAACGAATATTTCCCGTCAACAATGAATATTTTAAAACCACTTGCTTGTTTGAAATAATTGAGCATTTTACCCATAACTTACCACATTAATCCAATCAACCCTTACTATTTCAAGATAATAAATAGAGAAAATTTAATTTCATTAAATATTAAGTTGGGGTCTTACATTAAGTATATTTAATTTAATCTATGGTGATAGAATAAATTAAATAGCTTAATATTTATTATTTAATATTTTGAAATATTAAATATAAATTAATAAGATGAGTCTTATTATTATTATTACTATTATTATTATTTAATTCCTAAAGGAGTTTGGGAATTAATTAATAAAAGTACTCTCATATATTCCTAATAAGATTAGGATGTTAAATTAATTAAAAGAGTTTAATTAATTATCCCTAATAAGATTAGGGAACTTAATTAATTAAAGGATTTTAATTTAGTAAAATAAAACTCAATTCCTTAATTGTTAAGGAGGGTTGCCCACATCTATAAATAAGAGGAGTCTTATTATTGGGGGGAGGAGGGGGTTGTTGACTTTTTAACAACATACGCAATTCCAATAGTTGGAGAGTACGTTCATTTTCTATGAGAGATAGAAAACTAGGGTTTTGCCAAATACCCATTATCTTGAATTCTTCTTTTTTCATGGTGGATCACCTCTAGAGGCCAAACACTTGGGTGACTAACGTTGATCAAAATAAGAAACCAAACCTAGTGAATTCAAGTTGAACGCGAAAAGAATTTGAGGTGAACTTGTACCTGAGGAAGCTCGAATCTTCAAGGGTATGATTCTTGTTCTTTCTTTTTCGTTTAATTAATAATTGTGCATAAAGGGTGATCCGAGTATATGATTTATAAAATTTAAAACTCTGATTTACCACGTTTCCGTTTAATTTGTGCAATTTGATTGCGTTCATGAATATTACAAACCAAACAGTGGTATCAAAGTCAAATTTTTAGGCGAATTATTAATTGTTTTAATTTAATATGTATATTGATATGTGTTTAGAATAATTTAATTGAACATAATTTTATTGTATAAAATTTATTTAAAAAAAAAATCGCGAAAACGTTTCTTTTCTCTCGCTGCTGATTCGGGCCACCTGGTTCACGTGATGATTGCAAGCTTCAGGATTCAAGAATTAGGATTCCTTAAGATTATATATATAAAAATAATATATGTAAGCAAGCTTTCTTGTCCACGGAAATCAAGATGTTGATTTCCTGGTGCTTTCATCCAAGGATTCCTTTTATATATATATATACAATCCGGATCCAGTCCGGGATCCCGGACTGTACTAAAATACGAACATTTTTTTTTGAAACAACTAAAAAAAAAAATTTATGGAATTGAAAATTTTCCATAATACAGTATTTTGGGCGTGATTTGGATGCCTATAACAAAATATGTCTGTACAGTCTAGGCAGACTGTATATACATTGGTTGGTGTAGGTATTAAAAACACACCCAAAACACTGTATTATGGAAAAATTTCAGTTCCATAAATTTTTTTTAGTTGTTCTACAAAAAAAAAAAAAATTTGGGTCCGGATTTGATCAGGTCCGGGAGTCCGGACCTGATCAAATCTGTATATATATATATATATATATATATATATATATATATTATATTACGGTACTATATATATATATATATATAATTATTTTAATAATTAAAATAAAAATTTATTTTAATCTTAAAATATAAAGTTTATTTTAATTTTAAAATTAAATTTCATGCTAACTAATTAGAGTTAGAATTGGATTCCATGATAAGTAATTGGAGTTGAAATTGGATTCCATGTTTCCTTAAATAAAGGAGTTTATTTAGATATGAAATAAGATTTCATATTATTCAAAATAAAAGAGTTTATTTGTGAATAGGAAAGAGAATCCTAATTTCCTTAAATAGAAGAGTTTATTTGGATATGAAATAAGATTTCATATTATTCAAAATAAAGGAGTTTATTTGTGAATATGAAATAAAATTTGTGTTTCCTTTAAAATAAAGGAGTTTTTTTACATGGAATTGGATTCCATAATTAATTAAAATAAAGGAGTTTATTTTGATTAAAATAAAATAGTTTATTTTATTCAAAATTGGATAAATTAAAATAAAATAATTTTATTTTGATTTAAATTTGGATTAAAATAAAAGAGTTTATTTTGATTCAAAAATTAGATTTTATACTAACTAAATTTGCCCATTAAATTATATCAATATATATATTGAATGTTTATTATTCATGAAATGAATGTTATTTATTGATGCATATGGTGATGTGTATGATAATAAATGGGATTAATTATGGACTATTGATCAATGTGATTGGATTTTATTTTAGTTGGATGCATGAATGTATGAGTTTTATTAAATGGGGTCTGTGAGCCTCGTCTTCTATAATTCTTTTCTTAATGTAAATTCTATCTCACTCATATGTACTTCCCCTTGACTGCTGATCAAGATTTCTATTTATTTTAAATAGTTTTGTAATAGGAATAGTTAGAATTAATTTTGAAAAATTGGAGATCAAGGAGTAAGGAGCGCTTGAAGACCCATTTGTAATGGAGCCCGGGTTTAAATGTAATAGTTATATTTAAATATTAATTCTTGCACCCCTAGGTTTGACCTTTTGGTTCACTTGGTGGCTCTAGTGAACCAAACTAGAATAAAAGTCCATAATCAATCCAGGTAGAATATAGTATTCTATATGTGCATGCTTATACTATATATATTATATATTATGCAAACATGCTTCGCATGTTAATTAATATGACGAGTATTATATATATATATATATATGCATGCACACTAAATAAGATGAGACAAATTAATAACTAACCCCTCAAATTTTTTTTATATTAAGTTGTAACGTTCAAAATTATTTGGAATATCGAACGTTGTCTTCTAGCATGATAGAAACAATAGAGTATTGAATATTTAATATGAGTTTGTTGTGCACACACAATGCAAGTATTAAATATTTAGGATGTTGTTTTTATTACATATGATGTTTATAAGGAATTGAACATTACTTCTTTGTTGTGCACACACAAGGGCTGTAGTTTTCTCTTCACTTATATGGAAATGCTGGGTCTGAATTAACTTAAATCATTTTAGTTCGGATGTGCACACACTTGACCATTATGATTTAAGAGACAAAATACAAGGAGTTACATAGTTGATGTAATTGACAAGAGTTGTCTATCTATTTATTTATATATATTTTGTTGTGCACACATAAGGCTATATACATTTGAAATGAGATCCTTATTCTCACTAGAAAATCTTTAATTAGATTTTGCCGAACTATATAAGTGAGGGTAATATAGTTTGAAGAAAATAGTGAGAGATACCAATTTAAAATAAGACCTAATTTATTTTGGCAATTAATAAAAGAATGTATGATAAAATATTGTTAATTACAAATTCATTTACAGAATTTTACAATGTCTAAAATTACTATCACTGCATAGCATATTAGATGCTAAATTAATCGGACCAAATTAAACGGTTTAGTTAAGGAATTTGAGAATAGTTCTCATGGCTGAAAAGCTATCTTATGTCCTTAATAGGCCTAACCTTGTAATGGTTGCAGACAATGCCTCTGAGGAAGAGATTGCTACTTTTAGAAAGTGGCAAGATGATGCACAGTTGGCTCAATGCATCATGCTCGTATCCATGAGTAACAAGCTTCAACGTCAGCCTGAAATTATGGATACTCCTACTATACTCCTGCACGTCAAGTAGTTGATGGTGAGGAAAGTAAGACTGATAGATATCAGATATCTAAGGAGCTCTTCCGATCTAGAATGACCGATGACACTACAGTACATATAAAAGCTCTTAACATAATCAATTTGATTGATCAATTAGGACAACGGGTTTTGTCATGGATGGAGAGTTGAGCCAAGATTTGATCTTGCACTCACTCACGGACTCCTTTCACAATTGTTGTGAATTTTTTATATGAACAAGCTAGATATCAGCCTCACTGATTTGCTTAATATGTTGAAAAATGTTGAGTCACTTTCCAACCAAGAAAGACAGAGTCTTACTGGTAGGGGCCAAAGGATCTTCTGAAAAGAAGAACGATTCAAAGAAGGTAAATAGAAAGGCAAAAACAAAGGATAATAAGAACAAAACAGATACGGATAGCAAAGGAGTTTGCTTCCACTGCAATAAGCCTGGACACTGGAAAGAAACTGCAAGAAGCATCTTGTAGAGGCTAACCAAAAGAAGCTTAGTGAAGTTTCGGTTACAATTATAATTTTGTTCATAATTTAAAATAAATTTTTCTTTAAGTCAAAGTTCTACTTGGGTATTGGATACCGGCTTTGGTTATCATAAATATAGATTTATGAAGGGACTAAGCAGAAGTAGAAAGCTAAACAAAGATAAGTAATCCTATGTGTGGGAAATGAAGCAAAGGTTGCTGCATTAGCCATAGAAACTTATAGTTTAGCATTGCCTACGGGCAAATCTATTAAGTCAATAAGTTTTTATTGTATTCCAGTTCTCGTTAAAAACATTATTTCTATTTTATTATTGGACAATGAAATCTTTGGTATTATATTTAAGAACAATTGTTGTTCTATTTATAATAATAATGTTTTGTATAGTACTGGAATATTACTTAATGGATTTTGTATACTTGACTTACGTAAAAATAATTTTACATATTGAACAAATTATTATAAGAAAAGAAGATGATCATTTAAAGAGTTGAATGTGTGTATTTGCTGAAATACAAGTGTGAATTATTTGAAAGGTTCAAAGAATTCAAAAGTGAAATAACATGGAAAAGTATTAGGATTCTTTGATCGGATCAAGGAAGGAATACTTGTGCAATGATTTTCTAAATCATCTCAAATGGTTTTCTCACAATGGACGCCTACTGATACACAATAATTGATTAATGTCTCTAAAAGGAAAAATCGTACCTTGTTAGACATGGTGCAGTCCACAATGATTTTACCGACATTCCAGTATCCTTCTGGGATAATGTCCTAGAAATGGTTGCATATCTACGAAAAAGGAAACCTCAAAATCCGGCCCCAAGACTACATAAAAGTTATGGACAAGGAGGATTCCTAATCTTAAGTATGTTAAGATAAGGGGTTGTCCAGCTTATGTGAAAAGGTTTCAAAGGATAAACTTAGGACAAGATTTGACAAGTACAGATTTATGGGACATCCTAAAGTAAGTTTAGGGTATATGTTCTAAATCCTACTTAACAAAACGTGTTTGTTGCGAAATACGCTGCCTTCTAAGATAAATGTGTTTATCATTGAAGGGGCTAGTGGGAGGATAATACATCTTGAAGAGTTCAAGAACCACAAAACACTATAAGTCAAATAAGAGGAACCTGTAGATAGACCTATTGTACCACAACCGAATCATAAATCTGGAATAGTACCGAAGATACCTAGGAGGTATGGATTCATTATAGATGATGATTATGATCCAGTTACATACGATGAGGTAAGAGTTGTAGACACTCAGAGAAATGGATTGAAGCAAATTTCTCAAATATAGAACATTTGTTTTGATGAGACAATCAAAAGAGTTTGATTTTATCAAAAACAAGAATGAACCTAGTGTGTACAAAAGGGTCAGTGGGAGCGTCGTGAAATTTCTAGTATTATATGTTGATATATTATGGATAAGGAATGACATACTAATGCTACAATCAGTAAAGATAAAGTTTTCTAAATATTCCTCCATGAATGATTTGGGTAGAGTATCTTAATTGGGGATAAAAATCTATATAGATAGATTTAATAAGATGCTCGACTTAACCCAATAAACGTATATTCATTTGATGCTAAAGCCGTTTAGCATGGCAAACTCTAAGAGTTGTCTCATGTTGATAAGACATGGAGTGTATCTCTCTTAATAGTACCTATAGACTCCAAAAAGAGATATCACATGAGTAACTATCATGTATCCAATGAAATGTACGAGACGTAATATTGATCAGTCATATTCTGGAGAAGATCACTGTCAGACAATGAAAAACATCTTAAGTACTTAACCGGTACTAAGGATGTGATTAAAATTTATTGTGGGTCTAAATTAAAACTAGAGGGCTTAATAGACTCAAGTTTTTTAGACAGACCAAGACGACTGAAAATCTACTTTAAGGTAAAGTGTTACCTTGAACGGTGGTGCAGTGAATTGGAAAGATTCCAAACAGCAAAGAGTTGCTGGTTTAGTGATAAAGACAAAGTATATAGCTATAAATGAAGCTGCAAGTTGATTGGTCGACCAACAACCCCCCTTTTTCTCTGTCTTTCTGTTGAACTGTGCAGACATCTTTATATAATTGTGATCAAGAGGCAAGAATCTATGAGCAGTTCCAAAGAAACTACATTTCTGCCCATGCTGCAACTAGTTGCCTTGCACATCCCCCATACACACTGGACACCACAGCTTCCCGTAAGTTGACCAACCACTAACCATTCCAAGAGCCAAAAAGTCAGTGATAGTCCATAACATGGCTGCCTTTATCACAAAATTCTCGCATTGTAGGACTTTTATCCCCCGAAATGAGTAAAGTCAAGAACAAATATGGATCCCTCATGCACATTGCCGGTGTAAGATTATAAGCGACCATAATAACTGGCCAAATTGAGTACGGTTGGCTAAAATTAGTAAAAGGGCAAAAGCCATCAGTAGCCATGCCAAGCCTAACATTCCTAACTTCTTCCGCAAACTCAGAATAATTTGTATCAAATCTCTTCCATTCATCTCCATTCGTTGGGTGAGTCAGCTGACCAGGCATGACATCCCTTATTTAATGCCAACTCATATGTTGAGCCGTATGAGACGACATGAATAGCTGCTGAAGCCTCGACGCAAAAAGAAAGTATCGTAAGATCTTTCTGGGGACATATTTCTCCTTCCCCCCACGTTTTGTCACCTTGTAGTGCGGTAAGATGCATATATCACATTGTCCCTTATCTCTGTCCTCCCCATAGTATAACATGCAATCCTGCTCACAAGTATCAATTTTTTGATACCCCATATTTAACCCCTTGACCATCTTTTTCACTTCGTAATAATTCGTAGGAAGAGTATTATCCTTGGGTAAGAACTGTCCAACTATAGTAAGAAAATTGTTAAAACCTCTCTCACTACAGTCGTGCTCATTTTTGAAGTGTAAGAGCTTCGTCACTGCAGAAAGCTTGGTGTCTGTATCATTTACCGGATACAACGCGACCCCAAATTTAGACAGCAACTTGTAAAAGGCAACAACTGTATCATTTGGAAATTGCTTAGCACTGCTTGAAGAAGGCTCATTTTCTGTCCAGTCAATATTAGTAGGGCCATAAGCATCAACCAATATCTCCACTGGATCATAGTTTTCGACATATAAATTCCGTAGAGTTGGTTGTTCCACAATATTTTCAATCACTTATGATTTCCCGTGATGAGTCCATACGAAGTACCCATCCACAAATCCACGGGAAAATAAGTCGAATTTAATTTCGTCGACTTTCTTCCAAATCAGGTTTTTACACTTGACACACGTGCATCACATCTTCCCGTTCTGATCATCCGTATGTTTTTTTGCTTTGTTCAAAAAATCTAACACCCCAACACGATAAGCTGAAACTAATCCCCTCCCATCACTGGGTATCCTACAATACATCCAACTCCGGTCGGCTGACATTTTTAACTACACAGAAGACGCATTCAATTAATTTGGATATTCATGCATGAATTAGATTTACCTAGTATCTCCACTCAACATGACAGGGGTAAGGCTTCTATCCCGTTATTGGATGCGTCTCGTCACTAGTGCCAACACGTTGAGTACGTTTTAAGAAAATTTAGGCAGAACATCCCCATGGTCTCCAAGCACACGAAATAGACTAGGATAACTTAATCTAAGTATTCACTCGAAGAACATATAGAGATAACAGTCAAACAATCCTCAAAATAACAAAAATGTACCATTTCGTATTGGCACCGGCCTAAGCGAGAGACATAACATCCAATAACAGTCCCAAACTGGAGACTGTTCGACATTCACTCCTACTAAGTGAATGTCAAACGGGTTTCTAAGTTCCAAAGTATAGTACATATATTATTGAGTGTATTGAAGATTAAAGAAAGAGTATTATTGATTTATTGAAAAATTATGGCAAACTAAACAAATGCTACTTAGTTTATTTTGCCAATGATAAACTAAGTAAGTGGTACTTAGTTTATGAGAATTGTTATTTAGAATCTATAGAGACTACTGTTAGACATTCACTCCTACTTATCAAATGGGTTTCTAAGTTTCATAGTAGTTGCAGCTGTAATGACTACTAGGAGAAGAGTCAAGGACTTCCTTGTATGCAGGGTTCGACATAGTAGTTGTAGCTAATAGTACTCCAGCTGGTTCCTTGGCAACCGAGAAAAAAGAGGGTCGTAGTTCCTGTTTGTGTCCTATAATAAAATAATAAGGTTAAATGAATTACTACGGACATTCCTCATTGTTCCATCATAACAGATGACAACATCTCAAAGGAGTTCCATTAAGCTATTGAACAAAGTTCCAGGTTAAACAACCCTCTAGATGAACGAACGATCACTTCTCTGCTAGGAATGAATCATATCCCCATATGGGTCCAATTTGTAATAACCATGAATTTCAAGTTACTATATATGTATGTACATTATTGATATTTAAAACTTTGTGCTATATAGTGATTTAATTTGTAACAACATATGTGAAGTGGTGCATGGATCAATAAACATATTTACTATAGTTATGAATATATATATTTATAGATTTCATTAAAAATGAAATCTTCATAACCTAATTATACATTAGGTGAGACAATTAAATAACCTAAGAGTTATGGTAATAAGGAAAAGTTAGTATTTAATACATATACTAACTTAAGTGGCTACTTTTGCTATTTCAAGTGACTAATAATTTTAAACCTATTTCTAGTAAACCTAATTAGGTCATGAGCTAAAGTCACATGTATAGGTAACTAAATTCCATAAGATTGGGAATGGAAACCTTAAATAAATAATTAGGGTAATATATATGAAAATGGTTAAACTATGTTTATTACATAGCCCAAAACAATTAAAAGAGAAGCCCAAAAGAAATAAAATGCAAGCCCATACTTAGCCCACTTGATTAAGGGTATTTTAGACCTTTGATAAATCTAATTTGTGCATTAAAATAAAATAAAAATGGATGGGATATTGGGCATGTGATAGCTGGCCACATTAAGCCTTTTAAGGCAAAGGAATTAAGCTAACCAAGTCCCAAAATTAGAAACTCTTACACGCAAAGACACGTGTGTCATGCTCCCATTGGTGGAAAGCCTAATTAGCAACCTTAATGGCATGATTATGCATGATTAGGAAGGGATATGGTTAACCCTTTTGTCCAAGGGACAAAAGAAATATTGGAGAAATTATCATTCCATTCCAATTCACCAACATATATCTCCATCTTCATTTCATTTTCCTCCTCTACCATTCTTCTACTTCTTCTATTTTTTTCTCTCAATTAGAAAGAACACAAAGAGAGCAAGAGAGAGACAGAGGCGAGGTTTGGATTCTAAGTAAGAAGGAGGAGCATATTGTTCATGCATCCCAAGTTCTTAGTCTACTTTGGAAAGAAAAGAAGAGCATCCCACAAAACAAGATAAGGAAATCAAACCCTAGTTTTTATGTTGTGTATGTTCTATGTGATTTTGTAAAAGATTCATGGAAGTTCAAGTTATAATAGGTTAAAGTCTTATATGAATGATATATCTTGGGTATAGTATGTTTATCTTGCTCATCTATATAGTTTATGTTGGAAAATTTTGGGAAAAAGGAAGCTAAAGTAATTTTGGGGAAAAACCATAATTTAAAGGGGTGATCATTGCTTTTCATTTTGAAATCTACAAACATTTTTTGTGATTTTGTTATTTGGTATGATAGAACTATGAGTTAAGAACAAAACCCTTTTGGAAGCATGTAAAAATGTTAAAAAATTGAGTGAGATATGGATTTATTTCTAAAACACCTCAACTAAAGAACTCATGTGCATGAGAAGTCACTTCTGGACCAATTTCCGAGACCAAAACAGATCCAAATTTGATGTTTGATGAATGAAAACTGTAGTTCAGGAAGATACAAATCCAACGAGTCTGATTGGACCTAAATAGGAGTTGTAGATTTCATTTTCTTCAAGTTTTAGTGAATGACCCTAAATCTGAAAAAAAACAAAAATCTTAAAAAGCTACTGCCGGTTCAGCGGGAACCGAATCGGCCAGAACTCTCCTGCTACTGGGTCGGCCACTTTCTAGCCGGTTCCGGTGGTGGTTCTTGGACCCAAATTTTTCTAAATTTTTGAAGAATATTAAGATATTTAATCCAAAATTGTTCTGAGAAGATAACTAATTATTAAGTAATTAGTGGTTTAAACTCATTTAAATCACTTTAAAACTTAATAATTTATAACTTTTAATGCAATTAATGGATTATTAAACTAATTACATGAAATTTGAATGTAATTAACCATTTAATTATTATATAAGTAGTATTGGGTGTTAATTAAGTAGAGTTAGTAGTAATAAAGTAAATATTGATTATTTAACTAAATTTAAATAATAATTAGGGTTAAACCATTAATATTAGTTAATAATTAAAGAATGCTTAAGTAAGATTATGTAATAATATAATTACTTACTTACATTGAAATAAAATTTATAAGGTAATTATTTATTATTTAATTAATATTAAATAATAAATAAGAATAAATGATAATTAATTATTCTTAAGTTAATAAAAAAAGAATAATTAAAGACTTACGAAATAAATTAATTATTTATCAATTAAATAATAAATAAGAATAAATAATAATTAATTATTCTTAAGTTAATAAGAAAGAATAATTAAAGATTTGCGAAGTAAATTAATTATTTATTATTCAAGGATAAATAATAAATTAATTAATATTAAATAGGGACAAATGTTACTTAATTATTTATTTATTAATAGTAATGAATAATTAAAAACTAATAAATTAATTATTTATTATTCAAGGATAAATGATTAATTAATTATTACTTAATTAATATTAAATAATAATTAAAGAAAAATAATGTTAATTATTCAATATTTAATTAACATTAAATAATAAGTAGATGTAACTAGTTATTATTTATTTAATAATAACTAAAGGTAATTAATTAATTACTATTTAACTAATATTAAATATTAATTAAAGTAAGATAAAGTTAATACATGGAGATAATTTAAATGAATCATTAATTAAACAATTATAATAAATTGTTGAAGGGTCTAATTATAAGTGTTTATTACTTAATTAAGAAAGACCTTGTAAATTTATAAAATCATTAACCTAAGATTTATTAAATATCTTATAGGGTTAATGATGGTACATTATACTATGTGTACATGGTGATTGAATTATTTGCTAGATAATAGCATAAGTAAGTACATAGACGTATAATTATACGCAGTACTAATTACTAGACCAACATTATTAATGTTAGGTTATTCAAAAAGTTATAATTAAAGCTAATTAGTTGTAGCTCGATAAACACGAAAGTTGTAACGATCAAGAAATTTTGTAATTAATTTAAATATTTATTGAATTAAATAAATATTTTAAATAATTTATTTATTTAGAAAAATAAATAATTGATGAAATTGTGGTGCATTAATTTAGTAATTAAATTGATTAAAGGTAATTTTATTATATGAAGATTTAATTTAATGAAATAATTAATTTAAATAAATTGTTTAATATTTAAGTAAATAATCAAATTAAATAAAGTGATGTTTTAGTCTAATTTAATAATTAAATTAGATGTGTAATAATTTATTAATCATTAGTATAATTATAATAAAAATTATAATTATTATAGTTATAATTATAAGTTATGTAAATTAGTTACATGTGTGACAAATAAAACTATATAATATAAATATTATTAAACAAAAATTTGAAGGGGGAATTTGTGGTAGCCAAACAAGGCCTTGTGGCCTTTGGCCTAATCTAACTGACGTGAACTTTTAGTTCTTACCTAACGTACGTGGGAGTTAGTTTATCTGTTTACGCATAATTCCTAGAGGCTAAGTTCAGAGAGGGTTTGGTGAGAAGAGAGAATTACAAAGAATTTAGAGAAGAAGGAAACACAGAGAATAGAGACAAAGCTTGGTAAGGAAGAGAGAATCACAGAGAGAAAGAGAAGGGTTTACTAATCATTTTGCTAAATCAAGGTATAACCTACTTTAATTTTAACTGTTAGTTTTGATATTGTTATTGGAAGTTATGTTGAATTATTGTTGAATATATATATATATATATATATGTATATGTATTTTTTTTGTAGAATCTATTATTATCAATATATATACACAATATTTGGTCATCAAAATGCATGAAATTGGGTTTGCAAGAAGAAAAGTAAATAACATTGTGTATATGGGTGGTTTAAGTACAAAATTTGATGTCCAATTTGTGATATAATCTGCAAATTTATGTTAGATTGTGTTAGTACATCAAGAAATGAAAACAATGTAGTTTGAATCCTGTCAATTGGTTAAGAAACGAAGTCATGGCAGTCAAATTCACAAAAAATGTTAAAGATGAAGAAAATGGGAAAATTATGGTTTTGATCCTTCAAAATTGATTATATATAGTGTTCGTGTTGTTAGAATGATGAATTGCATGTTTATAGATGCTATTACAAAGTTTAAGTTGTTAGGTTTTATGAATTTGTGGAATTGGGTTGAATTTGGAGTTAGTCGTGTAACAGAGCTGCAATTTGCAGTTTTTGTCTGTGTATGGCGCAGCTGCGCCGGTACAACAGGAAGAAATGGCGCAGCTGCGCCGTAAGGCCTTCTGAGATTCTGCACCAGTGCAGCTGCGCCAGTGCCAAGGCTTGGGGTAGCGTAGCTGCGCTGTGCTCTAAACCTAGGAAATGAGTTCTGATTATTTGTATACTATAAAATAAGGACCTAATCTTGTATGGCATGCATGATAAACATGTTAAATCATAACATAAGACATTATAACAGTTAGTTACGGGTGGTGGTGATACCAAATGTGAAGATTTTAAGTGATCGTTTAAACAAGTTATGTAATGAATAAAAAATTGACATTTACAAGGGTTCGAGATGAATGATAAAGTTTATATTAGGCGATAGTGAGACTTTAGATTCATAAGGGTGGTTAACCAACATGATTAGACATTAAGTTAAGGTTATGACCTAAATGGTGGGTTAAACCTATAAAGCTAATATTAACACAACTAATTATTATTGCAATTTCAATGGTATGTGTAGGGTAATTGACGAACATTATTATACTTGTTTAGCTTACACACAAGGCAAGTTCCCTAACTTCATTCTCTTTATAATGAATACAAGTTCCATAATCCGTTATTTTATTATTGTCAAGCAAGCTTTCTATTTCTAAATTATCATTATGTAAATCCTATATTACAGTTGAGTAAGCCTATTGATTCTATCCTATTTATGGTTGTATAAGCTCTTATAACCTAATTCGTTACTTTGAACGGGTTTTACTTTCCTTATTCTTGTTATTATTTTTCAAAGCGTATATTGTTCTAATACATTGATTCAGAGGAAATTGTTCTAACTCTTTTGAATATAGTACTTTGCATGTATACCATGTCTACTCAATTGTATATTGTTGTTATTCGATCTTTGACTTAAATAACTTTGTCCAATTCTATATTATTGTATTGAACCTTTAAGTGGCAAGAAAACATTTATTGATTGAATTGGTCTATAATTGAATAGCGTTCTAAAATTCTAGATCCACTGATAAGCTAGTTCCAAACTAAACTTTCTTTAGTACGGAAATTCTAAATTCAAACTGCGACGAACAACCCTAAAATAAGGGATTATGTACGTGTAACATTTAGATGTTTGTGCACAATACATGGTATAAATGGCTGATCCCCTAAGTACGTAAAGAAGGATTTGTAAGTCTAAATGACTGTTAAGGTTCAATGATAATAGAACAGGAATTCAATTGCACAAAGTGCGAATTTCAATAATCATTATAGATGTGAATAATCATCAATAATTATTCACTAACATGCTTTGAAAAAAATAACTTAAATTTGAGTTAGGGAACTTGTGTGACACCCCCAAATCCGGGTACTTCATTCCCATAGGATAAAGACATAATTTAAATAATAATCTTTCCCATTAAAGGGTTACATCCATTTAAAACAATCCCAGGTAATCTAACATTAAACTATTACATAAGTAAGTGGAATACATCACATAATTAAATTAAGTCTTATAACATAGTTCATTCAAATAAATTCTCATAAATTTTCAACACTTGGACATCTTTCCCTTTCCTTTGCTGGAAGATGGCTCATCGACTTTCTCAACTTTAGCTACATTGTTTAAATGCAAGAGTGAGCAAAAATTGCTCACTGATATAAAGAGTAATAATAATAATGACAACATGAGAATGAACAACGAATACTAAATAATGGTAAACTTGTTCTATGAATTAAAAATAGAAAATAAGTTCGAATTTAATATTTGAGGGTCTTAAGACCATGAACTATGTCCCCAGTATTTAGGCATCTAAACCGGCATCAAAGAGGCACCGTGGAGAGAGTTCTGCGTCAGCACCACTGACACGAACCTTTGACCGGCGAAAATTCATAATTGTAAGCCGCCACCGCCGCTAACCGTTATGACTACCTTGTAACGAAAGCACTCACACCAGAGCAGGGGTTGGCACCTGAGCATGTAGACGATGAAATGATGCAAAAAATATATCAAAAAGGTTGGAATAAATTCACGGAAGAGCCCGAGGCCGCAGTGGTGAATGTGGTCAAAGAATTCTATGCCAACGCAGAGGATAAGGCCCCTTTCAACGCATTTGTTCGGAGTAGGTTAGTTCCTTTCAATGTCGACGCCATCAACACATACTACCAATTAAGAGTGCTAAGATATTGCCAGTACACTCATCTACGTGACCATGATCCTGATTATGAGACTATTCTGAAGGAAATGATAAAGCCGGGAACTACATGGATCAATGGTTGAAAAGGGGGCACTGTCTTTCACAGTAAGGATCTCAGCTGGTATGAAAAGATATGGTATACATTCCTGTGCGCCAAGCTCTTCCCATCCACTCACACATCAGATATAACCAAAGAGAAATCATTGCTTTTGTATGCCATTTTACAAGATTTTATCATCGATATAGGTTATATAATATGTTTTTCAATCCGACGATGTTTACGAGGACCATTCTTGGACGGCTTGCCACACCCATCGCTCATTTGTGGGTTGTGTAGGCAAGCGGGAGTTAGATGGTCCGATGATGAGCCCACCCAGATGTTGCTTTAGACACTAGACTAAATAATGAAAGCTCAATATTCGGTGTGGCCCGGGGGTGAGTCGCATCCTAGAGGACTAGGCTTTATATTTCCATCAGCCTCGGAGGATGAGGCTGACACTGAGGGATGCGACAATGGGAGAGCAAGGAACAGAGGCGACACCACAACTCGAGGCCATATCTAACCCTCAGTTCCTAAACCTTCAACAACAAGTGGATGAGTACAACAAGGAGGCCCGAAGAGAGATACAGAGACTCGCAGCGAGGCAGGACCATATGTTTGAGTCCATGAATTTGTCCTTTGCCTCGTTAAACGTGATGCTCCAGAATTTCAATCCCATAACACAATTCCAATATCAGCAGCCAACCCCAATGCTAAGGTTTCCACCCAGTGACTCCGATGAAGAAGAACAACCACCACCACCCCAGACTTAGGCGATTACAGGGAACTCCTCACTTATTTACTTCTTTATCTATACAATGAGGACATTTTAATTTTCAAGTTTGGGGGATTTAGTTAATTTTCCTGTTTATATATTTATTTTCATTAGTTAGATTTGCATATGTTAGTTCATGTTAGTTTTAAGATTACTAATTATTTGTATTCATGTAGTGCATAGTAGCTTAGGATTGTAAATAGTTTTAATTAGTTTAAATAGTGTTAAGTAGTTTGTAGTCATGTTATGTTTATCTAAAAAAGGAAAAAAAGAGTCATTTTATTCTTGCATATGTCCAGCGGTTTAATATAGTTCATGTTATTTTGGCCAATGATGAGATTGTGATTAAGTAGACAAGTACGGTACTGAATATTAGAACTTTGATATAATCTTTTGTTATGAATTGGATCTTGTGCTTGTTTGAAACTGGTATAATAAGGTTAGCACGCTAATAACACCTATGTACTGATTAATTCAAATTGATACAGAAGGAATTTCTAAAGGATAATGCTAGTGTAAATGAGAGAATGCCAAGGATAGGCAGTGAACATGAAAAATTAGGTAAGAACTTAAGTTTGGGGGAAAAAGTGGGGTATGTGACAACCCGAGAAATTAGACAATTTATGAAAATCTTAAATGATTGATTTAAGGTTAAATAATAGACCTAGACAGAAAATAAGTGTATGCGTTTGATGTTATTAGAAATTGAATTTTGAGGATTTCAAAATTCGGTAAAGGAAATAGGTGAATTATTCAGGATTAAGGATTTATGTAAATATGCTCTGTGTATATGGTTAATGATGTTTTCAGAATGTGGTTAAGGGTCATGGGTTGACCAGATAAATTACATCTGTGATAAACCCTAAGTATATATTAAGAACGACAACGTTCAGTTCGAAAACCCTAACGTCTAATAAGAAACTCTAGAAATCGGTTCTGGAAACCCTAGTTTCTGTTCCGGGAATCCGAAACCCTAAATTTATGATATGAATATGGTGATTAAGTTAGAAAACTCTAGCGATATGTTCAGAAACCCTAATTTCAGTATTGAGAATTTAAACCCTAATTTGGGAATCCTAATACGAAGTATTAAACCCTAAGGGTTAAAAAGTTGTGTGTAAGGAATATGAACATTATGTGATGGTTTATATTTGTTTATTATATAAACAAACAAAAAAAACTAGTGTAACCCTAATTATTTATTAGGAATGAAGGATTTAATAACTTAAGGGTTATGAAAAAAGAGAACTGTGGTATTTAGGATACTTACTAATTCTAGGAGATTTATTTTATATATCTCAAATGATTAATTTTATAACCTAATTATAGCAAGTCTAATTGGGTTAAGGAAATGAATGGGCTTGTGAGTAAGGATTTATGTTATAATTGAGGAAATTGAAACCCTAAGTAAATGAATTGGGTTGGATGAGAATTTAAGGTATTGGATTATATATATTTTATAGCCCAAGTGTGGCCAATGAAATTAGTTAGAGGCCCAAGCAATACATTAATTGAGTAGCTCGAATATTGTTATTGATAAGCCGAATTGAAGGAAGGGCATGATGGAAATCTGATATTAGTAAAAGTGTTGGACTATGATTGATTTACATGGTCGGTGGATAGAGAAGGAAAAAGGAGGAAAGATTGAGCACGTGACTAAGATTTATTTTGGTATTTTATTTGTCTAAAGTTGGTTACCAACTCTTCCACCAACTCTCCACCAACTATCCACCAACTCCCACCTACTCCTCTTATGTGTCATCTTATTATTTTGCCAATACTTATGGACATTCTTGCAAGCAAAGCTTTAGTGGTTAGTGTGGGAGAGAAAGTGCAAGAATTAGTGGGATCTAGTAATGCTACATGGCCGGTTATGGAAGGGAAGAAAAGAGAGGGTGGCATGTAATAAATTGAGCCACAATTTTTAAAGATATGTACAAGAATGCTAGGTGTCAAATGCATAAAGAAGCCACCTTATTTCACCAAGATTTCAAACAATCTAAGAGATATTGGAAGATATTGGGTCAAGTGGCAAGACTAGAAATAAAAGGAAATTTCATTTATACCATTTTGTCACATTTTTTTAATAAGTTGAGTGTAGATCTTGTCATGATCTTGGGTGGGTGAACTAACCCTAACCCTAACCTAAACCCTAAGAGTTTTTCAAACCCTAAATCCTAGATTGCTCAAAACCTAAACCCTAAGGGTTTGCAACAAATGGAAATTCTAGAAATAAAAGGAAAAGTCCAAAATGACCCTTTTGTATTTAATTAAGTTGGAGTGCAAATCTTGCATTACCTTTGGTTGTTCACCAACCCTAAACCTAAACCTAAACCTAATCCTAAACCTACCTTGGCATGTGCCTTTTATATCTAGCATGCCACCTTGCAATGTACAGATACATTGTATCAATTTAAAAGACTAGAAAGAGAGAGAAAAGCTCCATTTTATTTTGCAAAACAACCAAGTCCCATCTCTCTCTATATTTCGGATCTTGGAGTGTGAAATTGTGAGAAACCAAGTTAGGATCGTGTAAAAACACATCAATAACAGATCATGCAGATCAGAAATCAAAATCAAGAGGATTATCACAAAAGGTATAAAATCCTAACTAGTTTATGTATTTGATTTTTGGTTATTTTGAACCATGAAGTTTATGATCTTGACCATGAGAACTATAGATCTACTGGTTAAATGGTGTGTTATGCTTAGATCTAACTATTTTGAGTATTAAAAGTTTAATCAAAACAAGAAAAGCAAAACAGTTTTCAAAACTTAAAGAAAAAAAAATCTAGTGGACTGCTGTCTCTAAAAGGAAAATTCTGGATTTGTTAGGGTGATCTAAAAATTCTGGACTTGTGATATGTTGTAGTACACTAAATAAGCTTTCCATAGACTCTGGAACGGACTAATTCCGACTCCGGATGAAGTAGTTATGACGTTCGGAAGAAGCATGATCAAAACTGCGAAAAACAAAATTTTTGGAGAAACCAAGCATGATATAGAAATGATCTTATCTGTCATTCTACTTTGAATTTTTGAGTATGGTCAGTTTGTGGAGCTATATATATGTGTTAGGGATAAAATCCCTTTGGAATTACTTAATTAGGTTGAATATTGAACAAGTTATGGGATTTCTCCCAAACTATTCAAAGATAAGAAAAACTGTTAGAAGGACAGTTTTTAACAGCCATTTTCAGGCTAACTCTCGGGAGCTTAACATGTTCAAATATGGATTTTGATAGATGAAAACTGTAGTTTGGAAAGATAGGAATCCAACAAAAGTGACGGATCATTAATCGGAGTTACAGATTTCGTTTTATTTAAGTTTTGGTGAAGGACTCCAAAACTGCCAAATGACAAAAAGTTGCTGCCCATATTTTTCCGGGAACTGTTTCGAACATTTAGTTAATGAGAAAAATTCAAGGCTTTTGGGAAATGAAAATATATGGTATTAAGTACCTTGTGTCCAAAAATGAGATAATTCCGGCTTAAAACAACCAAGTTATGACCATAACAATTTTTGTGATTTTCCGACCGAAATCGCTATAACCGGAGTTCTACAACTCCGATTGCCACGAAATTTAAAATGGAGCATCCTGTTAACATATATAAGGTTATCCCAAGAGATGGGAATGTTTGGAGTTAAGAACGAGGTAGCTAATTTCTTAAGCTACGCACTATAATTAATTTTTGAAAAATATCAAAGGAAGTTAGAAAATTACGGAAAAATACTTTTTGTGTATGAAATACATGTATATATGTTTGGCCGAAGGATTGGAAAATAATAAACTAATTTGGTATTTTTTTTGTAAAATGGATATAGAATTCAGCTTGCTGGATTGTGTAATTTGTGAATCCAGTTTGCTGGATTAGAAAATCTGATGAATACAGCTTGCTGGATTGAAAAGAAGTTGACTGAATTGATGGATTGGTGAATCCAGGTTGATGAATTAAAAATTTGGTTGCTAGATTTAGAATCCAGATTGCTGAATTAGTATTTAACTTACTAAGTGTTAGCGAATACTTATGAAATGAAAAAGGCGAGTGTTAAATCATATAAATGTGATTCTAAGTAATTGTTAAGTGCTTAGGCAGAGTTTAATTGAACTTAAACTCAATATTTATTCCGACTAGAACGTCGGGATGTTAAAATTGTGTCAGTTTCAACTCAAACTTAATAGTCTAACTAATACTAAGTCTTATGTGAATTATAGACTGATATGGTTATGTGGTAATGTGTTTAGGTTATTCTGTGGATATAAATATAACAGTATTATATTATGATGATATTATTCTAATATTGGAGATCTATATTACTAATATTAGGTCTTCGGGTAAAGCGATATAAATTGCGTTACGGCAATCAACGGTTCAGGCAAGTTTCTTTTACTTAACTCTAATAAGAGTAGTTTCTTCAAGCTTATGGTTAATCATTGATGATTGCCATGAAATTTGTACTCTGTACATCTTGCATGTATAAGTCAGGTATGAAAGGCTGATCACCTTCATTACCAGTTGGTTCAGAAATGTTTGTTCATGTAAAATACTTGTTCAGTCAAAAATTTGTTCGTGCTAGTTCTCAATTATATTGATGAATTATAGCAAGCCCATTATTCATACTCTTCAATCATGATATATCGTTATATTGTTGTATATAAACTTGCTGGGAAACTTTCATGCTCACCCTTGCTATATCAAGATAAAACATTGCAGATAATGCGAATGCGTTCGGATACAGGAAAAGGTTAAAGCCAAGTTCAGCCTGGGATATAAAGTGCGGCTAGTTTGTAATGAAAGTAGTATGCACACAAGCCAATCATGTTTGATGGTAAAGCATATACTTTGTAAACAATCTTATTCATTTATTAATAAAAAGTATTAATTTATTAAAGGCTTTTAAATTATCTACATGATGCTGTTTTTATAATATGTGATAAACCCATAGTTTTAAGCAATGCTTTTAGAATAATGATGATGATCATTCTAATGAGATCTAAATTCTTAGAAAGCTTAAAACTAAAATAGTTCCCAATCGTTGGATTACTAAATTGGGGATTAGTGAATCCGGATAGATTGGTACATACGTTGCTTGCTCATTGGATGAGGATGATTGATCTCATGATCATTTGTGTGGAGACACTAAAGCAAGTATGTAGGTGCTTATTAGAGAATAAGTTTACTGAACGTGACTCACTAAGGAATACCTAATGGAGTTTTACTTGCATGTCAATAGGAATTCCTGTAGTGATAGTAGTACAAGTGATCATTGAACTTGAGATCATCATAGTATCTTGTGTATGATGAGTTATACTTTGACTTATTCCTTAAGACCCTTAGGGTATATCAAAGGGTATGCTTGGGTATAATAAGTTGTACATGGAGATAATGTATGATCATTAAAGAATCTACCACTTCTAGTAAAAGAAGAGAAGTGTCCTATGTGATTCGATAAATGACAACTCAGTAGTCCTTGGCCAAGGCAGAATGAAATTAGAAAGGAGTTTCTAATTTGCATTATTTGGAGTTGTGTATTTAAGAGTCGAAATACATATAATTAAATAAAATAAGACTTGACAGAAATTCCATGTCTTATATTTAATTGGGACATTGTATGGTGGAAGGATTGAATTGTACGGTAACTATTTACTCAAAGGTTCTTTTATGATTAATGTTGAAATCTATATTATCTGGAAAGTCGTTGATCGCTAGGGAGGCTTATCCCTATTATAGAATAAATATTATTTATTTAAATAAATTATTAGTTTAATTTATTTATTTAAATAAGATTAGAATTGTTCTAATTGATTTGTTCGCAATCGGTTTAATATGGAGAACCTAAATGGTCACACCATAAAAGGAAGAATAATTATTTAAGAAGTTAATGGCATAATCGTAATAATAAGTTAAGTATATTTAATTTAATCTATGGTGATAGAATAAATTAAATAGCTTAATATTTATTATTTAATATTTTGGAAATATTAAATATAAATTAATAAGAGGAATCTTATTATTATTATTATTACTATTATTATTATTTAATTCCTAAAGGAGTTTGGGAATTAATTAATAAAAGCACTCTCGTATATCCTAATAAGATTAGGAGGCCAATTAATTAAAAGAGTTTAATTAATTATTCCTAATAAGATTGGGAGCCTAATTAATTAAAGAAATTTAATTAATTAAAATAAAACCCAATTCCTTAATTGTTAAGGAGGGTTGCCCACATCTATAAATAAGAGGAGTCTTATTATGGGTGTAGGGGTTGTTGACTTTAACATACGTAATTTCAATTGTTGGAGAGTACGCCCCTTTTTCTATAGAGATAGAAAACTAGGGTTTAGCCAAATACCCATCTTCTTGAATTCTTCTTCTTCCTTGGTGGATCACCTCTAGAGGCCAAACACTTGGGTGGCTAACGTTGATCAAAGGAAGGAACCCAACCCGGTGGATTCAAGTTGAACGAGAAAAGGATTGGAGGTGAACTTGTACCTGAGGAAGCTCAGATCTTCAAGGGTATGATTCTTGTTCTTTCTTTTTCGTTTAATTAATAATTGCGCATAAAGGGTGATCCGGGTTTATGGTTTGTAAATTTTTAAAAACTCTGATTTTCCACGCTTCTGCATATTTTTGCAATTTGATTGCGTTCATGAATGTTACAAACCTAACAGTGGCATCAGAGCCAAACCTTTATGCGAATTATTAATTGTTTAATTTGATATGTATATTGATATGTGTTTAGAACAATTTAATTGGGCATAATTTAATTGTATAAAAAAAAAAAAAAAAAAACCGTAATTCAATTTGAGAATTGTAGTTCGTTTTGCCGCTGTCTGTCACGGATTTTAGTTTCCACGGCTTGGTTATATATATAAATATAATAGTTATATTTTATATATATGTATATGTGATTCTTTACTAAGTTATCATGTCCCAGGTGAAAAAAAAAACCCACGTGAATCACCAAGGAAAAGTTATAATCATATTAACTTGTTTTTAAAAAGTGATGACCACGTCATTTGTTTTTCTCCAAAACATGATCTTGTATCATGTTTCATCCAGTTTTTTTTTTCTCTGGTGGCACGCTTTTATGGATTCATGTGCACAGAAATCAAGGCATCATAAACTAGATTCACGGCAAACAAGCATGCGAAATAATATTATATATTACGGTATATATGTAATATATAATATTTCAATAATTTTATAACTAAAATAAAAATTTATTTTAATCTTAAAATAAAAAGTTTATTTTAATCTTAAAATAAAAAGGTTTTATTTTAATTTTAAAATTGAATTTCATGCTAACTAATTAGAGTTGGAATTGGATTCCATATAACTAATTAGAGTTGAAATTAGATTCTATATTTCCTTAAATAAAGGAGTTTATTTAGATATGAAATAAGATTTCATATTATTCAAAATAAAAGAGTTTATTTGTGAATAGAAAAAAGAATCAGTCTTTCCTTAAATAAAGGAGTTTATTTAGATATGAAATAAGATTTCATATTATTCAAAATAAAGGAGTTTATTTGTGAATAGGAAAGATAATCCGTGTTTCCTTTGATGAATTTTTATTTTTTTACGTGGAATTGGATTCCATAATTAATTAAAATAAAGGAGTTTATTTTGATTAAAATAAAATAATTTATTTTATTCAAAATTGGATAAATTAAAATAAAATAGTTTTATTTTGATTTAAATTTGGATTAAAATAAAGGAGTTTATTTTGATTCAAAATTAGATTTTATACTAACTAAATTTGCCCATTAAATGATATCAATATATATATTAAATATTTATTATTCATGAGATGAATGTTATTTATTGATGCATATGGTGATGTGTATGATAATAAATGGGATTAATTATGGACTAATGACCAATGTGATTAGATTTTATTTTAGTTGGATGCATGAATGTATGTGTTTTATTAAATGGGGTCTGTGTACCTCGTCTTCTCTAATTTTTCTTAATGTAAATTTTATCTCCCTCCTATGTACTTCCCCTTGACTGCTGATCAAGGTTTCTATTTATTTTAAATAGTTTTGTAATAGGAATAGTTAGAATTATTTTGAAGAATTAGAGATCAAGGAGCAAGGAGCGCGTGAAGACCCGTTTGTAATGGAGCCCGGGTTTAAATGTAATAGTTATATTTAAATATTAATTCTTGCACCCCTAGGGTTTGACCTTTTGGTTCACTTGGTGGCTCTAGTGAACCAAACTAGAATAAAATTCTATAATCAATCCAGGTAGAATATAATATTCTATATGTGCATGCTTCTACTATATATATATATTATATATTATGCAAACATGTTTCGCATGTTAATTAATATGACGCGTATTTTATATATATATATATGTGCATGCGCGCTAAACAAGATGAGACAAATTAATAGCAAACCCCTCAAATATTTTATATTAAGTTGTAATGTTCAAAAATATTTGGAATATCGAACGTCGCCTTCTAGCATGATAGAAACAATAGAGTATTGAATATTTAATATGAGTTTGTTGTGCACACACAAGGCGAGTATTAAATATTTAAGATATTGTTTTTATTACATATGATGTTTATAAGGAATTGAACATTACTGCTTTGTTGTGCACACACAAGGGCTGTAGTTTTCTCTTCACTTATATGGAAATGCTGGGTCTGACTTAACTTAAATCATTTTAGTTCGGATGTGCACACACTTGACCATTATGATTTAAGAGGCAAAATACAAGGAGTTACATAGTTGATGTAATTAACAAGAGTTGTCTACCTATTTATTTATATATAGTTTGTTGTGCACACACAAGGCTATATACATTTGAAATGAGATCCTTATTCTCACTAGCATATCTTTAATTGGATTTTGCCGAATTATATAAGTGAGGGTAATATAGTTTGAAGAAAATAGTGAGCGATACCAATTTAAAACAAGACCTAAATTATTTTGGTAATTAATAAAAGAATGTATGTTAAAATGTTGTTAATTACAAATTTATTTACAGAATTTTACAATGTCTAAATTACTATCACTGCATAGCATATTAGATGCTTATTTAACCGGACGGAATTAAACGGATTGGTTAAGGAATTTGAGAATAGTTCTCATGGATGAAAAACTATCTTATGTCATTAATACGCCTATCCCTGCAAAGGTTGCAGACAATGCCTCTGAGAAAGAGATTGCTACGTTTAGAAAGTGGCAAGATGATGCACAGTTGGATCAATGCATCATGCTCGTATCCATGAGTAACGAGCTTCAGCGTCAGCATAAAACTATGGATGCTCCTACTATACTACTGCACATCAAGTAGTTGATGGTGAGGAAAGTAGGACTGATAGATATCAGATATCTAAGGAGCTCTTCCGATCTAGAATGACCGATGACACTACGGTACAGATAAAAGTCCTTAACATAATCAATTTGATTGATCAATTAGGACAACGGGTTTTGTCATGGATGGAGAGTTGAGCCAAGATTTGATCTTGCACTCACTTCCGGACTCCTTTCACAATTGTTGTGAATTTTTCATATGAACGAGCTAGATATCAGCCTCGCTGATTTGCTTAACATGTTGAAAAATGTTGAGAGTCACTTTCCAACCAAGAAAGACCAAGTCTTACTGGTAAGGGCCAAAGGATCTTCTGAAAAGAAGAACGATTCTAAGAAGGTAAATAGAAAGGGCAAAAACAAAGGATAATAAGAACAAAACTGATACGGATAACAAAGGAGTTTGCTTCCACGGCAATAAGCCTGGACACCGGAAGGAAACTGCAAGAAGCATCTTGCAGAGGCTAACCAAAGAAGCTTAGAGAAGTTTCGGTTACAAATACAAATTTGTTCATGATTTAAATAAATTTTTCTTTAAGTCAAGCTTCTACTTGGGTATTGGATATCGACTTTGGTTATCATAAATATAGACTTATGAAGGGACCAAGCAGAAGTAGAAAGCTAAACAAATATAAGTAATCCTATGTGCGGGAAATGTAGCAAAGGTTGCCATATTAGCCATAGAAACTTATAGTTTAGCAATGCCTATGGGCAAATCTATTAAGTCAATAAGTTGTTATTGTATTCCAGTTCTTGTTAAAAAATATTATTTCCATTTTATTGTTGGACAATGAAATCTTTGGTATTATAATTAAGAACAATTGTTTTTCTATTTATAATAATAATGTTTTGTATAGAACTGGAATATTACTTAATAAATTTTGTATACTTGACTTACATGAAAATAATTTTTGCATATTGAACAAATTAGTATAAGAAAAGGAGATGATCATTCAAAGAGTTGAATGTGTGTATTTGCTGAAATACAAGTATGAATTATTTGAAAGGTTCAAAGAATTCAGAAGTGAAACAAATTGATAATGTATTAAGATTCTTTGATTAGATCAAGGAATAAATACTTGTGCAATAAGTTTCTAGATCATCTTAAATGGTTTTCTCATAATGGACGCCTCCTGATACGCAATAATTGATTGATGTATCTGAATGGAAAAATTGTACCTTGTTGGACATGGTGCGATCCATAATGATTTTACCGACATTCTAGTATCCCTCTAGGATCATGTCCTAGAAATAGCTGCATATCTACGAAAAGGTAACCTCAAAATCCGGCCCCAAGACTCCATAAAAGTTATGGACAGGGAGAATTCCTAATCTTAAGTATGTTAAGATAAGGGGTTGTCCAACTTATGTGAAATGGTTTCAAAGGATAAGCTTGGGACAAAATTTGACAAGTAAAGATTTGTGGGACATCCTAAAGTAAGTTTAGGGCATATGTTCTATAATCCTACTTAGCAAAAGGTGTTTGTTGCGAAACATACTGCCTTCTAAGATAAAGGTGTTTATCATTGAAAGGGCTAGTGGGAGGATAATGCATCTTGAAAAGTTCAAGAACCACAAAACACTACAAGTCAAATAAGAGGAACCTATAGATAGACCTATTGTACCACAACCGAATCGTAAATCTCGAATCGTACCGAAGATACCTAGGAGGTATGGATTCATCATGGATGATGATGATGAGGTACGTATCATAGAAGATGATGATCCAGTTACATACGATGAGGTAAGAGTTGTAGACACTCAGAGAAATGGATTGAAGCAATCTTCACAAAAATGGAACATTCATTTTGATATGATAATCAAAAGAGTTTGATTTTATCAAAAACAAGAATGAACCTAGTGTGTACAAAAGGGTCAGTGGGAGCGTCGTGACATTTCTGGTATTATATGTTGATATAATACGGATAAGGAATGACATGCCAATGCTAAAATCAATAAAGATAAAGTTGTCTAAACATTCCTCCATGAATGATTTGGGAAGAGTATCTTAATTGGGGATGCAAATCTATATAGATAGACTTAAAAGGATGCTCGGCTTAACCCAAGGAACGTATATTCATTTGATGCTAAAGTCGTTTAGCATGGTAAACTCCAAGATATGTCTCATGTTGATGAGCCATGGAGTGTATCTCTCTTAATAGTCCCCATAGACTCCTAAAAGAGAGATCGCATGAGTGACAATCATGTATGCAATGAAATATACGCGACCTGATGTTGATCAGTCATATTCTGGAGAAGTTCACTGTGAGACAGTGAAAAACATCTCAAAGTACTTAACCGACACTAAGGATGTGATCATAATACATGGTGTGCCTGAATTAAAACTAGAGGGCTTAACGTACTCAAGTTTTTCAGACAGACCAAGACAACAGAAAATCCACTTTAAGGTAAAGGGTTACTTTGAACAGTGGTGCAGTGAATTGGAAAGGTTTCAAACAGCAAAAAGTTATTGGTTTAGTGATAAAGACATAGTATATAGCTATAAATGAAGCTACAAGTTGATTGTTTGGATGAAAAGTTCATTATAGAACTAGGAATAGTTCCTAAGTCTCATCTTGGATCTAAACATGTGTTGTGGCACTTTCATTTGATTATAAGAATGATTAAAAGATGGGAAATCACTATAGAGATAGTGAACTCTCAAGAACAATATTACATATCTATTAACTAAAGCTTATCCAACAGCAGGATAATCGTCACTTAGAAAAGAAGGGTATGAGATACCATGACGATTGGCTTTAGTGCAAGTGGGAGATTGAAAGTAGTATGCACACAAGCCAGTCATGTTTGATGATAAAGCATATACTTTGTAAACAATCTTATTCATTTATTAATAAAAAGTATTAGTTTATTAAAGGCTTTTAAATTATCTACATGATGCTGTTTTTATAATATGTGATAAACCCATAGTTTTAAGCAATGCTTTTAGAATAATGATGATGATGATCATTCTAATGAGATCTAAATTCTTAGAAAGCTTAAAACTAAAATAGTTCCCAATCGTTGGATTACTAAATTGGGGATTAGTGAATCCGGATAGATTGGTACATACGTTGCTTGCTCATTGGATGAGGATGATTGATCTCATGATCATTTGTGTGGAGACACTAAAGCAAGTATGTAGGTGCTTATTAGAGAATAAGTTCACTGAACGTGACTCGCTAAGGAATACCTAATGGAGTTTTACTTTAATGTCAATAGGAATTCCTGTAGTGATAGTAGTACAAGTGATCCTTGGACTTGAGATCATCATAGTATCTTGTGTATGATGAGTTATACTTTGACTTATTCCTTAAGACCCTTAGGGTATATCAAAGGGTATGCTTGGGTATAATAAGTTGTACATGGAGATAATGTATGATCAATAAAGAATCTACCACTTCAAGTAAAAGAAGAGAAATGTCCTATGTGATTCGATAAATGACAACTCAGTAGTCCTTGGCCAAGGCAGAATGAAATTAGAAAGGAGTTTCTAATTTGCATTATTTGGAGTTGTGCATTTAAGAGTCGAAATACATATAATTAAATAAAATAAGACTTGACAGAAATTCCATGTCTTATATTTAATTGGGACATTGTAAGGTGGAAGGATTGAATTGTACGGTAACTATTTACTCAAAGGTTCTTTTATGATTAATGTTGAAATCTATATTATCTGGAAAGTCGTTGATCGCTAGGGAGGCTTATCCCTATTGTAGAATAAATATTATTTATTTAAATAAATTATTAGTTTAATTTATTTATTTAAATAAGATTAGAATTGTTCTAATTGATTTGTTCACAATCGGTTTAATATGGAGAACCTAAAGGGTCACACCATAAAAGGAAGAATAATTATTTAAGAAGTTAATGGCATAATCGTAATAATAAGTTAAGTATATTTAATTTAATCTATGGTGATAGAATAAATTAAATAACTTAATATTTATTATTTAATATTTTAGAAATATTAAATATAAATTAATAAGAGGAGTCTTATTATTATTATTACTATTATTATTATTTAATTCCTAAAGGAGTTTGTGAATTAATTAATAAAAGTACTCTCGTATATCCTAATAAGATTAGGAGGCCAATTAATTAAAAGAGCTTAATTAATTATTCCTAATAAGATTGGGAGCCTAATTAATTAAAAAAATTTAATTAATTAAAATAAAACCCAATTCCTTAATTGTTAAGGAGGGTTGCCCACATCTATAAATAAGAGGAGTCTTATTATGGGTGTAGGGGTTGTTGACTTTAACATACGTAATTCCAATTGTTGGAGAGTACGCCCCTTTTTCTATAGAGATAGAAAACTAGGGTTTAGCCAAATACCCATCTTCTTGAATTCTTCTTCTTCCTTGGTGGATCACCTCTAGAGGCCAAACACTTGGGTGGCTAACGTTGATCAAAGGAAGGAACCCAACCCGGTGGATTCAAGTTGAACGCGAAAAGGATTAGAGGTGAACTTGTACCTGAGGAAGCTCGGATCTTCAAGGGTATGATTCTTGTTCTTTCTTTTTCGTTTAATTAATAATTGCGCATAAAGGGTGATCCGGGTTTATGGTTTGTAAATTTTTAAAAACTCTGATTTTCCACGCTTCCGCATATTTTTGCAATTTGATTGCGTTCATGAATGTTACAAACCTAACATGTAATAGCGTATTTTGATAAATATTGTTGTGTAATAGATAGTTTCTGAAATGTGTATTAAGTTAAGGTTACTCGACCTTGGGGAATAGTGTGTAATGTAATGTATAAACAATTTATGTTTATATCTTCCGCAAATAGTGATAGAAATAGTATACCGGATCCGAGGTGATTTGGGACCTGGATTAGGGGCTACTACAGGGTATATAAGATTTAAAAAAATATGAATAATTGAGTCTTGTGGTGGGTTGAGAAGAAACATGAAAAACACTCCCCATAAACACAGGCATGAGATGGAGCGTAAAACGCACTCACTACTTATCTAAAAAAAGAAAGAGAAGAGAATAAAATGGGAAATAAGAGCAAAAGCCCCCGTGATTGAAAAAGAAAGCATAAGCACCCTATTTGGACCCTTGATCTTGGTAATTGTTTGATTTTAGTTGGACTTCATTTGTTTTTAAAATTTTTGAGTTTACTCTGTATGAAGCCTTATAAGAGACTTGTTATGTATTAAATTTAAAATTACATTAATTAGCATGTTGTTAAGAACACACGCACACACACACTATACCAGTAATAACGGTGTAAGATTTGAGGATTGATAAGGAATTATTGATTGGTTTTGATATGAAGTGTCGTCGTGTTTGTTTGATTTCTCTGAGGCCAGTTAAATAAATTTATTCTATGATGACTGATTGATTCGTAGGCATATAGATTAGAAGTATTACATATCATGGAATTTCATTGTATAGTTTGTTATTTTTGTTTCGTGCTCGAGGACTAGCACGGTTTAAGTTTGGGAGATTTTGATAAGTGGATTTTATACCCACGAATCGGCTCCTAATTCAAGCTTAATCGGTGTTAATTCTTTAATTTTATGTTTTATTTTTACTTTTTTAGTATTATTTTGTGTTTGGGTATGGTGGAGTGGCAAATGGGCTAAATGGGTGGAAGTATAACATCATTTGGCAAGAAAAAGAGTATACATGGACCAGCTGCCAGAAGCCATGCCCGCCGGGATGGGCCTTTTTAAGCCTAACACCCCCGCCGGGGCAGAGGGTCTTGAAGTCAGAAAATAGTTCACATGCCTGCCGGGGCGAGGGTACGGGGCAAAGCAGTCTTCTATTTGGTTTTAAATACTATAAGAACGTAAGCTTAAGTGTTTGGGATGGCTTGGTACTCAGATTGACATGGAATTGCAATCAGAATGCATGTCTTAGCGATATATCTGACATCACATAACAAGATTTTGAGATATCATACAAAACAAGACAATTAACATTGATAGAAGACAGATTTTGGAGCAATCATTGGAGTGAAGATATTTGAAGGATTTTCATATCAATTGCAAATTGGGCTAAAGAAAATGGTGGTTCTGGATTTATTCTTTTCTTTTAGTTTTATATTTGTAATTGAGAAGATGTTTTCTTTAATGACTTCAATTTTTATTTCATTGATGATGAGCTAAATTACTTTTTAGGCTTATAACAGATCTTTAAGTGAAACGATGATTATGTAACTTTGATTTTTAGTTTATTAAGCTATTTTTTAGTTTATCTATATTAATTTGTGTTTGAATTTATGAATTGCCTGATCACAAACTTCACTTAGGCAATCTGTCGAACACTTGGTGTGCAATCCCCCCAAACTTAGTGATTTTGCTTCAACTATGGTGATAAAAAGTGAGGAATTGGAAGACAAATTACTCACTCTCAATTGTTGTACAAATTTGCCCAAGAATAACCCTAATACTTGACTTTCTAAATTGGTTAGAATGTATGTGGTTGGCTTGGGTTGTGAGTGGAAGATTTTATAGAGATGAGGTAAGGTAGAAAATTATGGGGTGAAGTAGTGGGAAAGTATGCTAATGAAGTGGGATGATGGATATGCAATTGCCAAAATGTGGGTAGAGAGTGGATTGAAGATGTATGGGAGTGGGGTTTCAATTGAGGAATAAGAAGAAGAAGTGTAATCATGGTGAATAAGGTGTGTAACTGCCGAATCCTGATGTTTCATATCCCGGACCCCCGCCCCAACGGGGGATAATACGCCTTATAGGCCCTCCCCGGCGGGCATACTCTTTGTTAATGCATTCAGGACCCCCGCCTCGGCGGGGGGTGTTGAACTTGGAAGGCCTGCCTGTAAGACCCCAACTTATCATAAATGAAATTAAATTTCCTCTATTTATTATTTTGAAATAGTAAGGGTTTATTTGATTAATGTGGTTAGTTATGGGTAAAATGCGCAAATATTTCAAATAAGCAAGTGGTTATAAAATATTCATTTTTATTAGAGAATATTCGTTTGGTCGTGGAATATTCTTACTGTCGGGGAATATTCATATGACGGCGCAGCCTTGTGTGGACCCTATAACGAAAAGCGATTGTATGAATAAAACGACAAATATAATTTGTTTATAAATAACGGTGTAGTTGTTACCGTTAATACTGTTGAAATATCCGGTGGTTAAAACAAAGTAGCACACGGTATTGCACCAATTATTGATTCTTATGTAAGAAGGCACTACTCAATAATTGTTACAGTAGTTACTGTTCAATATTTTATTTTATTGATTCAATAATTTCTACGTTGATATTTTATATTATTATTGTTTCAATAATTGTCACTACACAGTATTTTTCATTATCAAATCAATAATTCATATTATTTGAATAATATTATTAGATAACATTATTGGCAATGTCTAGAAAGTTCTGTCTAAGGAGAGGTTTGGCCACCTAATTGCGCGCCAGTAAGGAGAAATCCTTATTGGAAAGCCCCCTCTTTCCTGGGAACGGCCTGATTGTTGATATTGTGATTATGTAATATTATTTGTGAATAATTAATTATTAATTTATATGATAAGGAAAATATTCATTTTATGTGGATATAAATGGAGAAAATTTTTAATGTGACAATTGTTGAAAATTGATATTTTATCTTTTCCGATAAAATAATTCATTTAAAAATATTATTATATTTTAATAATATAATAATGATGATATTTTACAATGAATGTGTGATATATGAATAAATGAGGAGGAAGAGTATTTTTGTTACAAAAAATATTTAAAATATGTTAAACATGTTTGTGGGCCCCACTTTGTGACTGAAATTGGATTATAGCCCGTAAAATCGTCCGTTTGTGAATTTCGGTCAACTTCTGCTTGGAATTTGGAAAAACTTAAACTTACTATGTTGTAGAAAATGGAATTTCCTATGGAATGGAAATAAGATTCGAATTTTTCTGATAAAAGAGCTATTTATTATGAATTATTGAAGCTATGAAGTTCTGGAATAATTGATTTTTGGAAGTTTTAATTGTTTTATTTAAGAAAAACATTTTTTTTTTGCAATTAAGTGGGCTCACATGTGATATAAATGTGCTGAGTTCAGTTGGTCTAAGGTGGGCTTGAAATTTTGTAATTATATTATTATTTTATTAAATTTTCTACTTTGGCGTTCTAAACATTTTTCGATAAATAGGGTGCTTAGGTTAGAATTGAAAATCACACCAGAAACTGAAGTTTTCTCTCTCTCTATATTATCGAGCGTATTCTTATGAGTATTTTGATACTTTGAGTGTTGCTATACGGTGCAAGATCCCTTCAGCACTATATCTAGTATTCCAGTCAGAAGTACTGTCTTTTCGAGGTAAGGGATGTTATTTTTTTTAAAATGATATTATTTCTTCTAATATCATTATGCCGGAATATTGGTAAGATTTTTCTTGTGAAATTCTTGTCTTTTAGTGTCCGGGGCACTATTCACGTATATGACACTATTCACGTATATGGCACTATTCATAAAAAAATAAATTTTTGTTTTTTGTCCAAAATATCTATTATGGATACTAGCTTTGATTGTATCCATGTTTTGATCATTCTTGAATTTTACTCCATTATGATTATTTATGAAGTATTTTTGAACTCGGATTGTTTAAGGTACGAATCCTTAATATTTGTTCTTTTGTTTCACTGGATTCGTTTTCTTTAAAATATTTTTCATCATCCTCAGTCCTAAATGATGATATTACTAAATATCTTTGGCCTGTAGTGCAAAGATGAATGAATTTTTGATGAATATCTTTGGCATGTAGTGCAAAGATGAATATGTGTTGAGATGAACATGACCAACTGATGAATATCTTTAGCCTGTAGTGCAAAGATGAATATTTGATTCAAGATAAATATTGATTGATGTTACAGGGATAAAATATTGATGATAGACTTTTAAATTCATAGATAATAGTAGATTTCATTCTCTATGTAATTCTTCTATGAATTATTATTTTCGCTGCGAATATTGATCTAAAACTCGTTGTTTATTGTATTGTATCAGATTTTTTTCCTGTTGAAGACTAACGATAATTTTTTCTATATTATCTTAGTCATAATATTCTTTACACCCTTTTCCTTTTTGTTCCATTTTTCTTCTCAGGAGGCGAGAATGTAGAGAGTTCTAGTCGGGGTACGGAATGATGGTTTTAGAGAGTTTTCTTAGTAGTCCTCACCATTTTTGTAATATAATGCATCAATAATTGTAATGAGGACTTATTTGAGTGTGGATATTGTCTAGATGACAATATTTGTATTTAAACTCACAGTTTTTGTGTTGTCGTATTTTGCACGACAATTGTATTAATAAAGTTGTAGTTGTTTCTGTACCATGTATTTTGGCGACTCGGAATGAGTGTTGTATACCTATTTTGGGGGCGACACACTGCCCCAGCTGGCTCGCTTTCTATTTTTGAAAATAAGAACCCTCGCCCCGGCGGGAGGTACTGAGCTTAGGGAACCCGCCCCGACGGGCTTAGGTTCTGTTAATGCATCTTATTTTACTCATTCCTTCCCTTCAACTCTAATCCATGATCATGTTAAGTTCCTGAAATACCATTAAACATACATGTGAGTAGATATTGAGCAATTTTAATCATGGATGGTGAGATTTTCTAGAAAATGTAACTTAACTAATTATTTAATGAACTTATTCTATATTACTAATTATTCTAAACTACAATTTGACGAACATGCATAAAGCTATGAAGAATAAAAGTACGATTGGGTTGCCTCCCAATTAGCGCTTGGTTTTAAGTCGTTCAGCCTGACTACTCCCTATTTATGGTACGTCGGCTAGTGTGATTGTGATGACATCCGTGTTGGATTCACCACCCCAATAATGCTTTAACCTTTTACCGTTGGCCTTGAACGTTTCTAATGGATTCCTGCTTTAGAGTTCAACGGTGCCATGTGAAAAAACTCTTTTGATGGTAAATGGACCCGACCATCTTGATTTTAGCTTTCCTGGGAACAACCGCAATCTTGAGTTGAACAATAATATTAATTGCCCCGGTTCAAACGTTCTTTGCATGATTTTCTGTTCGTGCCATTTCTTGACCTTTTCTTTGTATAACTTAGAGTTCTCATAAGCTTGAAGTCATATTTCATCGAGTTTGTTCAACTGAAGTAGCCTCTTTTCATCCACAGCTGCTTGATCGAAGTTGAGTTTCTGAATTGCCCAGTAGGCTTTATGCTGTAACTCCAAAGGTAGGTGACATGCTTTCCCGTAAACCAATTGATATGGTGATATCCCGATTGGTGTTTTGTAAGCAATCCTATAAGCCCATAGTGCATCATCCAATCTGAGAGATCAATCTTTTGTATTCGAGTTTACAAAATTTTCTAAGATTCTCTTCACCTCCCTGTTTGAAACTTCATCTTGCCCACTTGTTTGGGGATGATATATCGTCGCCACCTTATGGTTGACACCATATTTTGCCATGAGAGCTGTAAATGATCTATTGAAAAAGTGACTACCTTCATCACCTATAATAGCTCTTGGCGTGCCAAATCTTGTAAAAATATTATTTTGAAAAAATTTAAGAACTACTTTGGCATCGTTAGTTGGGAGTGCTACGACTTCAACCCATTTAGATACATAGTCAGCCGCAAGCAATATGTACTGATAGTTGAATTAGGAAGGGAATGGCCCCATAAAATCCATTCCCGAAACATAAAAAATTTCAACTTCTAGTATAGTTTATAGTGGCATCTCATTGCTTTTCGATATGATGCCCACCCTTTGACATCTATCACAGCTTTTAACGAACTGGTGGGAATCTTTAAATAATGTAGGCCAATAAAATCTGACTTGAGGCACTTTTGCCACTGTTCTCTCACTACCATAATGTCCCCCATATGCAGATGAGTGACATTCGTGCAATATGTTCTTCAACTCGTTGTAGGGCACACACCTTCTAATTATCTTGTTGGCACACTGTTTGAATAGATATGGCTCATCCCACATGTACCATTTGACGTCATGTAGGAACTTCTTTTTCTACTGTCGTGTAAGATCAGGGGGAAGGATGTTGCTCACTAGATAGTTAGCGAAATCCGCATACTACGGAAACTCTATATTTACTCTGAACAGCTGCTTATCCGAAAATGACTCATTGATTACACACTTGTCCTCTTCATTTTTACCCTAATTTTCCAGCCTCGATAAATGATCTACAACTTGTTTCTCCGTACCCTTTTTATCTTTTCTTTCCAAATCAAATTCCTGTAGAAGAAGAATCCATTTGAAAAGGCATGGCTTAACATCTTTTTTCAAAATTAAGTATTGAATGGCCAAGTGATCCGTATAAACTACAACCTTTGTTCTGATCAAATATGCCCAGAATTTATCAAAGGCATATACTACTGCAAGTAATTCCTTTTCCGTAGTTGTGTAATTCATTTGGGTCTCTGTAAGTGTCTTACTTGCATAGTATATGGCATGGAATACCTTCTCTCGGCGTTGACCCAAGACAGCCCCAAACGCATAGTCGCTTGCATCACATATTAACTCAAAAGGCTTATTCCAATTCGGTGCGATAATAACTGGCGATGTAGTTAACTTTTTCTTAAGCAAGTCAAATGCTAATTTACAATCTTCATCAAACTTAAAAACTGAATCTTTCTCTAAAAGAATGCACAATGGCTTTGCAATCTTAGAGAAATCTCTTATAAATCTCCTATACAACCCGACATGTCCATGAAAGCTACGGATTCCCTTTACTGAAGTTGGCGGTGGAAGGTTTTCAATCATTTCCAACTTTGCTCTATCAACTTCTAACCCCTTCTCTGAATCCTTGTGCCCCAAAATTATTCCTTCATCAACCATAAAGTGGCACTTTTCTCAGTTAAGTACCAAATTTGTTTCTGTGCATCTCTTTAAAACCATTACCAAATTCTCTAGATAAGCATCAAAATCATCTCCATAAACAAAAAAGTCATCCATGAAGACTTCCACATTTTTCTCCACCATGTCTGAGAATATGGCCATCTTACACCATTGGAAGGTTGTGGGTGCACTACACAAGCCGAAAGACATTCTCTTGAATGTGAATGTGCCATATGGGCACGTGAAAGTATTTTTTTCTTGATCTTCATAAGCAATGACTATCTAATTATATCCCAAATACCCATCCAATAAGCAGTAAAATTCGTGGCCCGCCAATCTATCCAACATCTGATCGATAAAAGGCAGAGGAAAATGATCTTTACGGGTCGCCTTATTCAACTTCATGTAGTCCATGCAAACCCTTCAACCAGTCACTATCCTCGTCGAAATTAGCTCATTGTCATCATTTTGTACCACGATCATTCCTCTCTTTTTTGGTACATATTGAACCGGGTTGACCCACTTGCTGTCTGAAATTGGGTAGATGATACCCGCGTCTAACCATTTCAGAATTTCTTTCTTCACTACTTCTTTCATGATTGGGTTGAGCCGTCTTTGTTGCTCCACTATTGGCTTTTCAACTTCTTCCATCAGAATTTTGTGAATACAAAAGAATGGGCAGATTCCTTTGATATCTGCAATTGTCTATCCTATAGCCGCTTTGTGTTCTCTAAGTACTCTCAATAACTTATTTTCCTGCAATTTGTTAAGTGAAATAGAAATAATAACTGCTAAAGTATTAGAATTGCCTAAATATGCATACCTGAGGTGTTTAGGAAGTGGCTTAAGCTCAAGTGTGGGTGGCTCCTCCAATAAAGGTTTCATCCTTGTTGTGGCTCTTTCCTCCGTGTGCAATGGTTCAAATGGTGCTTTGAATATGCTAACTCATGGCAAAGAGTGTAGCATCTACAAGTAATCCACAAACTCCGGATCATCTAAATCTTTATCTCCCAATAATGTCTTTTCCAATGGATCATTAACCAAACTTTTAACCATGTCCTTGCTGATTAATTGATCAATGACATCCATCCTAAAACACTCTTTTTTATTCGTAGGGAATTTCATGGCTTTGAATACGTTGAACTTTACTTCCTGATCTTGGACCCTCATGGTTAGTTCACCTTTTTGCACGTTGATGAGAGTCTTACCCGTAGCCAAGAATGGTCTCCCTAGGATGATTGGGATGTTCTTATCTTCTTCAAAATCCAGAATTATGAAGTTCGCGAGAAATATAAATTTGTCTACCTTAACCAAAATATCCTCCACAATGCCTCTTGGGTATGTGACTGACCTATCCGACAACTGCAATGAGATGTTCGTAGGATTTGGAGCTGGTAGACCTAATTCTGTATAAACTGATAATAGCATAAGGTTTACACTTGCTCCCAAATCATATAAACACTTGTTGAACACCGTGTTCCCAATTGTGCATGGAATGGTAAAACTCCCCGAATCTTTCAACTTAGGTGGCAACTTTTGCTGTAAAACTACGTTACACTCCTCTGTTAATGCTACAGTTTCGAAATCTTCCAACTTTTTTTTCCTAGACAGAATACTCTTCATAAATTTAGCATAACTTGGCATCTGCTCTAGGGCTTCTGTGAAAGGGATGTTAATCTGAAGTTTCTTAAAAACTTCCAAAAAATTTGCGAATTGCTTATCCAATTTCTATTTTTGGACTCTCTGCTGAAACGGCGGTGGAGGATACACAACTGGCTTGTCATCTAACTTTGTTTGTTCAACTTGCTTTTCCTCACCCTGTTTTTCTTCAACCACTTTGTTCTCATCAACTTTGTCATCCGTTCTAACTGAATTTTATGCACTTCTCCCAACTAGATGTTTTCCACTTCTCAAAGTGATTGCCTGACACTGCTCGTGATTTCCCTTCGGATTTCTTTCAGTCTCACTAGGTAGAGTCCTTTGCGGTCTATTGTTTAATGCAAAAGCTATTTGTCCCATCTGATTTTCTAAATTCTTGATGGCTACTGCTTGTGATTTCATGGCTGCCTCATTGCTTGTTATATACTTTGACAACAACTCCTCTAAATCTGTTTTCCTCTCTTGATGGTGAGCTGGTTGTTGATGTTGATTCTGAAATCCTGGGGGATAAGATGGTCGTGGAGCTTGTTGATGCTGGTTATTACTCCATGAAAAATTAGGGTGATTCATGTTCCCCTGATTGTTTGCATTTTACTACATGTTATGTGGAATCCTGTTGTAGCTACCCACAAATTGCACTGACGTTGGGTTGATTGCACATTGTTCCGTCGGATGTTCACTCGCGCACAATTCACAAATAACTACAACCTGCTGAGTTTGTACCCCCGACAAAGCATCCACTTTTTTAGAGAGCACTGAAATCTGCGCTGCTAGTGCCGTCACTCCATCTATTTCTAACACTCCAGCTACCTTAGCTTGTGTCATTCTTGCCGTGGGCCACTGGTAGTTGTTAGTTGCCATTGTCTCTATTAATTGATATGCCTCCTCATAACTTTTCACCAGAAATGCTCCATCCGACACTGCATCAATACTGGTCCTGAGATTACCATGTAATCCATTGTAGAATGTGTTCATTTGCAACCACTTAGGCAATCCATGATACGAGCACTTTCTGAGAAATTCCTTGTATCTTTCCCATGTCTCATAAAGTGATTCCCCATGTTTCTATCCAAACATAGTTATCTCATTCCTCATTTTTGCAGTCTACTCAAGATCGACAAGACAAAAGAAGTATGCTGATCAACACAGGAAAAATCGCGAATTTGACGTAGGAAATTTCGTTTTCCTGAAAGGTTTTCCTTGGAAGGGGAAAATTCATTTTGGCAAGAAAGGAAAGTTAAGCCCAAGGTTTATTGGACCTTTCGAGATACTGCGAAGAGTGGGAGAGGTGGCTTACGAAGTAGCTTTACCTCCAGAATTTGAACACGTTCACAACATTTTTCATGTGTCGGTGTTGTGACCATATAAACCAGATTACAAACATGTGATCGAGTATGAACCGTTGAATTTCAATAAGGTTTTATCATATGAAGAGGTTCTTATCTAGATAGTCGACAGGAAAGAACAAGTGCTCAGGAATAAAGTGATACCTTCCGTGAAGGTGATATGGATGAACCACAATGTCGAAGAGGCTACGTGGGAACTCGAAGCTAAAATGATGAAGAATTACCCTGAGTTATTTGTGTAATCCGTGTCTTTGATTCTGGGGACATAATCTTTGTAAGGAAGGAAGAATGTGACGACTTTATTTTTTGAGTTGTGATTCTGGGGACAGAATCCTTGTAAGGAGGGAAGGATGTAACAATCCAAGATTTTATTATTTGTAATTTAAAATATTTATTAAATGAAATAAATATTTTATTGATGTGGTTATTATCAGTAAATATTTATGAATTAAATTTATTAGATAATATTCTAAACTAAATTAATTTATAATTTAGAAAGTTGTAATAGAACATGAGATGCTATATTGTTGTTTTAATTTAATAATTTAAAATGGTATGTTAAATTATTAAATAAAATTCTAATGAGATTATAATTTGTGATATTTGGATTAAGTGGAAAATTTGTTTAGTATGTGTAATTGGTTATTTAACTAATGTGGAATATGGAGGTATAAATATGAGATTATAAAATATAGTGTAAATGGTGTAGACACTCAAAATTTTCTGCACACCTGTTACTAACATTGTAGGAGGGCAGATTCGTCTTTCGGAGATAACCCTGGAAGATAGCTCACATCCTTTCCGGATACTACCGAAAGTTCAGTCTCAACCCCGGAACACACACCGGGAATATCAATTCCAACCTTGGAGATAACCCTGAGTTTCGTCCTTAGAGATAACCCCAAGGAATGCTGTTGCAGTTCCGGCGATAACTCCGGAAATGCTTGTTTCAAATGCATGCAATCAACTTCAATCTCAGACCTCTTGTCGACGCATTCATACTAAAGACTCGGAGCTAACACCGGGAAGGCAGACACACTTACAGATGACCTTGCGGAATTCAAACACTTGCAACAGTCCAATCTCAGATGTAACCCTAAGCAACGTCTGTTATAAGCCCAAATCGGAGATAACCCCGCTGAGGAGTTAAACTGTCATCTTGCCACCTCAACACCTACTCACCGTCTCAACATTTCAAACATACATACAACAATACCCACAAGAGCCAATGAGTTCCAATACCGAGTGACTATTACGCATGGCAGCACACCGGATAAAATTTGAATCTTGAAAACCATGGGCATGGTCCCCTCTTTCTGACTTCGTACAACCTCTAATCCCATGTCATTACGTAACTCTCGACAAAAGCAGTCCGAAGATGGTCTTGTATACCTCGTTCGGATGCTAGGATTGAAGTTCTGCAAGTTTGAGCGGACATCACAGTGCACATACTTCGAGACGGTGGGATCCGTGGAGCCTGGGGCACCCCAGGCAGCCACAGGTACACCTGCGGCTCCCCCTCTATAAATAGAGGGTTTAGGGTGGCCATTTTGAAAAAAGAAAAAGGCGAGGAATCTCTGTCCTATTTGCTCTGTACACACCCCATATTGAGTGTTTCCTCATTTTAAACACATGTTAGCTCATATATAGCTATATTGTTATCGGTGGGAGCTGAGTGTTTATCCATCTAGAGTCATAGAAGCCTGCTTTGGCAGCCCACTGTAAGCCTTCTTACAATCTATAAATCCTTTCTCTTCATCTTTGCACACACTATTCTTCACATTGAGAGTCATGTTGTGTGCGTATGCCTGGACTTCAGTCCGTGGTTTTAATTTATATCTGTATATATATACTTATATATGTATATATTTATATATAGACTAACATTATCGAGTTATGCCTCGATTGAGCCTAGACTTATGTCTGGAGCGTTTACTTGCTTATATATATATATATATATATAAACTGTTGTCAGACTCTGTCTAATGAGCCTGGATTTTACATCCGGAGCGTTTATTTCTTATATATATATATATATATTATTGTCGGACATATCTGATGAGCCTGTATTTTATATCCGGTGCGTTTACCGCTTTATATATATATATATATTTACATTTCTGTCAGGCCTGGAGTTTACTTCGAGGCCTTTTACTGCTTTATTTACATTTAGTCACGCCTAGAGTTTACTTCGTGACGGTTGATCGCATTTACTGCTTTATTTACATTTCTGATCCCCTATGGAGGTGCTTCGTAGTGGTTGATCATGTCCATATATATACATATATATATATATATATATATATATATATATATATATATATATATATATATATATATATATATATATATATATAACTGCTTACTACTTTTCATATAAACTGCGGCATCATGTGAGACTAGGAATCATGTGATCGCAGATTCAGTCTACTGAATCTAGATTCGGTTCTCGTGATGGACATTTTCAGCTGTAAGCAGCTTGTACATTATTTACGTTGTCTAAATTTCCTTGGATGACTGTCATGCCCATGAGGAGTTCGGCACTGCTGTATATTATTTTCTCGAAGATGCCTCGCATCTCAAAAATAAAAGCAAACAAGCCGAACATTTAATAATAAAATGGAAGTATGAAAATGTCGCAATTCCTATTGAGCATAGGGTTTGAAAAACCTTTTTTTATAAAACATCACTGTTATATCTTGCTTAAAATTGAATTTTTCTATTAATTCAAACCCTTTGTATATAGGTGCGAACGAGGCCTCGCACTACTTCTAAATAATTGCACATTGATCCATACACACATACACACACACACACACACACATAACAGTTTCTTGAAAAGTGGCGGTCACCGTGACAACACGGATGTCGGGGGTGCCTAATACCTTACCTTCGCATAATCAAGCCCCCGGACCCAAATGAATCTTGGTTTCATAGACCCGTTTAGCAGTGTCACATCATTGGGTCAATGTGCAAACCTTTTTCGGTTGCGTTGGTGCAACTAGTTAAAAACACCAACCTGCGACTCTTAATGTCAAATCGTCGACATTACACATGTCGGACCTTTTTCACTTGTTTTTTCAAACAAATCTCACCTAACATGAGAACACCAAAGAATAAGTAACGAAAAGGGACAAATAAAAATGCCGACGTTGACAGGTGGCGACTCTGCTGGGGATTCCAGTAAGAGGGCTTAAGCCGCTACTACAAGCTTTTCAAAACTGTTATATGCTTGTGTGTGAATGTTGCATTTACATTTATGATGAATGTGTACGAATGCATTTTACTTACTGCACTGCAATATATCTATATGTGATATTAGTGCTTCGCATATGTCATCATTTTCATAAACGGTGAGACACGTTGTATGTGAATGTATGTTGTGTGGTTCCTCCACCAGGAGGCTATCCTATCGGTGTTTGATTATTGGACTCGTAGAGAGACTAATTCCAATGAGGCTCAAGAAAGGCACCACCCAGATTCGCTCTATTTGAAAACTGGATTAACTTCCTGTCAAGTAGATTGCGATGATCTGGGGACCTTCATGCCAAAAAGCTGCGAGAGTAACCCTAAGATAGGTCAACCTCTGATAAACCAAACGCGGAGGAAAGTTTCTTCATGCTTTCCATTTTTCTATTACTTGTAAAAGCATTTACTTGTAATTTTATTCCATGTTCATCTTTATGTAATGGAAAATATGAAGAATATTTGTGCACACATAACATGTTATCAAATTAACGCCCATTTTTGTAGGATGATATTCCTAAAATGGAAACATATTAGCATTTACATTATCCCTAAGACTAAACTACATAAGTCTTTTGTAGGGAAACAATTGGGCCTGTTACCCGCTCAAAATCCAAAAAGGCCACGAGCCTACAACCAATTATATCTTCTTCTGACCAATCTAATGCCGTTTCTCGAGAAGAATTTGACGGATTGAGTAAACAAATTATAGATTTGGCAGTTCTGCTAAATGAATTGCATCAATCTACTCAGGGTACAAAGATGCCTACACATACAGAGCCCCTCTACACAAGGAGGGATACAAGGGTTGGATAAAACAAATCCAGAACATCAGTTGGATACGGCCAACAAAGATCCTAAAAGCACCCATCTCAAAGGAGATCTAGACACTGATGATATCAAGAAAAATGTCCTTCAAATGGAGGAAACTATCCGTACTCTCAAAGGGATTGGAACACATGGAAGTGTTTCATATGCTGACCTTTGCATATTCCCTGGTGTTCATTATCCAGAGAAATTCAAAACCCTTGACTTTGAAAAGTATAACGGATTAGGGGATCCTTACACACATTTGAAGGTGTTCATTGGAGAACTTGGATCTTATGCGGAAAATGAGAAGCTCAGAATGCAGCTGTTCTAGAAGAGTCTGACTGGAGAAGCCCGTTCATGGTATACCGGATTAGATAACTCAAAGATCCATAGCTAGGAAGAGCTAGCTCACGCCTTCCTCACTCAATACAGTTTTCAATCTCAGATGGCTCCTGACCGGTACCAGATTACCAAGGTCAAGAAACAATCTAATAAGTCTTTCAGAGAGTATGCTCAAAGGTGAAGGCGCGTTGCTGCTCAAGTTATTCCTTCCATGACAGAATCAGAAATAGTCATGACTTTCCTAGATATACAGGAAGCTCCTTTCTATGAAAGAGTCTTAGCTGGTATTGGCAAACCATTCTCTGAAATGATTAAACACGAAGAGATGGCTGAGATAAGATTGAAATCTGGTAAGATTCAAGACCTAGCCGCTCTTAAAGCAGTTGCTGAGCACGTCTAGTCCGGATATTATGGAAACAACCCCTTGAGGGTCCATAAAAAGAAAGAGGAGGATGTTTCGTTGATACTACTAGTTCCAAAAGGCAGTCATAACATGCATATACAGAGGAAAAACTACTCCCCTTTCCAAGCACAGTCTTCAAACCCTCCATTTCCTAAACTTGGAGATGCAAAGCGCCCTCGAACATTCACACCCTTAGGGGATTTGCTCGAGAATATTCTTACTCTTCTGACTACTCAGAAGAAAATCACACATCTTCTTCCACCAGCCAACCCTAATGGGAGGGGTTTCAATGCTACTAGGAAGTGTGCCTATCATGCCGGAGCACCTAGACATGATACTCAAGATTGTTGGGGCTTGAAACACAAGATCCAGGATTTGATATACAAAAATGAGATCGTGGTTACCAAGCCTGATCAACCTCATGTGCAAGACAATCCTCTTTCTCAACACAAAGAAGAAGAGGTCAACATGATTAGTTGGATCGCATGACAGAGTTCTAATTTTAACGGTGAATCATCCCAGACCATCAAAGACGGTGTTGACAGATGGGATTACGCAAAGTTTCAATTCACCATAGAACGAAAGATGAAAGCTCTTTGCAAGCAAATTAAGCAATTGGCAGAACTAGTGACCCATCAACATCAAGTCACACGCCAGTTAATCAGCCAGAAGCATGCCTATCTCCTTCCTTTTGTTATGAATGCTCCACCATCACCTTCAGAAAGCGAAGCTATAGAGGATAAGATTGCAAAGAGAGCAAATGCTAAAGCCCGTCGGGATTTTGAGAATCAAAGGGAATTTACATACCTGGGACAACCTATGGAGGAGATATTTCAGATGCTAATCAACAAAGGAAGAATTACCTCCCTTCTACCTCCAATTAATCCCTGTTCAAGATGGTTTAACTCAGATGGAGTTTGTCAATATCATTCACATTCTCGCGATCACAGTACGGAAGAATGCTGGGCACTCCGCCACCTTATTCGAAATCTAATTGATAGTGGTGTCTTACAACTGGCAGACGATGACACTGTGCTACTCGAGAGTGGGAATACATGTCCTACCAAATGGAAGGGATCAGTAACAGTTATATCCGCTGAGGCTAATGAGACTGTTAAACCATTTCCCATACAAGCAATTCAACTCAAAGGAACTGACAATCATTTGAAAGTGGCTGCACCTGAGCCAATTTCTTTACCCTTCAGACCACAGTATCCTGTTGTCAGCTTACACAAAGTCCCATGGAACTATGGGGAAGCTGAAGGATCCACGTCTCATACTACTGCTACAGTGTTGAAGGAAAATCCACAGTATCTTCCTCAGCGGGTTATGAAGCCCACCTTCAAAGCAAAGGGGAAGATTCTCATGGAGAAGATTGAAAAATTCCTCTGCATTATGGGCCATAATGAAGCCAAGGTGGATCTAAGCTTAAGAGAAGCTCCACATTAGATCTCAATACTGGACTTAGTTTTCTCTTTCAAAGATCACATGAAGATTTTATTAAAGGTTTTGGAAGAAGCCTACTTGCCAAAATCAGTGGATGTGGAAAAATTTCAACATCAGGTTGATCACATTTTCAACAACAATGTGATATGCTTCACTGATGACGACATACCTCCCGAACGGATCGGTCATTGCAAGCCATTGCACATCGCAGTTTTATCCTCCGAATATATATTAGCTGGAGTTTTGATAGATGGAGGTTCGTCTCTAAATATCTGTCCTTATGCTACCTTGGTGAAGATGAATGTCAATCTCAAAAGGATCCAAAGCAACCATACGGTTATCAAAGCTTTTGATGGATCCCGATAAAATTCTGTCGGGGAGATTGAGCTGCCAATTGAGATTGGTCCAAATATATTTAATGTATCCTTCCACGTCCTTAAAATAGATTTAGGATACAACCTGCTATTGGGGAGACCATGGATCCACATGGCTGGAGCCGTTCCTTCTACACTACATCAGCAACTCAAATACGTTATCAACAATAGCCTAGTCACTGTCAATGCTGAGCCGGAATGTCCTGAACAAGGAGATCTACCAATCATCAGCTTCAATTCAGAAGTTGAGCAAGCCAGTTTTCATACTTTCAAAGTGAGTAACACGCAATACCATCCTATTGGAGCCCCACTTCCCATACCCAAGATTTCTGCGGAGGTTATGTCGGCCACTCACGAAATGATGTCATTGGGTCATCAGCCTGAACAAAGGCTTGGTAAAAATTAGCAGGGTATTAAGCACCCTATTCAAGTTTCCAGTCAAACTGGGACATCCAGACTAGGCTATTCTGCCAGTTCCAGTCACATGAATCCTCATAAGTACAATCAGGTTCCTCAAGCTTCCGCCACACGATGATTTTCTCCACCTGCACCTCATGAGCGAATACAATCTCCGGTAAAGGTGCCAACCCATGTTATGGTTATGTTGTTTCCCAAACCAGTACCATTCAAAGAAAAAGAGGTCCTGATTCCTGACCCCGAAATGGAAGAAAGGGAGCAAAAACGTAAACATGACATCGTCTTAATGATGTCAGGCATACGCATCATTGTCCATGATGAACATGCAAATAGATATACCCCAGACGATGATTGCCCAGATGTTATGGTCATCATTCAGGAGAAAGAGGACAATGACAAACCCTCCATCACTGAAGTCCATCAGGACTTTGCCCTCGACAATTGGACCAGCACTCCATGTATTGGTTGATGAGCGTAAAACGGGCAGAAATCTCTCTACCCTGTGGATAACTTTAATTGTTTATTTTTCTATACAGTATTAGCAGTTATTTTATCAGTACATGCTAACACTTGTGTATGATTAAACAGTTTCATATATTAAGTGAAAAGCATATTTTGTTTCAGGACCCTGAATTTAGATGTGCCTGTACTTGCTGATGATGTGCCTTTTCTCCACAAGGATTGTAGCTTTGATGCAAAGTTGGACTCAGACTTGATGGAAATACAAGAGGACATTGAGATACCTCAGGAGATTAAGGAATGGGTCACAGACAAACCTAAACATAACCTTGATCAAACCACTTCTTTCAATCTTGGAACCTTAAAAATCCCTAAGCTAATTCAGATTGGTTCAGACCTAACCCCAAACAAACGGAATGACATGGTTGCGCTATTAACCCAATTCTAAGATGTGTTTGCATGGTCTCATAAAGACATGGTGGGTTTGTCCACTGACATTGTCCTTCATCTCCTTCTTATTAAGGAGGGATTTAAGCCAGTCAGGCAGAAGCTCAAGCGATTGAAACCTGAGTGGAGTTTAAAGGTTAAAAAGGAAATTGTGAAATAATTTCAAGTTGGCATTATCATGGTGTCTACATATCCAGAATGGATATCCAAAATTGTTCCCATGCCTAAACCAGGAGGCAAGGTGCGAGTTTGCGTGGATTATCGGGATCTGAAAAAAGTTTGCCTTAAAGATAGCTTTCCTGTGCCCTTTATCCACATTCTTATTGACAATTCTGCTCAATACGTCATGTACTCCTTTGCTGATTGCTTCGCGGGGTGCCATCAGATTATAGTCGCTGAGGAGGACCGTGAGAAAATTGCTTTCATCACGCCTTGGGGAACATTTTGCTACAGACGGTTGTCATTCGGCCTCATCAATGCCGGGGCAACCTATCAGTGAGCTATGATGGCTCTTTTCCATGATTTAATGTATAAAGAGATAGAGATCTATGTGGATGACATCATTGTCAAATCCTGAAGGGAGGAAGGCCACTTAGACCATCTCAAAAAGCTCTTCAACAGGTTGCGTAAGTATAACTTGAAGTTAAATCTAGCCAAGTGCGTTTTTGGTGTCAAATCAGGTAAGTTTTTAGGTTTTCTAGTCAGCCACAAAGGGATTGAGCTGGATTCCACCAAAATCTAAGCCATCAAGGAAATACCCATTCCTCAGATAAAGAAGGAAATACGGGGATTTTTGTGAAGAATCAACTTCATTAGCATATTTATTTCTCAACTCACAGCGACCTGTGAGCCCATCTTCAAATTTTTAAGGAAGAACTCCTCCATGAAATGCAACGATGACTATCAGAAAGCCTTCCTTACCATTAAAGAGCAACTAGTTAACGCTCCTGTTTGGTACCACCCAGGGATGATGTTCCTCTATTTATGTACCTATCCATTAATGACAATGCCATGGGCTGTATGCTGGGGCAAAAAGATGATAGAGGCCAAGAACAAGCTATCTATTACCTCAGGAAAAGATTCAGTAGTAGTGAACACAAGTACACTCTGATTTAGAAGACTTGATATGCTTTAGCATGGGCTTCCATGAGGTTACAACATTACCTCCATGGTCACATAACCCATCTCATATCCCGCGTGGATCCTCTCAAGTACGTGTTCAGTAAGCCCATACTGAATTGTCGACTGTTCAGATGGCAGTTGATCCTACAGTAATTTGACATCGTCTATGTGATGAAAAAGTCTATCAAAGGTCAAGGAATTATAGATTAACTAGTCGCCACACTTGCAGGGGATTACAAACCCTTAGAAACATATTTTCCCGATGAAGGGGTAATGGAAGTTCAGCAAAACCATTAATACGGTGCATACCATACATGGAAAATGTATTTTGATGGAGCTATTAACACAGAAGGCTCTAGAGCTAGAGCAGTTCTAGTATTCGGTCGCCGTCAAATTGTAGTTTGTCAGCACCAACAACACAGCTGAGTATGAAGGTTGTATCATGGGGCTAAAACTTTTTCGTTCAATGGGCATCAGGCGGTTAACTATCCTTGGGGATTCTGAATTGGTAATCAAACAATCCACAAGAATCTATCAAACCAAAGAATTACATTTGTTGCCTTACCATCAGCAAGTTTTATAGATGGCTTTGGAGTTCGAAGAAATCTCTTTTCTACATATTCCTCGTAATAAGAATGATTTTACGGATGCACTAGCAACGTTGGCCTCCTTGACTCACATACCTGACAAGAAAAACATGCCAAGCATCACATTTGCCCTGCAAAAGGCCCCAGCTTATGGGAACTATGTTGGAGAAGTATCGGATGAACTACCTCCCATCCAAAACCCTTGGTATCAACATCACAAAGAGTATATGTAAGATGGATCTACACCCACTGAGGCGAGCCCGACTGAAAAGAGGCGGATCTATCGACTTGCTATGAAATTCGACCTGAGCGGAGATGCACTCTACAAAAGAGATGCATAATTAGTTCTCCTTAGATGTCTGGACAAAGACGAAGCTCAGAGACTCATGGATGAGATCCATGGTGGAGTACGTGGCCCACACATGAGCGGACCCCTACTTGTTAAGAAGATCCTCAGAACAGGGCATTATTGGCTTACGGTCAAAGCTAACTGTGATAATCACATCAAGAGGTGCTATCAATGCCAGTTTCATGGGAATGCTATCCACGCCCCTCTAAGGTAACTCCACAATATGATTTTGTCATGGCCCTTCTCAATGTGGGGAATGGACGTGATCGGGCCCATCGAGCCCAAAGCCAGTAATAGACATCGATTCATATTCACCATAATCGACTACTTCACCAAATGGGTAGAAGCAGCCTCATTCCCCAGGGTTACCAAAGAAGTCATCATTTCTTTCATCTGAAACAATATCGTCTGTCGATATGGACAACCAGAGGTCATTGTGTTAGACAATGCTAAAAACCTCAATAACAAAATGATGGAGAAGTTATGCAGTAAATTCCACATCAAACACCTTCACTCCGTCATCTACCGTCCAAAGATGAATGGTGCTGTTGAAGCGGCTAATAAAAATATCAAGAAGATCAGGCAGAAAATGTCTGCCAATCATAAAGGATGGACTGACATCTTGCCTCTGACTTTATTAGCCTACAGAACTTCAATGCGTACTTCCACTGGGGCAACCCCCTACTCATTAGCCTATGGGATGGAAGTAGTGCTCCCCATAGAGGTGGAAATAGAATCCCTCAGAGTGTTGATGGATGCTCAGTTGGATGAAGATTAATGGGTACAAGACAAGTATCACCAATTATCTCTGATAGACGAAAGGCGAACCGCGACTATCTTCTATGGTTAGTTATATCAGCAAAGGATCGCACGATCCTACAATAGAAAAGTTTGACTATGGCAGTTCAAACAACATAACTTGGTTTTGAAGAAGATCATTGACAACCAAGATCAATCCAAGGGAAAATTCGTTCCTAACTGGGAAAGGCCCGTTTGTTGTCAAGGAGGTATTGACAGGAGGCGCTCTCAGACTACAGGAAATGGATAGCGATGAATTTCCAAAGCTTATCAAATCTGATACCGTGAAATGGTACTATGTCTAAAGTTAACATCAAGCAAAAATCCTGGTTTTTGGATCATCAAATCAGCAGTCATTCCGATTTTCTAACCCTTTTTACATACTTTTTTCCCCTCAGGGAAACATACACTTCAAACCAGCAGTCTGGTTTCACCTCATTTCAAACCTTCCATACAATTTTGGTTATCCTGAAGATGTTATTGAACCTTTCACACCTACAGTTTATCCTGAAGATGGGATTAAACTTTTCTACGCTCGCAGTTTGTCCTGAAGACGGGATCAAACTTTTTCCACACCTGTAGTTTGTCCCCATCATAGGATCAAACTTTCTTTTCCCCGCAGTATAGCCTGCACATGGGATTCATACTTCTCTTCAGCTACAATTCATCCTGAGGGGTGAACTACGTCGACCTGATCTCCCTGATACATGGGAGTATGTAGGCAACCATATTCTATATGGCTCGGTCGCAATAAACAAAAAAAACACAAAAACATTTCTACCATTTCTCTACAAAAACCACAAAAATACTTCTACACCCTTCTTCATCAATAAAGCTTCTACACCCATCTGCCTTTCACATTCATCGTTGAACTTCTTACAACAGGTTCAAACTATGCAGACTTGATCTCCTCTTCAATAGGAGTACGTAGGCAACCATTTATGGTTCGGTCTAACCCCTTACCTGAATAAAAATACTTGTCACAGGGTACTGGGATCAAACTTCAATCCACCACATTTCATCGGCTTCTGTAACGCCCCAGAAAATTCGAATCTTTTTTAGAATTAAATTTTTATTTGATTATGTGGATTAAATAAATTTTATTAATTATTTATGGGAGTAAGCTAATTGAAGGTCGTTCTATGACCTAGACATATCGGAATGTCATAGTATTTTGACTACGTGATAGAATTAAAGTGTTTGAATTTCCAAGACGAAAATAAAAGCTTTTCAAGAAATTTTCTAAAAAACACTATTCACACATTTCTGCTCGAGAATTATTTTTGAACTTCCGAGAAATACATAATGATAGAATTCTAAGACGAGATGGAATATCCAATAATATTTCAGTTATGGCAAACACAGTTTTTCGCCTACGGACTTAAAACCTAACGATTAGGGAAAATAAATTCCGAGAAGGAATTTAAATGCGTATAATGAATTAAAGCAATGATTGTATAATATGTAAGTATTGTACGAGGTAATGGATACAAGTATAATACGAGGTATTGTATGAGTATGTATGAATGATGGAATATCGTATATTAAATAAGTATACGAGTTAGAATACGAGATTAATACGTAAATGATACGTTATAAGGCTTTAAGCCAAATGTAATGGACTTGTAGGATTGAGTTAGAAATTGTAAAGTCCAATAAGATATTGATAAGGCCCAAGTGTAGAGATGTGTAAGCCCAATGCAAGATATTGGTAAAGTCCAAAGAATTGTTAATACAAGCCAGATGTATAAGTTAGGTTAATTAAACCTTAAGCCCAAACTATTAATCCAATGGATTAGGAAGATCCATGAGGCAACCCATGATCACATAGGTTATCTTGCTAGCCATGAAATAAGTGTGATGACCAAGTAGAATTAAGGGTTAAGCAAAGGATAAGTTAAGTAACTTAAAGGCTAAGTAAAATGCTTATGTGTGATGAACAAGCAAAGTGCTTATAAGTGATGACTAAGTAAACTTAATGGCTAAGTGTTGTGATGATCAAGTAATTAATTTGATGAACAAGTAAAGGATAAGCTATGTGCTAAGCCAGAATACTTAAGAGCTAAGTAAGTGTGGTGGCCAAGTTTACTTAATAGCTAGGTAATGAATAGTAAGGAGGTGGAGTGGCTTTAAGACCATTATACCCTCACTTTGAGATTTCTATAAATAGGAAGCTTGCTAGTTCATTTGTTAGTTGTTAGATTTTCATCCAATAAACTTATAGCTTATTGGTTAGAGAGAATAAGTGGAAATATGTTAGAAAAGCTAGAAAGCTAGTCTTCATAATTCAAGAAGCAAGAAGAAGAACAAGGATTAAGCAAGTGATCTTCATAGGTAAGAACTTAAACCATAATTCTCTTTCTCTTCAATTGTTAGAGAAGTGGGTGGTGGTAGAACATGTATGCTAAGGAATGATAAGAATGATTAATCAATGGACTTAAGCCGTATAAGTCATGAATAAGCAATTCAAACTTAATTAAGTTATGAACTTATGAGGAACTTAGATGAACTACTCATATGTTTACCTTAATAAGATGGTATAATAATAAGAAACAAGAATGGTGGTTAAAAGACTTAATCTATAATAAGTCATGTGGAATGAAATCAAAAGTAGTTTATATTTTTATAAATTATAAACTTATGAAGAACAAGTAATAACTTATCATGATTATAAGTTAATGAAGTATGTATGTCAAGATGTTAATATAATGGATTGAATCCATTTGAAATGATGAACAAATCATAAGAAATGAAGTTAAGGCGGTATTCACGAGTTTGGATGATAATCGTCGAATTCGTAAAATTCTCGGAATGGAAGTTGAATTTTGATATTAATCTTAGAAACATTAGTTTTCAATTGAGACAAGTCTTATTTGGCATTATAGAGTTGCGGACTCGAGAATGACCGAATTCTGACTTAGAACGAAGAAACGAGCATTGAACGTTCACGAACGTTTATCGTTTTTGTTAAAATGAACTAATAGGTGAATTTTTAGCAAACAAAGTCAAATAGATAAAATTCTTGCATGAATACGTAGAGTATGTAATTTGTGAACCGTAGGCTCTTGAACCAGCCAATTCAGACTTATAACGAAGGAGTTATGAGCCCGGGAATCTCACATAAAAAGTTATCTGTCAAAGTTTTATGGGGCTGAGGACTGGCGCCGTAACGCCAGTCAAGGCAAGATATGTCACGCCGCAACGCCATGCACAGTAGAGCAGGGTATTGGAAAGTGACGCCGCTGCACCACTAGTATAAAGGAATGCCGCGCCGCAGCACCGGCAGTGGATTTTTGTTGACCAATTTGTTTGTGATCCCAATGGGTTGCAAGACAAGTATGGGTCATATAATTGCTTAATGAACATAATAAGACCTTTCCTAAATCACTTGTATAGTGATGACTTTAGGAATTTAATGTTGTTTAATGAATAATTAAATGAAGAACGTAAAGTATAAAAATGTGAACTGTATTCGATAATGATGATGACTATAACGTTGAGAGTTACAACTAAAAGTTGTTAAGTAATATGTGAACATGAACAATATGCAATAAAGTGTACTTAACCAATGACGATTGAGTTTCGATTAATAACGTAAGAATGTTAGTAAACCGTGAGGAAGGATGATTAACTCGAAACGAGTTCTATTAATGAAGGAAATCCACGTAAGGCATAGAAGAGAAAGAAGTTGATAAGAATCATGTAATTTATAACAGCAAGCTGGAACCAATAATAACAAATCTAATACGGGATTAGATTGAGAAGAAGGGTAAGATTCATTAGGAACCATGTATGTTCATTCATGACCTAATGTGGTATGTTATGTGGTTATGAATTGTAGAGGCTGTAAAGACTGAAAGAAAAAGTTATTTTACTGTAGCAGACATTGAAGGAAAGTTTTTCTTAAACGCTTATCTAACCTTCGTGTTAGCCAAGTTTTTTGTGATTCATGTTATGAGAAGGCATGAAATATTTTACTAAAGGGTCGATGCCAGTTTTACCTTGGCTAGACTAATCTTGAAGAGTTGATTGATTTATTTAAAAGTCATTCAATATAGAATTGATAACGCTATTCTATGCCAATTTTTTGGTACGGATTCAAGGTAAGCCTGAGTATGAATAAACAAATGTATTTTTCATCAATTATTCGATGGGCACGCGAATACACGTTTAATGAATGTAGTGTTGGTCAACATAGAGTAATATGAGCTGATCACCCAGAAGTGCTCATAAGATATGTAGGACTTACTGACTTAGTACCGGGTTGTCCTTTTCAAAGAAATTATGAAATGCTCATGGTCTTGAGCCAGAATTGATGTTTTACTGAATATTGTTATTGTAAAACATTTTGAAGGAAAAGAAGTGCTATTTTGAATTATTGATAGTACTTCGTAACTATTATCCAGTTACTGAAGATATACGATTCCTATGTTTCAAGCATGTTTTTTAAAAGAAATTGTTGTACTTATTGAGCTTGTTATGCTCACACTTGCTTAAACCATATGAATGCAACTAAGACCGAACAAACCGAGGGATCTGACAAGGATAAAGAAGAGGCTAAGGCGAACCTGTAGGTTACTTATGTAATAGTATAGGTTTGTAATGATAATATTTAATATTATAACAAGAACGAATGCAATGGTTATAAAGAACCTGGGGAATGTTAGTATTATTTTGGAATATTTATAATACATATTCATTCTTTTGAGGCATTTCAATTGAATATTTATGTGAACTGTAGCACCGTGTAGCAACATATGTCCGGTTGGAAGAGACCCAGATTTGGGGGCGTCACAGGTTGGTATCAAAGCATTAGGTTATAAAACTTAAGGAGGGAAGAACCTTAGGCTAATAACCTCGTTAAGGAAGGAAAAGTCTGAAGGAAGTAAACGTAAGTCGAATGAGTTAATAAGGTATTGAGGAAACTTATTACTGAAGAATTTAAAAGATGGAAAGTAACCCTAAATAAATTAAAGGTGATTTGTGCTTATACTATTGTGTGTTATGTACTAATCAACATGTTATGTGTGATGGTAGGATGACGAACGATAGCTTAATGTATAGAGATATACACGTGGTGAGTGAAGAAATTGTGAACAGAGTAGAGCTTGAACCTATGCTAGTCGCAGAGGTACCAATAGTCATTCTAGAGGAGTCAGAGACAGAGGAGTACTTTTCTGAGGAGAACTAATCCGAGTGAGAGATGGATATTGCATAATATCTTAATGTGATGACGGAGGTGGAGGAGGAAATAGAGGTAACATCAGTTAATACGGTGGTACCTACACAAGAGTCATCACCTCTAGATGCAATAAGAGCATTGTATCTGGCAGTGCTTGACAGGAATGTACAACTGAGTATAGTTGTGCAGAATCAGAATGAAGAGATTAGTTATCTTTATGAAGCAAAAGAGTCTGCAGAAGCAGATTTTGAGTCCGAGCATGATGAGAAGTTACTCATGATAAATAAGGCTACAGATTTTAAGAAGGAGGCCGATAAGCTTCATAAGAAACTGATTAAGAGAGACCAGAAGATAGCACGGATGTCTTACATCCATAAGAGTGCTTATATGGATTTCAAGCTGAAAGTTGCTTGTTATCCCATGGAGTCAAGACAAACTCGACATACTATTAGTCGGGATACTGTAGCGATGATTGCAAATGAGAAACACGAGGACGCTGTTATGCATTATTAGAAGTCTAGAATAAATAAATATGCGTGTAGTGACATAAAACCCTCTTTTGTATAAAAGTGTAGTCTTTTTGTAAATCCCAACTTTTGTGAAGTTCAATTGCAGGATAGAAATGTAATAACCCTTGGCTATGGAAGCAAATTATAAAAAGTTTCAAACTATGAAGAAATATATTAATATAATGAAGTTTATTTTTAATATGCTTTGTTATGGTATGAGTTGTTATGTGGTTCAAACTATGAAGAAATATATTAATATAATGAAGTTTACTTTTAATATGCTTTGTTATGGTATGAGTTGTTATGTGGCGAATAATAATGAAGTAAGTAAATATATAATAATGAAATTCTATCAGAAAATTTCGTTAAGGAGAAGACAATGTAATTAGGAAGAGGAATCACATAATGATAATTTAGGGGGTCAAAACAACCCTATACAAGAGTTCGTTAATTTATTAATAGCTGCATTTAACTAAACTGGGGGTAGAGCACCCGCGGAACCTAGGTTAGCCAGAATGACTACCTTTAAAGAATTTTAAAGTGTAGGTCCGCTAGAGTTCAAAGGAACGACGGACCCATTAGAAGCTCAGATATGAGTAAAGGAAATAGAGAAGGCGTTTGTTATTACAAATGTAGGTGAGGCACAAAAGACTTCTTTTGCAACTTACATGATGAAAGGGGAAGCCAACTTTTGGTGAGAGGTTCACCAGGGTGGGGCTAGAACCGACAGGGTAACGTGGGAACAGTTCAAGAAGATTTCTTCGAGAATTATTTCCTTACAAGCATGTAAGGGAGGATGGAGATTATGTTCTTAGAACTTAAACTAGGGGACATGACGGTTCCCCAATACGCGACCAGATTCAATGAATTGGCAATGTTTGCTCCACATCAAGTGGACACTGAGGAGAGGAAGGCTCGTAGGATTGAGCAGGGCCTGAAACCCTAGCTCTATAATAGGATTTCGGTGTTCCTGAGTGTTTCCTGAGTGACCATTCTGGAGAAAACGATTATAGCGGAGAGTGGTAGTGAAGCATTAATTCAATACCATATAGAAAGAAAAGATAAGAGCAAGGGAGAGCGAGGAACCAAGGCAAAGAATGCCATTGGTAGTGGCAGTATGCCAAAGAGAAAGAATATTAACTCCCGGAATACGGGAGTGGGTCAAGGGGATCCCAAGCATAGAATCAAAACATGTAATACAGTTGGAAAGACTCATTTAGGAGTCAGTGTGAAGGGAAAGTTAGTTGTTATAACTGTAGACATGAGGGTCATATGTTACCCAATTTTCTTAATCCTTAGAAAACCCATAGTTGCATTGTATGTGGGTCGTTGGACCATAGGTTAAGAAATTTCCAAAGAAGGGGTCGGAGGAAAGTATAGGTGTTAGTAGTGATAAGTTAGCCATTACTGGACCACTATCGTCGGGTAGACTTATGGGCCGTACTTTTAAAATGGCAGTCTAAGATGCTGTTGCATCATTGAGTATAGTAATGGGTATCATTTCAGCCAATAAAATGTATGCTTATATGCAGTTTGATTAGAGTGCTACTTGTTCTTTTATAGCATGAGAGTTTGCTAAGTGATTAAGTTCATTCTTGGAAGGGATTATAAATACCTTTATACGATAAGGTAGAGAATGGGGAAATAACTTTGGTTAATTATATTCGTGGAAATGGTTTCATGAATGAGGAATGTAAGCAAGTATCGGTAGATAAGTACTGATAAAGTTAAGAGAATTTGAAGTAATTCTCGGTATGAAGGGGTTAATTCACTAAAGAACTTTAATAAATTTTTATAAGGAAAGTTTAAACATTTGGATTTCTAAGGAACCCAAGGTAGTATTTTATGGTAATAAATCACCGGGACGCTCTTGTTGTCTAAACATGACGCAATCTAGAAGAATGTTAAGATAAGTTTAGGTTGTGGTACAATTGTAACCTTTAATGGTTGACATATGGGAGCTGGGCTAAACAATTCCTTCAGAGAGTGAAGGTATATACGAAACTGGGAACCGATTTAATTCACTGTGATGGCAGTGTAGATGAGACGGGAACTTGTTTGTTGGTTATTTGTGGGAAACCACTCAGAGTACCATATGGACTACTAGCAGAGGAACGATGTGTTCTGAGTCCTAGAGAAGTAATTAGAAGAAGGTAAGAATGTAAATCATCGAAGATGATGAGCATATTAAATAAGACATCTCCGTATGTTATGAAGTTGTAAGCTGGTAATGAAAGTAGGTCGCGTAAACTTAGGTTGAAAGAACGTGAATCATAAGAAGTAAAGTTAAGTAAACCAATACGTAAGTCAGATTTATGACTATTTGGTTAGCATTTAAGAATAAATACTCATTGCCCAGGATTGATGATCTATTTGATCAGTTGAAAGGGGCAAAGTATTTTTCTAAGATAGATCTGTGTACGGGGTATCGTAAGACAAAAGTAAGGAGGAAGGAGGGTGTACCTAAGATGACGTTCACAACTCGTTATGGTTATTACGAGTCTCTGGTTATGTTGTTTGGGTTGACTAGTGTACGGAAGTTAGACTTTCCGGAAGAGGCGCTGAGCAAGTCGGTGGCAAATTGATAGGTACCCTTATGAGGTGCTATATTTGAAAGTACCATTAGCGTCACCGAGTGTTCAAGAAATATTTGGACAAGTGTGTGTCGTAAGGATCATTGGTGATATTCTAGTCTGTTTTTGGACGCTAGAAGATCACCCTGAACATTTGAGGATAGTGTGAGAAACACTACGGTGGGAGAAGTTGGATATGGAATTCACTAAGTGTGAATTTTGCTTAAAAGATAGTATTTTTCGGGGAGAAAATGTGAGATATACACGGACTTTAAGAGTCTGAAATATATCTTCACACAAAAGAAGTTGAATATTTGGTAAAGAATTTGATTAGAATTGATAAAAGATTATAACTGTGATATCTTATATCATGCAGGGAAGATAAACGTAAAAGCCTACGCATTGTGTAGGAAGTGTAGGGAAAAACTATCAATGTTAGCGACTCATAATTAGTTAATAACGGAGATGGCGAGAAAAGAGTTAGAAGTTAATTTATGGAATGAAGTAGTAGAGATGTTATCCACAATATAGACTCAATCCACAAAATTTGAACGAGTTAAGTAAGTAAAAATAGGTAACGAGAAAGGTAAGCGAATAAAGAGAAGATCAAGTATCATCTCATTTTGAAGGAGGAATTTGAGTATCATATAATTTTGAGTTAAAAGAAGGATTAATAAAAGGGAGATAGTGTAATGTGTGAGTAATTGTTTAACTTCCAACTCAGATTATTGATAGGAAGTGGCAAATCATGTAAAGTAAGATAATACCTTCATTGGAGATGAATGTGAGGAACCACAATGCTGAAGAAGCAATGTGGGGACTCGAGATTAAAATAAAAGAGAATGTTTCCTCAATGATGTATGTGTTATTAGCGAGATTCTGGGGACAGAATCCTTATAAGGGGGAAGAGTGTAACGCCCCAGAAAATTCAATTTTTTTAGAATTAAATTTTTATTTGATTATGTGGATTAAATAAATTTAATTAATTATTTATGGGAGTAAGCTAATTGAAGGTCGTTCTATGACCTAGACATATCAGAATGTCGTAGTATTTTGGCTATGTGATAGAAATAAAGTGTTTGAATTTCCAAGATAAAAATAAAAGGTTTTCGAGAAATTTTTCCGAAAAACACTATTCACGCATTTCTGCTCGAGAATTATTTTTGAACTTCCGAGAAATATGTAATGATAGAATTCTAAGACGAGATGGAATATCCAATAATATTTCAATTATGGCAAACACAGTTTTTCGCCTGCGGACTTAAAACCTAACGATTAGGGAAAATGAATTTTGAGAAGGAATTTAAATGCGTATAATGAATTAAAGAAATGATTGTATAATATGTTAGTATTGTACGAGGTAATGGATACAAGTATAATACGAGGTATTATATGAGTATGTATGAATGAGAAAATATTGTATATTCAATAAGTATACGAGTTAGAATACGAGATTAATACGTAAATTATACGTTATAAGGCTTTAAGCCAAATGTAATGGACTTGTAGGATTAAGTAAGAAATTGTAAAGTCCAATAAGATATTGATAAGGCCCAAGTGTAGAGATATGTAAGCCCAATACAAGATATTGGTAAACTCCAAAGAATTATTAATACAAGCCAGATGTATAAGTTAGGTTAATTAAACCTTAAGCCTAAACTATTAATCCAATGGATTAGGAGGATCCATGGGGCAACCCATGATCAAATGGGTGATCTTGGTGGCCAAGAAATAAGTGTGATGAGCAAGTAGACTTAAGGGTTAAGCAAAGGATAAGTTAAGTAACTTAAAGGCTAAGTAAAATGCTTATGTGTGATGAACAAGCAAAGTGCTTATAAGTGATGACTAAGTAAACTTAATGGCTAAGTGTTGTGATGATCAAGTAATTAATTTGATGAGCAAGTAAAGGATAAGCTATGTGCTAAGGAAGAATACTTAAGAGCTAAGTAAGTGTGGTGGCCAAGTTTACTGAATAGCTAGGTAATGAATAGTAAGGAGGTGAAGTGGCTTTAAGACCATTATACCATCACTTTGAGATTTCTATAAATAGGAAGCTTGCTAGTTCATTTGTTAGTTGTTAGATTTTCATCCAATAAACTTATAGCTTATTTGTTAGAGAGAATAAGTGAGAATATGTTAGAAAAGCTAAAAGGCTAGTCTTCATAATTCAAGAAGCAAGAAGAAGAACAAGGATTAAGCAAGTGATCTTCACAGGTAAGAACTTAAACCATAATTCTCTTTCTCTTCAATTGTTAGAGAAGTGGGTGGTGGTAGAAAATGTATGCTAAGGAATGATAAGAATGATTAATCAATGGACTTAAGCCGTATAAGTCATAAATAAGTAATTCAAACTTAATTAAGTTATGAACATATGAGGAACTTAGATGAACTACTCATACGTTTACCTTAATAAGATGGTATGATAATAATATACAAGAATGGTGGTTATAAGATTTAATCTACAATAAGTCATGTGAAATGAAATCAAAAGTAATTTATATTTTTATAAATTATAAACTTATGAAGAACAAGTAATAACTTATCATGATTATAAGTTAATGAAGTATGTATGTCAAGATGATAATATAATGGGTTGAATCCATTTGAAATGATGAACAAATCATAAGAAATGAAGTTAAGGTGGAATTCACGAGTTTGGACGATAATTGTCAAATTCGTAAAATTCTCGGAATGGAAGTCGAATTTTGATATTAAGCTTAGAAACATTAGTTTTCAATGGAGACAAGTCTTATTTGGCATTATAGAGTTGCGGACTCGAGAATGACCGAATTCTGACTTAGAACGAAGAAACGAGCATTGAACGTTTATCGTTTTTTTTAAAATGAACTAATAGGTGGATTTTTAGTAAACGAAGTCAAATAGATAAAATTCTTACATGAACGCGTAGAGTATGTAATTTGTGAACCGTAGGCTCTTGAACAAGCCAATTTGGACTTATAACGAAGGAGTTGTGAGCCCGGGAATCTCCCATAAAAAGTTATCTATCAATGTTTTCTGGTGCTGAGGACTGGCGCCGCGGCGCCAGTCAAGGCAAGATATGTCACGCCACAACACCATGCACAGTAGAGCCGGGTACTGGAAAGTGGCGCTGCTATGCCACTAGTACAAAGGAATGCCGCGCTGCGGCGCTGGCGGTGGATTTTTGTTGACCAATTTGTTTGTGAACCCAATGGGTTGCAAGACAAGTATGGGTCATATAATTGCTTAATGAACATAATAAGACCTTTCTTAAATCACTTGTATAGTGATGACTTTAGGAATTTAATGTTGTTTAATAAATAATGAAACGAAGAACGTAAAGTATAAAAAGGTGAACTGTATTCGATAATGATGATGACTATAACGTTGAGAGTTACAACTAAAAGTTGTTAAGTAATATGTGAACGTGAACGGTATGCAATAAAGTGTACTTAACCAATGACGATTGAGTTTCGATTAATAACGTAAGAATGTTAGTAAGCCGTGAGGAAGGATGATTAACTCGAAACGAGTTCTATTAATGAAGTAAATCCATGTAAGGCATAGAAGAGAAAGAAGTTGATAAGAATGATGTAATTTATAACAGCAAGCCGGAACCAATAATAACAAATCTAATACGGGATTAGATTGAGAAGAAGGGTAAGATTCATTAGGAACCATGTATGTTCATTTATGACCTAATGTGGTATGTTATGTGGTTATGAATTGTAGAGACTGTAAAGACTGAAAGGAAAAGTTATTTTACTATAGCAGACATTGAAGGAAAGTTTTTCTTAAACGCTTATCTAACTTTCGTGTTAGCCAAGTTTTCTGTGGTTCATGTTATGAGAAGGCATGAAATATTTTACTAAAGGGTCGATGCCAGTTTTACCTTGGCTAGACTAATCTTGAAGAGTTGATTGATTTATTTAAAAGTCATTCAATATAGAATTGATAACGCTATCATATGCCAATTGTTTGGTACGGATTCAAGGTAAGCCTGAGTATGAATAAAAAAAATGTATTTTTCATTAATTATTTGATGGGCACGCGAGGTTGCCAAAACTTTAACGTATACACGTTTAATGAATGTAGTGTTGATCAACATAGAGTACTATGGGCTGATCACCCAGAAGTGCTCATAAGATATGTCGGACTTACTGACTTAGGCATTTCAATTGAATGTTTATGTGAACTGTAGCACCATATGTTGGGTTGGAAGAGACCCATATTTGGGGGCGTCACAGCTTCAGACCAAAGGGATGGAATTACCCAACCTTTCCTCACCAATAGGAGATTTGGTGACCATCTAAGCTGCGGTTGTGCCTCAAAGAGCAACACCAATCCATAAGAGATGGAGTTAACTAGGCTTCTCACAAATAGAAGTACTGGCGACCATCTGTGGTGCGGTCAATCTCAGAGAGGAAAAGCCACATCCCTCTCCATATTTCCATACAGAAACCAGTCCCAAGACACCAAAGACGGTAGAGATACATACAGATCAATGATTCATTCTTAAAGATCCTACGATGACTCAATGTCCATATATCAAGGATGAGATCAGAATGCATCAATATCACAAGCCCTGAAGAAACAGGAAAATATCAAGCAAGTATAAAGGCACAACTGAAAGGGAAGTAAATCAAAATATATTTCTCTGCCATATATAATATTATTTGATATATACAATATGTTCTGTACATGACAAAATGGCTAAGCTAGTCTGTGCATGAAAATATAAAGCTATCTACGGATTTGTATATATGCAGACTATTAGATCTAAAGTAGCATCCCTCTTCGAAAAAGGAGGCAACGCTGCAAGCTCCTGGCCAATGGTATCTACACGAGCTAACAAATCTGAGGCTAACTGCATGGTGGCATGATGCTCATCAATAAATGAACTCATGTCGGCAAGGATGCCAGTCGTATGGGATCTCACTAAAGTACTATCTGCGACGGCCACATCCCACGTAAATAGGGAAGCATCCCGCTCCATAATCAATGCATCTCTGGCTGATCTAGCCTCGTCTCTCTCTAATAGAGTTGTGTCTCTCCCATCAAGAGTTGTCAACATCAAGGCCCTAACATGATCTCTCTCATAGGTCATCAGATGTAGACTCTGCTCCAGATATTGTGCTGAATGTTGAATGACAGTAGCACTAGTAGTTGGAGAATCCATCACAAATGCTGGCAACCGAGCAGTCAAATCCTCCTCAATGGGAAAATCAGCCTCCTCCATAGGCTCCTAATCGTCAAAATCAGTTCCCTGCACTGTGGATACTACCGCAGCCGATGCAGTCTCTGTCTCCATCTATATGGAATACTCTACAAAACAACTCGGATGGCTGATGGAAAACTCAGCTAGCTCTCGCTGATCCCAGTAGACATACAACCTGGATCTGTCTTCTGCTGATAAATGCCGAGAAGCGAAGAGCTGACTCGATGCCCCTTCAAAAGTATGAAAATCCTAGAACTGGTCAAACTGACACATCACGACCAAAGGGTGGTATGAAGATCAGCATAACTCTTTTGTCAATTTTTGTGAGGTTTTTATACGTTGTCGGATCATTTGAATCTTTTCCGTAGTTATACGTACCAACTTCGGTCTCAACAACGTTGTTTCATCCACCTCATCCCAGCATACTGGAGAACAACACTTTCTTCCATACAATGCTTAATATGTAGCCATGCCAATACTTGCTTGATAACTGTTGTTGTAGGAAAACTCCACCAATGGTAAAAACTTGTCCCAACTTCCTTTGAAGTCAAGGACACAAAGTCTTAATAAATCTTCAAGAGTTTGAATAGTCCTCTCCGACTGCCCGTCCGTTTGAGGATGATATGTCGAACTAAATCGTAAATCTGTGCCCATAGCTTTTTGCAAACTAACCCAAAGTCTTGAAGTGAATCTTGGGTCTCGATCAGAAACTATGGATACTGGCATACCATGCAATTTTACAATCTCGTTTATGTACATACTAGCAAGACGTTCAAGTGTATAAGTTTCTCGTATCGGTAAGAAATGAGCAGACATGCTCAATCTATCAATAAAGACCCAAATCACATATATGCCTTGAGAAACTTTAGGAAGACCAGTAACGAAATCCATGGTAATGTTCTCCCACTTCCATTCTGTAATTTCAAGTAGTTTCAATGGACTTTTTGGCACTTGATGCTCCACCTTGACTCATTGACAAGTTAGACACCTTGAGATAAACCCCACTATCTCTTTCTTCATATTTCTCCACCAAAATGTATGTCAAAGATCACGATACATTTTGGTACTCCTAGGATGGATTGCAAATGGTGTGTTGTGCGCCTCCATCATGATTTTATACTTTAAGTCAGAATCGTTAGGAACACAAAGTCTGGAGTTGACTCGAAGTATCCCTTCTTCATCGATTCTTACTTCCGGAATAGCACCTTCTTGCACTTTCTTCCTCATACGCATCAGCTCCAGGTCTATAGCTTGAGAAGCTTTAACTTTATCGATTAAAGTCGGTTCTACTCGTATATTCACCATCATCACATGGGTCCCTGGAGTCTTTAACTCTATCTTCATCCTTTATAAGTCGTACAAAATGGGCCTTTACGTTGACAATAACGCACTCGTACCCGCATATGATCTTCTACTCAATGCGTTAGCTACTACGTTCACTTTTCCAGGATGGTATTGAATGGTATGATCATAATCTTTCAACAGCTCAAGCCATCGTCATTGCCGCATGTTGAGTTTCTTTTGAGTGAAGAAATATTTGAGGCTTTTATGATCCACATAGATCTCCACCTTCTCTCCATACAGGTAATGCCTCCAAATCTTAAGCGCAAAAACAACAGCTGTCAACTCTAGATCATAAGTGGGATAATTCCTCTCATATTCTTTGAGTTGTCGTGAGGCATAGGCTATGACTTTCCCATGTTGCATGAGAACACATCCTAAACCTTTGCCTAAAGCATCGCTGTATATGATAAATCCCTCCGAACTAAATGGAATTGTCAGAACATGTGCTGAAATGAGTCTTCTCTTGAGTTCTTGAAAACTCTTCTCACATTCCTCGCTCCAACCAAATTTTGTGTCTTTTTGAGTTAGCTGAGTTAACGGAGTAGCGATTCAAGAAAACCCTTCTACGATTCTACGATAATAACCAGCTAAGCCAAGAAAGCTACGTACTTCGGTCACTAATTTAGGTTGCTCTCAGCTTTGAATTGCTTCAATCTTTGCCGGGTCAACAGATATAAAATGATTTGATATCACGTGCCCAAGGAATGCAACTTCCTTAAGCCAGAACTCCTATTTCTTTAACTTGGCATATAGCTTATTTTCACGAAGCTTTTGGAGTATCAGCCTCAAGTGTTGCTCATGGTCTTCACGGGTTTTGGAGTATATGAGGATGTCATCAATAAAGACGACCACAAAGTGATCCAAATATTCCTTGGATACTCAGTTTATCATATCCATGAAGGCAGCAAGAGCATTAGTCAATCCAAAAGACATGACTAAGAATTAATAATGCCCGTACCGAGTTCTGAAAGCAGTCTTTGGAATGTCATCAGTTTTAATCTTCAACTGATGATATCCAGAACGAAGATCAATCTTTGAAAAGAATTTGGCGCCTTGCAACTGGTCAAGCAGATCATCAATACGAGGTAACGGGTACCTATTTTTGATGATGACATGATTCAACTCCCAATAATCAATACAAAGTCTCATACTTCCATCTTTCTTCTTCACGAATAGAACAGGAGCACCCCAAGGAGACGTACTAGGTCAAATGAAATTGATGTCTAACAATTCCTGTAGTTGGGTTTTTAACTCCTGAAGTTCAATAGGAGCCATTCGATATAGGGCTTTGGAAATGGGTTTTGTACCGGATTTAAGGTCAATACAAAATTCAATTTCATGCTCTGGGGGTAGGCCAGGAAGTTCTACAGGGAATACGTCAGGAAGTTTATTAACAATAGAAATATCATTCAAATCTGACGTATTTTTATTTAAATCCGTTACATGGGCTAAGAAAGCTTGACATTCGTTTTTCAATAAACGAATAGCTTTATGGCTTGATATAACAGTGATTGACTTTAGTGGTTTGGTTGCTTGAATTCGTATAATAGGTTGGTTAGGAATATAAAAGCTAACAACCTTACGAAAACAATCGATTTTAGCATGATGAGTAGTTAACCAATCAATCCCTAAAACCACATCAAATGCAAGTATTTTCAAAGAGATAAGATGATAAGTAAATTGAGGTTACCGATTTGAATCAAACAAGACTTATAAATAGTGGATGTAATGAAGGTTTCTCCCAATGGAGTTTCAACAAATAAATAAAAATCTAATTTCTCCGGAGTCAAATTTAAACGTTGAGCGTAACTAGGAGAAATAAAAGAATGGGTAGAACCAGTATCAAATAAAGTATAAACTTCGCTAGAGTTTATGACTAGCTTACTCGTGATCACCTCGTTCGGATTCCTCGCTTTTTGGGAGGTTACGACAAATGCTCTCCCTTGAACTACTGGTTTTGTCTTGTCTGGGACACCCTTTGATGCCTCTATCCCAGCTGGACTTAACTTTGGTGCACGACAAAATCGGGATAGATGACCTTCTTTTCCACAATTGTAACACACTTTGGACTGCATCGCGCAGTTTGGACTGATGTATCCTTCCCCTCCACATTTGTAACATACGACGGTGGTCGTTCTCCTTCCTTAACAACAGATGTTGGTGTTGACGTCTTTCCATCATTATTGAATCTCCTCTTCTTGAAATTTCCACTTCTATTATCTTGGCCATGATTACCATCGAAGTGGTTACCATTTCTGGCATGTTGATTCCCTCCACATTTGTTGTTCCCGCTTTGATGACTGCTACCACTGGTATTATCGACTTGTCGGCTGCTCTCTATTGGTTGGGTTTGTGACAACCCAAGAAATTAGACAATTTATGAAAATCATAATTGATTGATTTAAGGTTCAATATTAGGACCTAGACAGGAAATAAGTGTATGGAATTGGCAGTTATGTAATGAAATTTTAACAATTTCAAAAGTTTTGGACAAGACTTGAATTATGTGATAGACTGTAAGTGATAGTCTAGTAATGAGGTATAAGATTATGATAGAGTTAAAATTCTTTTGAAAAATTATCAGGGATAAGTATCAAAGTGAATACTAGTCGGTATATTTGGTTACATATGTGAACCATAATGATTTAAGATCAAGGATAGATCAGATAAGTTATAACTTTAGCAAACCCTAAAGTTATGTTAATCATATGTTTATTAAGTTAGAAAAAAATCTAACGTTCTGTTAGAAAACCCTAACGTCTGATGAGAAACCCTAGAAATCGGTTCTGGAAACCTTAGTTTCAGTTCTGGGAATCTGAAACCCTAAATTCATGATATGAATATGGTGATTAAGTTAGAAAACCCTAACGATATGTTCAGAAAGCCTAATTTCTGTATCGAGAATTTAAACCCTAATTTGGGAATTCTAATGCGAAGTATTAAACCCTAAGGGTTAAAAAGTTGTGTTTAAGGAATATGAACATTAGGTGATGGTTTATATTTGTTTATTATATAAACAAACAAAAGAAACTAGTGTAACCCTAATTATATATTAGGAATGAAGGATTTAATAACTTAAGGGTTATGGAGAAAGAGAATTGTGGTATTTAGAATACTTGCTAATTCTAGGAGATTTATTCTATATATCTCAAATGATCAATTTTATAACTTAATTATAGCAAGTCTAATTGGGTTAAGGAAATAGATGTGAATGAACAAGGATTGGTGTTTTAATGAAGAAGTAAAAACTCTAATTAAATAATTTGGGTTGGATAATAATTAAAGGAATTGGACTATGTATATGTATAGCCCAAATGTTGGCCAATGAAATTGGTTAGAGGATCAAGCAAAACATTAAAGGAATGGGTCAACTTTTAGCCAATTGAGAGAGGGAATTATTGGACTTTAAGTATGCTTGATAAGAGATCAATTTTTATGGATTAGAAGGCCACTTGGCCGGCCATATAAGAGAGAAAAGAGGGGGAATGAATGTGTATTAATTGCTAACTTTAGTTGGTGACCAACTTCCCTATTAATTTCCCCTATGTGTCCAAATTTTGATTTATAGCCAACATGTTTGGTTATTCTTGCAAACAACCACTATCATGTACAAGAGAAAGAGAAGAGTAAGGCTTGGCCGGTTTTGGGAGAGGAAAAAAAGGGGGGGGGGAGAGTAGTCAGGCTACTTAGGAGGGAGCTCATGGGAGTATTAATTGCTTCCTTTCTCATTTTCAAAGATTGCTCACCAAACTACTAGCTAGTGTTCCCTAATGTAACTAGCTTTATAAAGGAGATCCATAATTCAAGGGATGGCAAGGAAAAAATGGAGATTTGTAGTGATTATATATATATATATATATATATATATATATATATATATATATATATTTGGAGCCTATAAATAGGACTCATCTCATTTGCTATCAAAAGGTTTACTTCATTTTACACTTCCTAAGTTTCAAAGCTAGAGAGCAAAATACTTGAGGGAGAGAGAGAGAGAGAGAAAGAGAGAGAGGGGCTGCCGAGCTCCAAGAAGGAATAGGAGAGAAGATTTGGATCTTCCATGCCCTCCAAGATCCATTACATAGTTGGAAGAAAAAGATATGTTAAGAAATTAAAGGTATAAAACCAAACCTAAATTATCCTTCGATTTAAGTTATTTTGATGGAATAAAGTTCTAAGGTTTCAAAACTCAAAAATCTTAGATCTACATGATTTAGAGTGTTTTATGTTTGGATCTATCTATCTTTTGTGTTAGAAGTTAGATCAAAAACAAGAAAAATGAAGCTAGGTTTTCAAAGTGTAGAAAATCCTAATTTTCTTAGTCTGGATATTATTTAATCTTGTGGTTGATGCTTGTTTGATGACATAAGAAACTTTGTTTCTAAACTCAAAAGCCATGTATATACATGTTAATAAGTGTTTATTGTTTGGATCTACCCATAATTGGGGTTGATTTGGTGGAAATCAAAATGAATTGAAGAATGGAAATTTTCTGGAAAAGTTAAACTTTTAAAAAGTGTGATCAAGCTTTTGGATCTTTGAAATCTATGATGAATATATATGCTTTATGTTCTTGGGATGCTAGATATATGTGTTAAGGGTAAAATCCCTTTGGAATTACTCAAATAGGTTGAAAAATGACCAAGTTATGGGATTTCTCCCAAACTACTCAAAGTTAAGAAAACTGTTAAAAGGACAGTTTTGTAACAGCCACTTCCGGGCTAAATTCCGGGATCTTAACATGTCCAAATATGGATTGTGATAGATGAAAACTGTTGTTCTGAAAGATAGGAATCCAACAAAATTGACGGATCATTAATCGGAGTTATAGATTTCATTCTATTTAAGTTTTGGTGAAGGACTCCAAAACTGCCAAAGTGCAAAAAGTTTCTGCCCAATATTTTCTGGGGGCTGTTTTTTACATTTATTTAATGAGAATAATTCCAGACTTTTGGAAAATGAAAATATATGGTATTATGTAGCTCTTGTCCAAAAATGAGCTGATTCCGAGTTAAAACGACCAAGTTATGACCGTTTTAATATTTGTGATTTTTCGACGGAAATCGCTATAAACAGAGTTCTACAACTCCGATTGCCACGAAATTTAAAATGGAGCATCACGTTAACATATTTAACGTTATCCCAAGAGATGGGAGTGTTTGGAGTTAAACACGAGGTAGCTAATTTCTTAAGCTACGCACTAGAAATTAATTTTTGAAAAATACTAAAGGAAGTTAGAAAATTATGGAAAAATAATTTTTGTGCATGAAATACATGTATATGTGTTTGACCAAATGATAGGAGAATAATACAGTGATTTGGTGTTTTTTTGTAAAACGAATATAGAATTCAGCTTGCTGGATTGTGTAATTTGTGAATCCAGTTTGCTGGATTAGGAAATCTGATGAATTCAGCTTGCTGCATTGAAAAGAAGTTGACTGAATTGATGGATTGGTGAATCCAGAATGCTGAATTAGAAATTTGGTTGCTAGATTTAGAATCCAGGTTGCTGGATTAGTATTTAACTTACTAAGTGTTAGCGAATAACTTATGAAATGAAAATGGCGAGTGTGAAATCATATAAATGTGATTTTATGGCATGGTTAAGTGCTTAAGCAGAGTTTAACTAAACTTAAACTCGAGTGTTGACCGACTAGACCGTCGGGATGTTAGAATTATGTCAGTTTTAAGTCAGACTGAAATAGTTTGACCTAATACTAAGTCTTATGTGAATTATAGACTGATAGGGTTATGTGGTAATGTGTTTAGATTATTCTGTGGTATAAATATAACAGTATTATACTGTGATGATATTATTCTAATATTGGAAATCTATATTATTAATATTAGGTCTTCGGGTAAAGCGTTAAATATTGCGTTGCGGTAATCAACGGTTCAGACAAGTTTCTTTTACTTAACTCTAATAAGAGTAGTTTCTTCAAGCTTATGGTTAATCATTGCTGATTGCCATGAAATTTGTACTCTGTACATCTTGCATGTATAAGTCAGGTATGAAAGGCTGATCACCTTCATTACCAGTTGGTTCAGAAATGTTTGTTCATGTAAAATACTTGTTCAGTCAAAAGTTTGTTCGTGCTAGTTCTCAATTATATTGATAAATTATAGCAAGCTCATTATTCATACTCTTCAATCATGATATATCGTTATATTGTTGTATATAAACTTGTTGGGCAACTTTCACGCTCACCCTTGCTATATCATGATAAAACATTGCAGATAAAGCGAATGCGTTCGGATACATAAAAATGATAATGCCATGTTCAGCTTAGGGCAATATATGCAGCTATTTTGTAATAGAATAGTTGATAATAATGTTATGTGTTAAATAACTTATGAATTGTGTAATCAGTTAAGGTTACTCGATTTTGGGGAAAAGTGTGTAAGTTTAATGTATAAACAATTTATGTTTATATCTTCCGCAATTAGTGAAAGAATTAGTGTACCGAATCCGCGGTGATTTGTGGCCCGGATTCGGGGCTACTAGAGTTGGTATCAGAGCTGTTAGTTATGAAGCTTAGGTAGGAATACCTGAGACCAATAACCGCAGTGATTAGGATAAGACTAAATCAAATAGAGTTAGTTGGTCGGTAAGATTCAAAGACGAATCTCGGCGAGTGTAAAGACACAAAGTTCCATAACTCTGATAATAAAGTTGAACAGTAATGGTGAATAGATTAAGTCTAAAAGCCTGAAAGTGCAGGAATAGGAGATCGTAAAACAAAACGATCAAGTCATAGAATTGAATCGTAATATATACGATAAGGTCACCCCGTGATCTGATAAGGTTATGATAGCCAGAAAGAATCAATCTGATGATTGAAAAGTTTACAGCAAGATGCTGTGTATCAGTTGTACTATGAAATGGTACTATGAAAACTCATGAAAGAGTTATGGATTGTAAATACGGATTAAATAAAATTCGTATGGAGTAAGTGTGGAGCTAGAATTATGTGGGGATTCAATTGAGGACTCGTGTCAGCCGCTGAGTTGTATGATTCCTTATATGGGCGGGGAATTTGTACTTAGTTTTAGAATCACTTAGCTTCCTGGTCGATGTAGTGGTTAGGTTGACGAATTCTTTGTATGGACGGGGAATTGTCCGCTTAGATTTCTATATTGATCAGTGGCCGAGTTTGGTTTGAGAACCACTTAGTTTTTGGCATTGATAATCATTGAAATGTTTGTGTCGCGCTATTTGCTATATGCGTGTTAAGAGGGTGATTCCTTTCTCATGTGTATGACAGATAGATAGGTCATAGTTAGAGGATATAAGGTTAAGCACGAGTTCTTAAAATTCATACTTATATGATATACTTGACGCATAGTTATATGAAATGTTTATGAACCCCTCAGCGAATGGACGCCAAAGGTCTGTCTAGGAAAGTTCGTGAACTCATATGATTGTGGCAATTTATGGACTCATAAGTGTGGTTTTATGAACTGGGTATAGTTGTGTGTGAATAGAGCGTTAAGGATTATAGGAACAGATAGAATGTTTAAGCAAATGATTTGAAATATCAAACTTTGTTTTTAATTATCACTCATGTACCATGTAACCTGGTGCAGAGATGATAAAAATGTGATGGAGTTGTAAATACAAGAATACTTAGTGTGAATTTGATCTTTGCTCGCATTTTGAGTATCTTTAATAGATACCCGAGAAATTTGAGTATATATCAAAGTAAATCTTCGATAGATACCCGAGAAGTTTGAGTATCTTTGATTGATACCCGAGAAGTTTGAATATCTTTGATAGATACCCGAGAAGTTTGAGTATCTTTGATAGATACCCGAGAAGTTTGAGTATCTTTGATAGATACCCGAGAAGTTTGAATATCTTTAATAGATACTCGAGAAAATAAGTTCAAGGTCTTGTGTGATCGCTCAGTATAAATGGTGTAAGGTGCACGGTGTAAGGAGTAAGGTGAATTTCGGGGACGAAATTCTTAGAAGGAAGGGTGAATGTGACAACCCGAGAAATTAGACAATTTATGAAAATCATAATTGATTGATTTAAGGTTCAATATTAGGTCCTAGACAGGAAATAAGTGTATGGAATTGGCAGTTATGTAATGAAATTTTAAAAATTTCAAAAGTTTTGGACAAGACTTGAATTATGTGATAGACTGTAAGTGATAGTCTAGTAATGAGGTATAAGATTATGATAGAGTTAACATTCTTTTGAAGAATTATCAGGGATAAGTATCGAAGTGAATACAAGTCGGTATATTTGGTTACATATTTGAACCATAATGATTTAAGATCAAGGATAGATCAGATAAGTTATAACTTTAGCAAACCCTAAAGTTATGTTAATCATATGTTTATTAAGTTAGAAAAAAATCTAACGTTCTGTTAGAAAACCCTAACGTCTGATGAGACACCCTAGAAATCGGTTCTGGAAACCTTAGTTTTAGTTCCGGGAATCCGAAACCCTAAATTCATGATATAAATATGGTGATTAAGTTAGAAAACCCTAACTATATGTTCAGAAAGCCTAATTTCTGTATCGAGAATTTAAACCCTAATTTGGGAATTCTAATGCGAAGTATTAAACCCTATGGGTTAAAAAGTTGTGTGTAAAGAATATGAACATTAGGTGATGGTTTATATTTGTTTATTATATAAACAAACAAAAGAAACTAGTGTAACCCTAATTATATATTAGGAATGAAGGATTTAATAACTTAAGGGTTATGGAGAAAGAGAATTGTGGTATTTAGAATACTTGCTAATTCTAGGAGATTTATTCTATATATCTCAAATGATTAATTTTATAACTTAATTATAGCAAGTCTAATTGGGTTAAGGAAATAGATGTGAATGAGCAAGGATTGGTGTTTTAATGAAGAAGTAAAAACTCTAATTAAATGATTTGGGTTGGATAAGAATTAAAGGAATTGGACTATGTATATGTATAGCCCAAATTTTGGCCAATGAAATTGGTTAGAGGATCAAGCAAAACATTAAAGGAATGGCTCAACTTTTAGCCAATTGAGAGAGGGAATTATTGGACTTTAAGTATGCTAGATAAGAGATCAATTTTTATGGATTAGAAGGCCACTTGGCCGGCCATATAAGAGAGAAAAGAGGGGGAATGAATGTGTATTAATTGCTAACTTTAGTTGGTGACCAACTTCCCTATTAATTTCCCCTATGTGTCCAAATTTTGATTTAGCCAACATGTTTGGTTAATCTTGCAAACAACCACTATCATGTACAAGAGAAAGAGAAGAGTAAGGCTTGGCCGGTTTTGGGAGAGGAAAAAAAAGGGGTGGGGGGAGAGTAGCCAGGCTACTTAGGAGGGAGCTCATGGGAGTATTAATTGCTTCCTTTCTCATTTTCAAAGGTTGCTCACCAAACCACTAGCTAGTGTTCCCTAATTTAACTAGCTTTATAAAGGAGATCCATAATTCAAGGGATGGCAAGGAAAAAATAGAGATTTGTAGTGATTATATATATATATATATATATATATATATATATATATATATATATATATATATATTTGGAGCCTATAAATAGGACTCATCTCATTTGCTAGAAAAAGGTTTACTTCATTTTACACTTCCTAAGTTTCAAAGCTAGAGAGCAAAATACTTGAGGGAGAGAGAGAGAGGGGCTGCCAAGCTCCAAGAAGGAATAGGAGAGAAGATTTGGATCTTCCATGCCCTTCAAGATCCATTACATAGTTGGAAGAAAAGGATATGTTAAGAAATTAAAGGTATAAAACCAAACCTAAATTATCCTTCGATTTAAGTTATTTTGATGGAATAAAGTTCTAAGGTTTCAAAACTCAAAAATCTTAGATCTACATGATTTAGAGTGTTTTATGTGTGGATCTATCTATCTTTTGTGTTAGAAGTTAGATCAAAAACAAGAAAAGTGAAGCTAGGTTTTCAAACTGTAGAAAATCCTAATTTTCTTAGTTTGGATATTATTTAATCTTGTGGTTGATGCTTGTTTGATGAAATAAGAAATTTATTTCTAAACTCAAAAGCCATGTATATACATGTTAATAAGTGTTTATTATTTGGATCTACCCATAATGGGGGTTGATTTGGTGGAAATCAAAAGGAATTGAAGAATGGAAATTTTTTGGAAAAGTTAAACTTTTAAAAAGTGTGATCAAGCTTTTGGATCTTTGAAATCTATGATGAATATATATGATTTATGTTCTTGGGATGCTAGATATATGTGTTAAGGGTAAAATCCCTTTGGAATTACTCAAATAGGTTGAAAAATGACTAAGTTATGGGATTTGTCCCAAACTACTCAGAGTTAAGAAAACTGTTAAAAGGACAGTTTTGTAACAGCCACTTCCGGGCTAAATTCCGGGATCTTAACATGTCCAAATATGGATTGTGATAGATGACAACTGTAGTTCTAAAAGATAGGAATCCAACAAAATTGACGGATCATTAATCGGAGTTATAGATTTCATTCTATTTAAGTTTTGGTGAAGGACTCCAAAACTGCCAAAGTGCAAAAAGTTTCAGCCCAAAATTTTCCGGGGGCTGTTTTTGACATTTATTTAATGAGAAAAATTCCAGGCTTTTGGAAAATGAAAATATATGGTATTATGTAGCTCTTGTCCAAAAATGAGCTGATTCCGAGTTAAAACGACCACGTTATGACCGTTCTAATTTTTGTGATTTTCCGACGGAAATCGCTATAAACAGAGTTCTACAACTCCTATTGCCACAAAATTTAAAATGGAGCATCACGTTAACATATTTAAGGTTATCCCAAGAGATGGGAGTGTTTGGAGTTAAACACGAGGTAGCTAATTTCTTAAGCTACGCACTAGAAATTAATTTTTGAAAAATACGAAAGGAAGTTATAAAATTATGGAAAAATAATTTTTGTGCATGAAATACATGTACATGTGTTTGACCAAATGATAGGAGAATAATACACTGATTTGGTGTTTTTTTGTAAAACAGATATAGAATTCAGCTTGCTGGATTGTGTAATTTGTGAATCCAGTTTGCTGGATTAGGAAATCTGATGAATACAGCTTGCTGGATTGAAAAGAAGTTGACTGAATTGATGGATTGGTGAATCTAGATTGCTGAATTAGAAATTTGGTTGCTAGATTTAGAATCCAAGTTGCTGGATTAGTATTTAACTTACTAAGTGTTAGCGAATAACTTATGAAATGAAAATGGCGAGTGTGAAATCATATAAATGTGATTCTATGGCATGGTTAAGTGCTTAAGCAGAGTTTAATTGAACTTAAACTCGAGTGTTGACAGACTAGACCATCGGGATGTTAGAATTATGTCAGTTTTAAGTCAGACTAAAATAGTTTGACCTAATACTAAGTCTTATGTGAATTATAGATTGATAGGGTTATGTGGTAATGTGTTAAGATTATTCTGTGGTATAAATATAACAGTATTATACTGTGATGATATTATTCTAATATTGGAGATCTATATTATTAATATTAGGTCTTCGGGTAAAGCGTTAAATATTGCGTTGCGGTAATCAACGGTTCAGGCAAGTTTCTTTTACTTAACTCTAATAAGAGTAGTTTCTTCAAGCTTATGGTTAATCATTGCTGATTGCCATGAAATTTGTACTTTGTACATCTTGCATGTATAAGTCAGGCATGAAAGGCTGATCACCTTCATTACCAGTTGGTTCAGAAATGTTTGTTCATGTAAAATACTTGTTCAGTCAAAAGTTTGTTCGTGCTAGTTCTCAATTATATTGATGAATTATAGCAAGCTCATTATTCATACTCTTCAATCATGATATATCGTTATATTGTTGTATATAAACTTGATGGGCAACTTTCATGCTCACCCTTGCTATATCATGATAAAACATTGCAGATAAAGCGAATGCGTTCGGATACAGGAAAATGATAATGCCATGTTCAGCTTGGGGCAATATATGCAGCTATTTTGTAATAAAATAGTTGATAATAATGTTATGTGTTAAATAACTTATGAATTGTGTAATCAGTTAAGGTTACTCGATTTTGGGAAAAAGTGTGTAAGTTTAATGTATAAACAATTTATGTTTATATCTTCCGCAATTAGTGAAAGAATTAGTGTACCGAATTCGCGGTGATTTGTGGCCCGGATTCGGGGCTACTAGAGTTGGTATCAGAGCTGTTGGTTATGAAGCTTAGGTAGGAATACCTGAGACCAATAACCGCAGTGATTAGGATAAGACTAAATCAAATAGAGTTAGTTGGTCGGTAAGATTCAAAGACGAATCTCGGCGAGTGTAAAGACACAAATTTCCATAACTCTGATAATAAAGTTGAACAGTAATGGTGAATAGTTTAAGTCTAAAAGACTGAAAGTGCAGGAATAGGAGATCGTAAAACAAAACGATCAAGTCATAGAATTGAATCGTAATATATACGATAAGGTCACCCCGTGATCTGATAAGGTTATAATAGTCAGAAAGAATCAATCTGATGATTGAAAAGTTTACAGCAAGATGCTGTGTATCAGTTGTACTATGAAATGGTACTATGAAAACTCATGAAAGAGTTATGGATTGTAAATACAGATTAAATAAAATTCGTATGGAGTAAGTGTGGAGCTAGAATTATGTGGGGATTCAATTGAGGACTCGTGTCAGCTGCTGAGTTGTATGATTCCTTGTATGGGCGGGGAATTTGTACTTGGTTTTAGAATCACTTAGCTTCCTGGTCGATGTAGTGGTTAGGTTGACCAATTCTTTGTATGGACGGGGAATTGTCCGCTTAGCTTTCTATATTGATTAGTGGCCGAGTTTGGTTTGACAACCACTTAGTTTCTGGCATTGATAATCATTTAAATGTTTGTGTCGCGCTATTTGATATATGCGTGTTAAGAGGGTGATTCCTTTCTCATGTGTATGACAGATAGATATGTCATAGTTAGAGGATATAAGGTTAAGTACGAGTTCTTAAAATTCATACTTATGTGACATACTTGACGCATAGTTATATGAAATGTTTATGAAACCCTCAGCGAACGCCAAAGGTCTATCTAGGAAAGTTCGTGAACTCATATGATTGTGGCAATTTATGGACTCATAAGTGTGGTTTTATGAACTGGGTATAGTTGTGTGTGAATAGAGCGTTAAGGATTATAGGAACAGATAGAATATTTAAGCAAATGATTTGAAATATCAAACTTTGTTTTTAATTATCACTCATGTACCATGTAACCTGGTGCAGAGATGATAAAAATGTGATGGAGTTGTAAATACAGGAATACTTAGTGTGAATTTGATCTTTGCTCGCATTTTGAGTATCTTTAATAGATACCCGAGAAATTTGAGTATATATCAAAGTAAATCTTCGATAGATACCCGAGAAGTTTGAGTATCTTTGATAGATACCCGAGAAGTTTGAGTATCTTTGATAGATACCCGAGAAGTTTGAGTAACTTTGATAGATACCCGAGAAGTTTGAGTATCTTTGATAGATACCCGAGAAGTTTGAGTATCTTTGATAGATACCCAAGAAGTTTGAGTATCTTTAATAGATACCCGAGAAAATAAGTTCAAGGTCTTGTGTGATCGCTCAGTATAAATGGTGTAAGGTTCACGGTGTAAGGTGAATTTCGGGGACAAAATTCTTAGAAGGAGGGGTGAATGTGACAACTCGAGAAATTAGACAATTTATGAAAATCATAATTGATTGATTTAAGGTTCAATACTAGGACCTAGACAGGAAATATGTGTATGGAATTGGCAGTTATGTAATGAAATTTTAAAAATTTCAAAAGTTTTGGACAAGACTTGAATTATGTGATAGACTGTAAGTGATAGTCTAGTAATGAGGTATAAGATTATGATAGAGTTAAAATTCTTTTGAAGAATTATCAGAGATAAGTATCGAAGTGAATACTAGTCGGTATATTTGGTTACATATTTGAACCATAATGATTTAAGATCAAGGATAGATCAGATAAGTTATAACTTTAGCAAACCCTAAAGTTATGTTAATCATATGTTTATTAAGTTAGAAAAAAATCTAACGTTCTGTTAGAAAACCCTAACGTCTGATGAGAAACCCTAGAAATCGGTTCTGGAAACCTTAGTTTCAGTTCCGGGAATCCGAAACCCTAAATTCATGATATGAATATGGTGATTAAGTTAGAAAACCCTAACGATATGTTCAGAAAGCCTAATTTCTGTATCGAAAATTTAAACCCTAAATTGGGAATTCTAATGCGAAGTATTAAACCCTAAGGGTTAAAAAGTTGTGTGTAAGGAACATGAACATTAGGTGATGGTTTATATTTGTTTATTATATAAACAAACAAAAGAAACTAGTGTAACCCTAATTATATATTAGGAATGAATGATTTAATAACTTAAGGGTTATGGAGAAAGAGAATTGTGGTATTTAGAATACTTGCTAATTCTAGGAGATTTTTTCTATATATCTCAAATGATTAATTTTATAACTTAATTATAGCAAGTCTAATTGGGTTAAGGAAATAGATGTGAATGAGCAAGGATTGGTGTTTTAATGAAGAAGTAAAAACCCTAATTAAATGATTTGGGTTGGATAAGAATTAAAGGAATTGGACTATGTATATGTATAGCCCAAATGTTGGCCAATGAAATTGTTTAGAGGATCAAGCAAAACATTAAAGGAATGACTCAACTTTTAGCCAATTGAGAGAGGGAATTATTGGACTTTAAGTATGCTAGATAAGAGATCAATTTTTATGGATTAGAAGGCCACTTGGCCGGCCATATAAGAGAGAAAAGAGGGGGAATGAATGTGTATTAATTGCTAACTTTAGTTGGTGACCAACTTCCCTACTAATTTCCCCTATGTGTCCAAATTTTGATTTAGCCAACATGTTTGGTTATTCTTGCAAACAACCTTTATCATGTACAAGAGAAAGAGAAGAGTAAGGCTTGGCCGGTTTTGGGAGAGGAAAAAAAAAGGGGGAAGAGTAGCCAGGCTACTTAGGAGGGAGCTCATGGGAGTATTAATTGGTTCCTTTCTCATTTTCAAAGGTTGCTCACCAAACCACTAGCTAGTGTTCTCTAATGTAACTAGCTTTATAAAGGAGATCCATAATTCAAGGGATGGCAAGGAAAAAATGGAGATTTGTAGTGATTATATATATATATATATATATATATATATATATATATATATATATATATTTGGAGCATATAAATAGGACTCATCTCATTTGCTAGAAAAAGGTTTACTTCATTTTACACTTCCTAAGTTTCAAAGCTAGAGAGCAAAATACTTGAGAGAGAGAGAGGGGCTGCCAAGCTCCAAGAAGGAATAGGAGAGAAGATTTGGATCTTCCATGCCCTTCAAGATCCATTACATAGTTGGAAGAAAAGGATATGTTAAGAAATTAAAGGTATAAAACCAAACCTAAATTATCCTTCGATTTAAGTTATTTTGATGGAATAAAGTTCTAAGGTTTCAAAACTCAAAAATCTTAGATCTACATGATTTAGAGTGTTTTATGTGTGGATCTATCTATCTTGTGTGTTAGAAGTTAGATCAAAAACAAGAAAAGTGAAGCTAGGTTTTCAAAGTGTAGAAAATCCTAATTTTCTTAGTCTGGATATTATTTAATCTTGTGGTTGATGCTTGTTTGATGAAATAAGAAACTTTTTTTCTAAACTCAAAAGCCATGTATATAAATGTTAATAAGTGTTTATTATTTGGATCTACCCATAACGTGGGTTGATTTGGTGGAAATCAAAAGGAATTGAAGAATGGAATTTTTTTGGAAAAGTTAAACTTTTAAAAAGTGTGATCAAGCTTTTGGATCTTTGAAATCTATTATGAATATATATGCTTTAGAAACTACTCAGAGTTAAGAAAACTGTTAAAAGGACAGTTTTGTAACAACCACTTCCGGGCTAAATTCCGGGATCTTAACATGTCCAAATATGGATTGTGATAGATGAAAACTATAGTTCTGAAAGATATTAATCCAAAAAAATTGACGGATCATTAATCGGAGTTATAGATTTCATTCTATTTAAGTTTTGGTGAAGGACTCCAAAACTGCCAAAGTGCAAAAAGTTTCTGCCCAAAATTTTTCGGGGGCTATTTTTGACATTTATTTAATGAGAAAAATTCCAGGCTTTTGGAAAATGAAAATATATGGTATTATGTAGCTCGTGTCCAAAAATGAGATTATTCCGAGTTAAAACGACCAAGTTATGACCGTTCTAATTTTTGTGATTTTCTGACGGAAATCTCTATAAACAGAGTTCTACAACTCTGATTGCCACGAAATTTAAAATGGAACATCACGTTAACATATTTAAGGTTTTCCCAAGAGATGGGAGTGTTTGGAGTTAAACAAGAGGTAGCTAATTTCTTAAGCTACACACTAGAAATTAATTTTTGAAAAATACTAAAGGAAGTTAGAAAATTATGGAAAAATAATTTTTGTGCATGAAATACATGTATATGTGTTTGACCAAATGATAGAAGAATAATACACTGATTTGGTGTTTTTTTGTAAAACGGATATAGAATTCAGCTTGCTGGACTGTGTAATTTGTGAATCCAGTTTGCTGGATTAGGAAATCTGATGAATACAGCTTGCTGGATTGTAAAGAAGTTGACTGGATTGATGGATTGGTGAATCCAGATTGCTGAATTAGAAATTTGGTTGCTAGATTTAGAATCCAGGTTGCTGGATTAGTATTTAACTTACTAAGTGTTAGCGAATAACTTATGAAATGAAAATGGCGAGTGTGAAATCATATAAATGTGATTCTATGGCATGGTTAAGTGCTTAAGCAGAGTTTAACTGAACTTAAACTCGAGTGTTGACCGACTAGACCGTCGGGATGTTAGAATTATGTCAGTTTTAAGTCAGACTGAAATAGTTTGACCTGATACTATGTCTTATGTGAATTATAGACTGCTAGGGTTATTTGGTAATGTGTTTAGATTATTCTGTGGTATAAATATAACAGTATTATACTGTGATGATATTATTCTAATATTGGAGATCTATATTATTAATATTAGGTCTTCGGGTAAAGCGTTAAATATTGTGTTGCGGTAATCAACGGTTCAGGCAAGTTTCTTTTACTTAACTCTAATAAGAGTAGTTTCTTCAAGCTTATGGTTAATCATTGCTGATTGCCATGAAATTTGTACTCTGTACATCTTGTATGTATAAGTCAGGTATGAAAGGCTGATCACTTTTATTACCTGTTGGTTCAGAAATGTTTGCTCATGTAAAATACTTGTTCAGTCAAAAGTTTGTTCGTGCTAGTTCTCAATTATATTGATGAATTATAGCAAGCTCATTATTCATACTCTTCAATCATGATATATCGTTATATTGTTGTATATAAACTTGCTGGGCAACTTTCATGCTCACCCTTACTATATCATGATAAAACATTACAGATAAAGAGAATTCGTTCGGATACAGGAAAATGATAATGCCAAGTTCAGCTTGGGGCAATATATGCAGCTATTTTGTAATAGAATAGTTGATAATAATGTTATGTGTTAAATAACTTATGAATTGTGTAATCAGTTAAGGTTACTCAATTTTGGGGAAAAGTGTGTAAGTTTAATGTATAAACAATTTATGTTTATATCTTCCGCAATTAGTGAAAGAATTAGTGTACCGAATCCGCGGTGATTTGGGGCCCGGATTCGGGGCTACTACAGGGTTGGCTCATTATCGCGCTCCTATAACTGAGTCTTATTTACAACATCTAAATACAAACACAGTTTATGAGAGATAAGGTATTGACGTATCTTGGGTTTCAAACCTCTTAGAAATATCCGCGTCATTCTCTCCTCATTATCAACCAAGTGTGATGCAAACCGGGATAACTCAGCAAACTTAGCTTCATACTATGACACGGTCCTATTATTTTGCTCCTGCTTGATGAACTCTACCTCTTTAATGTGACGAATACTTTCGGGAAAGTACTTGTCGTTTAACAGTTCTTGGAACTTCTCCCAAGTCATCTTCAGTGCGGCAGGTTGAGTACGCTTTACAGATTCCCACCAGTAATCTGCCTCCGCTCGCAACATGAAGGTGGAAAAGGGAATATTTCGCTCCTCGGAGCATCCCAAGACATCAAATATCTTGGTGATCTACTTTATCCACGTCTTCGCCTTAAGTGGTTTTGGCTCTCCAAAAAACTCCGGTGGTCCCAGCTCCTTGAACTGTTTAGCGATGACCGTCCGAGAGTTCTAGTGTTTCCGCCCTGCATTTTGAACAGGAGCCGCTCTCGCCTGATGTTGCATGAATTGCATAAACCCTCTGAACATCCCATCGTTCACCATTTCATCAGTGTTATTGTTTACCTGAGGATTATTGTCTTCCTATTGCACATTATCCTGGGTATTGATCGTTGGTGACTCAACGGTCTCATGTGCTTCATTGCTTATCTCAATATTTTCGGATGCCATTTTCAAACACTTCCACAAAACAAGGGTTAATTGACATGACACATATTATCCCTATACTATGACCGACCAATTAAATACCAAATAAACTTAGGTAAGTCATACTAGCGAAGGAATTTCCCGTCTCTCCCCTCCTAGTTCTTGTCTCACATCTCAGCCAGGGATCATATCTCTAAGCTTTGATACCAATTGTGACGCCCCCAAAATAGGTATACATCACCCATCTTGGGTCGCCAAATATATGGTACTGAATACAAATACAAACTTTATTATACAACATGAATTGTGAGTTTTAATACAAATATTATCTTCTAGACAGTATTCAAACTCAAAATAAGTCCTCAATACATTTATTTTCACGCTATTTCACAGAATAGTGAGGACTACTAATGAAACCATCTGGACCATCAATCCATTCCCTGACTAGTCCCAACTATATTCTCATTTCCTAAAGAGAACAGTGAAAGAAAGGGTGAGCTCAACTAGCCCAGTAAGAAATATTATGACTAAGATAATGCAGAATAAATTATCATTAGCCTTCAACAATGTTAAACTGATAAAATATAATAAACATCAAGTTTAACTACAGCGGAACAAGTAATCCATTAGAAGAGTCAAGTAGAGCATGATATCTACTATCTTCTATGATTTAAAAAGTTTTTCATCAACTTTATCGCTGAGACTCAGCTTAATAAATAAACCACATCATCGAATCATCCCTGCACCACGACCAAGGATATTCATGTAATCATCAATTGTCATGACCATACCGAATAATCCATGTTCATAATCATACCAACAACTGTCCATCAATGAACTACGGGCCAATGAGGACTTTTATCACATCATTTGTAACATTACGGGTCATGAATATACCGAATGATCCCTGGTCATAATCATACCAATAAACAGTTCATCTATGCACGTAAGCCAAAGATGACTTTCATCACAATGTAAGAATGAGGATGATGACAATGATATAAGAATTCAATAAAACAAGTTCAAGGATAAATTTTAAAGACTTTAATAATTTAATTTATCCAAAATTCAATAATGTTCAAATTGCAAACATGATACTGCTTTGTGGAGTAAAATTCAAGAATGATATTGTATCAAAAATGATTTAGACCGAAAAGAAATCAATTTTTGTCATGAATAGTACTCGGGGTGAATAGTACCCCTGTGAATAGTACTTCAAAAATAGTACCTCGTGAATAGTACTTTATGAATAGTATTTTATGAATAGTACCCATTAATAGTACTTTTATGAATTACCGTATAAATAAATAGTACTCATAGACAGTACTCCGGCATGAAACGCTTAAAATTTAACAAGAATGTTTAGAAAATATCTTTGTGAAACGATACTAGATGAAGTACAAATTTCAAGGATATTCTACTAATTTCATGGAGTATAGAAGCAATAGTTTAACAATATGAGGGTATAATCAGGAATACGAGATGAAATAATATTACTCACATACTAAAGAGTATTGAAGAAAATATTATTCCTATGAATACTGAACAAAATAATATCCCTTACCTCAGAAGAAGACTAGATACTAGAATAGTGAGGTAGCAGACTTCTCTTCTTCTTTCTCTCAATAGATTCTCTCTCTATAGCTTCTCTCTCTATAATTCTCTTGTGAGACTTAGTGAATTGGTGAGAATGAAGGAAAAATGGACTTCTATTTATAGGAAAATATAGTTTCGATAATTACACATTTTGGGGCTCTAAATATTACAGTATAATACCTTCATCTTTTCCTTCATTTTTAATTTAGTCATGCAAGTATTATCAAACTTGCACCACCTCCCCTAATAGTACTATAGCATCCCCGAATCCGGGTTCCCAAATCCCCTTGGATCCGGTATACTATTTCTATCACTATTGCGGAAGATATAAACATAAATTGTTTATTATTTACATTACACACTATTCCCCAAGGTCGAGTAACCTTAACTTAATACACATTTCATAAACTTTCTATCACATTTATCAAAATATACTATTACAAGATAGACGCACTTTATATCCCAAGCTGAACTTGGTATTATCTTTTCCTGTATCCGAACGCATTCGCCTTATCTGTAATGTTTTATCATGATATAGCAAGGGTGAGCATGAAAGTTGCCCAGCAAGTTTATATACAACAATATAACGATATATCATGATTGAAGAGTATGAATAATGAGCTTGCTATAATTCATCAATATAATTGAGAACTAGCACGAACAAATTTTTGACTGAACAAGTTTTAAACATGAACAAACATTTCTGAACCAACTGGTAATGAAGGTGATCAGCCTTTCATACCTGATTTATACATGCAAGATGTACAGAGTACAAATTTCATGGCAATCAGCAATGATTAACCATAAGCTTGAAGAAACTACTCTTATTAAAGTTAAGTAAAAGAAAACTTGCCTGAACCGTTGATTACCGCAACGCAATTTATAACGCTTTACCCGAAGACCTAATATGAGTAGTATAGATCTCCAATATTAGAATAATATCATCACAGTATAATACTATTATATTTATATACAGGATAACCTAAACACATTACCACATAACCATATCAGTCTATAATTCACATAAAACTTAGTATCAGTTAGACTATTAAGTTTGAGTTGAAACTGACACAATTTTAACATCCCGATGATCTAGTCGGTCAACACTCGAGTTTAAGTTCAGTTAAACTCTGCTTAAGCACTTAACCATGCCATAGAATCACATTTATATAATTTAACACTCGCTTTTTCATTTCATAAGTTATTCGTTAACACCTAGTAAATTAAATAATAATCCAGCAACCTGGATTCTAAATCTAGCAACCAAATTTTTAATTCATCAACTTGGATTCACCAATCCATCAATCTAAACCTCAATCCAACAAACCGATTTCAACAAATTTTTCAATTCAGCAAACTGTTTTTCAATCCGGCAAACTGGATTTACAAATTATATAATCCAGCAAGCTGTATTCTAAATTCGTATCACCAAAATACCAAATCAGTTTATTATTCTCTTATCCTTTGGTCAAACACATATACATGTATTTCATGCATAAAAAGTATTTCTCCATAATTTTCTAACTTCCTTTAGTATTTTTCAAAAATCATTTCTAGTGCGTAGCTTAAGATATTAGCTACCTCGTGCTTAACTCCAGTAATTCCCATCTTTTGACACGATCTTATATATGTTAACGTGATGCTTCATTTTAAATTTCGTGGCAATCGGAGTTGTAGAACTCCGTTTATAACGATTTCCGTCGGAAAATCACAAAAATTGTAATGGTCATAACTTGATCGTATTAACTCAGAATTAGCTCATTTTTGGACACGAGCTACATAATACCATATTTTTTCATTTCCCAAAAGCCTGGAATTTTTCTCATTAACTAAATGTCCAAAACAGCCCCCGGAAAATTTTGGGCAGCAACTTTTTGTCATTTGGCAGTTTTGGAGTCCTTCACCAAAACTTAAATAAAACGAAATCTGTAACTCCGATTAATGATCCGTCACTTTTGTTGGATTCCTATCTTTCCGAACTACAGTTTTCATCTATCACAATAAATATTTGGATATGTTAAGCTCCCAGAATTTAGCCCGGAAGTGACTGTTCAAAACTGTCCTTCTAACAGTTTTCTTAACTTTGAGTAGTTTTGGAAAAATCCCATAACTTGTTCAATATTCAACCTATTTGAGTAATTCCAAAGGGATTTTACCCTTAACATATATATCTAGCATCCCAAGAACATAAATCACAAATATCCATCATAGATTTCAAAGATCCAAAAGCTTGATCACACTTTTTAAAAGTTTAACTTTTTCGGAAAATTCCATTTTTCTATTCTTTTTAATTCCAACCAAATCAACACCCAATATGGGTAATACCAAACACAAAACACTCATTAACATGTATATACATGGCTTTTGAGTTTAGAAACAAAGTTTCTTATTTCCTCAAACAAGCATCAAACAAAATCAAAGCTAAGAGAAAAAAATCATGTTTTCTATCTTTTGAAAAACCTAGCTTCCATTCCACACTTTAGATCTAACTTTTGATCTACAAAAGAGTTGGATCTACAACTTCAAGTTGCCAAAAATCAAATCAAAACACAAAGGAAATATACTACATAAGTAGACATTTTTGCTATACCTTAGCTTTTCTTCTTCTCCTTCTTCTTAGTTTTATCATGGAGCTTCGATGTCTCACCTAGAACTCCCCTTTTCTCTCCTCCATGGCTGCCGAATGGCCCTCTTCTCTCACTCTCTCTCTCTTTGGTTCTAAACCACTTGGAAGTAAGATGAAAGAGAAATGAGATGGATTTTTATTAAGGGTGGTTTATAATTGTCCAAACCCACTCTTTTCTCTTGCACATAATCCGGTCATGCTCCTTCTTTCTCCACTCATTCTCCACATTCTCTCTTTCTCCCTTAAACCACCATGCTTTACTTGCAAGTAATACCAAAGTGTTGGCTTAATCAAATGAAGACACATGTGGGGAGTTGGTAGGAGTTGGTTCACCAACTAAAGTGAACAATCCACATTCATTCCCCCTCTTTTCTCTCTTGTATGGCCGGCCACTTGGCCATTTACTTACCAAGTTTGACTCCAATTTTTAATGTAATATCTAGTGTACCAAAAGTCTAAAGTGTCCCTCCACAATTGGCTAAAAATTAGGCTATTCCTTTACTGTATTGCTTGGTCTCTAACTAACTTCTTTGACCACACCTAAGCTATACATAGTCCAGTACCTTAAATTCGTATCCAACCCAAATCATTTACTTAGGATTTTTACTTCATCAATTATAACACCAATCCTTGCTCATGCACACTTATTTTCTTAACCCTATTAGACTTGCTATAATTAGGTTATAAAATTAATCATTTGAGATATATAAAATAAATCTCTTAGAATTAGTAAGTATTCTAAATACCACAATTCTCTTTTCCCATAACCCTTAAGTTATTAAATCCTTCATTCCTAATATATAATTAGGGTTACACTAGTTTCTTTTGTTTGTTTATATAATAAACAAATATAAACCATCACAGAATGTTCATATTCCTTACACACAACTTTTTAACCCTTAGGGTTTAATACTTCACATTTAGGATTCCCAAATTAGGGTTTAAATTCTCGAAACTGAAATTAGATTTTCTGAATATATCGTTAGGGTTTTCTAACTTAATCACCATATTCGTATCATGAATTTAGGGTTTCGGATTCTCGAAACTAAAATTAAAGTTTCTGAGCGTATCGTTAGGGTTTCTAACAGTTCGTTAGATTTTTCTAACTTAATAAACATATGATTAACATAACTTTAGGGTTTACTAAAGTTATAACTTATCTGATCAATCCTTGATCTTAAATCATTACGGTTCACATATGTAATCAAATATACCGACTAGTATTCACTTCGATACTTATCCTTGATAATTCTTCAAAAGAATTTTAAATCTACCATAATCTTATACCTCATTACTAGACTATCACTTACAGTCTATCACATAATTCAAGTCTTTTCCAAAAATTTTGAAATTCTTGGAATTTCATTACATAACTGCCAATTCCATACACTTATTTCATGTCTAGGTCCTAATATTGAACCTTAAATCAATCAATTATGATTTTCATAAATTGTCTAATTTTTCGGATTGTCACAAGTACATCATGTGAATTAATAGTTCAATTATGTGAATCAATAGTTCTATACATGTGAAAATACGAATTACAGTATAGTACCTCCATCTATACCTCCATTTTTAACTTAGTCATGCAAGTATTATCAATCTTGCACCAGCTCCCCTAATAGTACATGAATCTGAATCAATAGTACACACATGTGAACAAATAGTTATAAGCATGTGAATTAGTAGCAATTAATTGCTCATTTATCCGATTAATCACCCGATTGGTCGGTATAACTTCTAGACATCAATTATTATCAGAATAAATGTCGATTTCCACTAACACTAATAATCCCAACACAATGGAACTATCAATTTCATCTTTAATCAACACGAACTTATTCATCATTAATATTATAACTCACAATATTTCTTACTGTACTTTTACTACCGGGTAGTTCAACAGTTTAACGGTAATTAAAACTTTCGCCGTTATTTTTATAAAAAATAATTCTGTCGTTTTCTAACTACGAAAATACTTCTATTGTGGGGTCCACCAATGATTTTGTCATCGTACGAATATTCCCTGTTAAAACGAATATTCTCCGACCAATCAAATATTATATAATCACTTGCTTATTTTGCAAAATTTATAAATATTACCCACAACTATAACATTATATCAAATCCACACCATAATATTCAAAAATATATTTCGAGAAAAATTATTTTATTCATAAAAGTTGGGGTCTTACATCATACATTTGCATCATGTTGCTGCATATAGCATCATGTTTATCTTGTTGCATTTCAAGTGTCTAGGATTCTTTATCCTATCCATGCGTTGCATGGCATGAATATGATAACGAGGGGCATCTGTAGACACTCGAAATTTTTTTGCACACATGTTACTATCATTATAGGAGGGCAAATTTATCTTTTAAAGATAACCCTGGAGGACAGCTCACATCCATTCTGGATACTACTAGAAGTTCATTCTCAACCCTAGAACACACACCGAGAATATCAATTCCAACCTCGGAGATAACTCCTAGTTTTGTCCTTGGAGATAACCCCAAGGAATGTTGTTGCAGTTTTGGCGATAACTCCAGAAATGCTTGTTTCAAATGCATGCAATCAGCTTCAATCTCAGACCTCCTGTCGAGGCACTCATACGAAAGACCCGAAGCTAACACCAGGAAAACAGGCACAATTATAGATGACCTTACGAAATTCAAACACTTGCAGCAGTCCAATCTCAAATGTAACCTTGAGCAACGTCTGCTATCAGCCCAAACCGGAGATAACCCCAGTGAGGAGTTAAACTATCATCTTGCCACCTCAACACCTGCGCACCATCTCAACATTTCATACATACATACAACAATGTCCCACAAGAGCCAAGGAGTTCAAATCCCGAGTGACTATTACGCATGGAAGCACACCGGATAGAATTTAAAGCTTGAAGACCATGGGCATGGTCCCCTCTTCCTGACTTTGTACAACCTCTAATCCCATGTCATTGCGTAACTCTCGACAAAATTAGTCTGAAGATGGTCTTGTATACCTCGTTCAGATGCTCAGATTGAAGTTCTGCAAGTTTGAGCGGACATCACAATGCACAAGTGCATGTACTTCAAGATGGTGGGACCCGCAGAGCCTGGGGCACCCCAGGCAGCCGTAGGTGCATCTATAAATAGAGGGATTGGGGTGGCCATTTTGAAAAAAGAAAAAGGCGAGGAAACCCTATCCAATTTTCTCTGTACACACTGCATATTGAGTGTTTCCTCATTTTAAACACATATTAGCTCCCATATAGATATATTGTTACTGGCGGGAGCTGAGTGTTTATCTATCTAGAGTCATAGAAGCCTGCTTTTGCAGCCCACTGTAAGCCTTCTTACACTCTATAAAGTCTTTCTCTTTATCTTTACACACACTATTCTTCACATTGAGAGTCGTGTTGTGTGCATATGCCCGGACTTTGGTCCGTGGTTTTAATTTCTGTCTGTATTAAATACTTATATATGTATATATTTATATATGGACTAACATTATCGGGTTATGCCTTGATTGAACCTAAACTTATGTCTGGAGCGTTTATTTGCTTTATATATATATATATATATAAACTGTTGTCAGACTCTATCTGATGAGCCTAGATTTTACATCCGGAGTGTTTATTGTTTTTATATATATATTATTGTCAGACATACTCGATGAGCCTGAGTTTTACAGTTTGGACGGATGTGTCCCTCCTATCCGCATTTGAAACATACGACCGATGGTCATTCTCCTTCCTTAACAACAGGTGATTGTGTTGACGTCTTTCCATCATCGTTAAATCTTCTCTTCTTGAAATTTCCACTCCTATTTACTTGGCCATGATTACCACTGAAGTGGTTACCATTCTTGGCATGATAATTTCCCCCACGACGGTTATCATTGTCCCGATGGTCGTTGCCACCGGTATGATTATTATCGTATTGTTGGTCGTTGCCTTTTGGTTGTACTGACTCATTATCGCGCTCCAATAACTGAGCCATATTCACAACATCTGAATATAAACAAAGTTTGTGATAAATGAGGTATTGACGTATTTCGGGTTTCAAACCACGCAGAAAAATTTGCGTCATTCTCTCCTCATTATCTACCAAATGGGATGCAAACCGGGATAACTTCGCAAACTTAGCCTCGTACTGCGACACATTCATATTATTTTGCTCCAACTTGATGAATTCCACCTCCTTCATGTGATGAATACTTTCAGGAAAGTACCTGTCGTTGAACAATTCTTAAAACTTCTCCCAAGACATCTTGAGTGCGTCAGGCTGGGTATGTTTTACATATTCCCACCAATGATCTGCTTCTTCATGAAACATAAAGGTGGCGAATGGAACCTTTTGCTTCTCTGAGCATTCCAAGACATCAAATATCTTGGTGATCTGCTTTATCCACGTCTCTGCCTTAAGTGGTTCTGGCTTTCCCAAAAACTCTGGTGGTCCCAGCTCCTTGAACTGCTTAGCAGTGACCGACCGTGGGTTGCTATTATTTCCAGCTATATTTTGAACATCAGTCTCTCTTACCTGATGTTGTATGAATTGCATAAAGCCTCTGAACATTCCATCGTTCATCATTTGGTCAGTGTTGTTATTTACCTGAAGATTATTGTCTTCACGTTGCACATTATCCTGGGTATTGATCGTTGGTGACTCAACGGTCTCATGTGCTTCATTGCTGATCTCAACATTTTCATATGCCATTTTCAAACACTGTCACAAAACAAGGGTTAATTATCATATCACATATTATCCCTATACTCTGACCGATACCAAATAAACTTAGGTAGGTCACACTAGCGAAGGAATTCCTCATCTCTCCCATCCTAATTCTTGTCTCACATCTCAGTCAGGGATCATATCCCTAAGCTTTGATACAAACTGTGACGCCCCCAAAATAGGTATACATCACCCATTCTGAGTCGCCAAATATATGCTACAGAACTTAAATAAAAACTTAAATATACAACATGAACTGTGAGTTTTAATACCAATATTGTCTTCTAGACAGTATTCAAACTCAAAATAAGTCCTCAATACATTTATTTTCACACTATTTCACAGAATAGTTAGGACTACTAATGCAACCATCTGGACCATCAATCCATTCCCCGACTTGTCCCATCTATATTCTCATTTCCTAAAGAGAACAGTGAAAGAAAGGGTGAGCTCAACTAGCCCAGTAAGAAATATTATGACTAAGATAATGCAGAATAAATTATCGTTAGCCTTCAATAATGTTAAACTAATACAATATAACAAACATCAAGTTTAACTGCAGTGGAACAAACAATCCATTAAAAGAGTCAAGTAGAGAATAAAATCTACTAACTTCTATGATTTAAAAGGTTTTTCATTACTTTTATCGTTGAGACTCAGCTCAATAAATAATCCACATCATCCCTGCACTACGGCCAAGGATATTCATTAGTATCACAACCATAAATTATCCGTGCACTATGGGCCAAAGATAATCGTGTTTTCAGCAATGGTCCTGATCATGCCATAAAACAATTCATCTTTGCACCCTTGGCCGAAGAGAATCCATAGCCATAATCATACCAAAAACTGTCCACTAATGCACTACGGGCCAATGAGGACTTTTTCTACATCATTTATAATATTACGGTCATGATTATACCGAATAATCCCTGGTCATAATCATACCAAGTTCATCTATGCACTATAGGCCACAGATGACTTTCAACATAATATAAGCATGAGGATGATGACAATTCAATAAAAAAGTTCAAGAATAAATTTTAATGATTTATAAGTTAATTTATCCTAAACTCAATAACGTCCAAATTGTCAAAATGATACTGCTTTGTGGAGTAAAATTCAAGAATGCTCAGAAGAATATTTTCATGAAAAGATACTGGATGAAGCACAAATATCCAGGATATTCTACTAATTTCATGGAGTATAGAAGCCAAAATTTTAAACAACTTAGTATAATAGAATATATGAAACTACAAATGGATTTTCGCCCGCAATGTGATAATCCACGTAGACAGATCATTTCCACAATTTAATAAGGAATGAATATAAAGAATCATTCACCATACATGTGGTAATCCACATAGACATGTTATTCCAACAGAATAATAAAGAATAGAATAACAAAAGAATTCACCATGCATGCGATAGACCGCACAGACAGGTTATTCCTAACAGAATAATAAAGAATGGAATCAGGTCATGCGTAATCCGTACAGACAGGATATTCCAATAGAATAATAAAGAATAGAACCATGTCATGTGTAATCCGCACAGACAGGATGTTCCAACAGAATAATAAAGAATGGAATAACAACAGAATTCACCAGGCATGCGATAGACCGTACAGACATGTTATTCCTATAGAATAATAAAGAATGGAATAACAACAGAATTCACCAGGCATGCGATAGACCACACAGACAGGTTATTCCAACAGAATAATAAAGAATGGAATAACAGAAGAATTTCACCATGTATGCGGTACTTCGCATAGACAGGTTATTCCAACATAATAATAAAGAATGAAATAACAACCCTTACGAGTATTGAAAGAAAATAACTCTCTTCATGAATACGAAAGAATAATACCCCTTACGAGTATTAAAAGAAAATAATTCTCTTCATGAATACGAAAGAAATAATACCCCTTACCTTAGAAAGAAGAGTATTCTGACTGGTAGGGCGAGGATATTCTTGAAGAAAACTTATACTATTTTTTACGCTCAAAGCTTCTTAAAACACTAAAGAAATACGCTCAAGATTATAGAAGAAAAATTCTCTGAATTTCTGGTGTGTTTTCAATTCTAACTAAGCATCTTATTTATAGGTGAATAGAAAGGATACTATGCAATAAAATATAATATATTCTATTTATAAAATATATATTTATATATTTTATTTAAAATCTAATAAAACAAATAACTTTATAAAAGTATTCTGTTTTATATAAAAAGATTTTACTATGCAAACACTATGCCAGCACTATGCAAACACTATGCATAATAAAATATAATATATTCTATTTATAATCTAATAAAACAAATATATAATCTAATATATTCTCAATCTGACAATAATTCTATTATGGGGTCCACCAATGATTATGCCATTGTACGAATATTCCCTGTTAAAACGAATATTCCCCGACCAATCGAATATTATATAACAACTTGCGTAGTTTACAAAATTTATAAATATTACCCATAACTATAACATTATATCAAATCCACACCATAATATTTAAAAAAAATATTTCGAGAAATTTAAATCATTATTCATAAAATTTGGGATCTAACTATATATATATATATATATATATATATATATATATATATATATATATATATATTTACACTTCTGTCAGGCCTGGAGTTTACTTCGAGGCCTTTTACTGCTTTATTTACATTTAGTCCCACCTGGAGTTTACTTCGTGGCGGTTGATCGCATTTACTGCTTTATTTACATTTTTGATCCCCCATTGAGGTGTTTCGTGGTGGTTGATCATGTCCATATATATATATATATATATATATATATATATATATATATATATATATATATATAGCTTATATATATATATATATATATAATTGCTTACTGCTTTTCATATAAACTGCGGCATCATGTGAGCCTAGGAATCATGTGATCACAGATTCAGTCTACTGAATCTAGATTCGGTTCTCGTGATGGACATTTTCAGTTGTAAGCAGCTTGTACATTATTTACGGTGTCTGAATTTCCTTAGATGGATGTCATGCCCATAAGGAATTCAGCACTATTGTATATTATTTTCTCGAAGATGCCTCGCATCTCAAAAATAAAAGCAAACAAGCCGAACATTTAATAATAAAACAGAAGTGTGAAAAGGTCTCAATTCCTATTGAGCACAGGGTTTAAAAAACCTTTTTTATAAAATATCACTTCTATATCTTGCTTAAAACCGAATTTTTTTATAAATTCAAACCCTTTGTATATAGGTGCGAACGAGGCCTCACACTACTTTCAAATAATTGCACATTGATCTACACACACACACACATATTCATATAACAGTTTCTTGAAAAGAGGCGGTCACCGTGGCAACAAGGATGTCGGGGGGTGCCTAACACCTTCCCTCCGCATAATCAAGCGCCCAGACCCAAATGAATCTCGGTTTAATAGACCCGTTTAGCAGTGTCACATTACTGGGTCAATGTGCAAACCTTTTTTGGTTGCGTTGGTGCAATCAGTTAAAAACACCAACTGGCAACTCTTACAGTCAAATCGTCGACATTACACATGTCGGACCTTTTTCACTTGTTGTTTCAAACAAATCTTATCTAACATGAGAACAGTAAAGAACAAGTAACGAAAAGGGACAAATAAAAATCTCGACGTCGATAAATGGTTTATTTAAAATAAAATTAAATTAGTTTTAAATTGATTTAACCAAAAAAAGGCTTAAAATATTAAGTCTTTATTTTAAAGAGTTTTGCCAAAAAAAAGTCTTATGGCTTTTGAATTTTGAATTTTATTATAATAAATAAAATAAATCAAATAATAAATAAAATATATTTATAATTTATACGTTAATATTTTGTAACTGATATATTTAGTATACATATTATGGATAGCCTATCAGTTTATTATGTTAACGCTTGAGCGTTAGTTGGCTTTACGTTATACTGAGAAAGAGAGAAGAAGATTACAGAGAGAAATTTGAGATAGACTAGAGAGAATTGAGAGAAAAGGCTGAGTATTCCAAAGCAATTCTCTGAGTTTATCAAAGTCTATTACCGAGCAATTGAAGGTATTTTCATAACCTTAATATTACATATACATATATGTTTTAATATGTTTATGTCATGTATTTTCAATTCTCCGTGAATTCAAATTCTCTTGAATTGTTGTATAAACTAAATTATTGCAATTGTAAGTAATTGTGATGCTAGAGTTTATGTTTAGATAGGGAATTGTATGCTAATAATGTTTAAAAAGAAAGAAAAACTGTTTTCAGTGTATATTTTACATATGGCTTGTGAAAGTACCAAATATTTTTGTGAATGATGTCAAAAATTGAAGTTTTTATACAAAAACATGAAATTTAAGGATTTAAATTAGTTAAAGTTGTTGTTAAAATGTTCTAAGTGGTTGAATATGTGAGGACTCATGTTTGTGTTAGTTATGTACCAACTACATGTGTTAATTTTACTATTTTGTGGGTGAAATTCGTGTTAGTTAGGCTAAAAACGGAGCACTATTATGCTGCGTATTATTTCTGTCTGTTCACCAGCGCAGCTGCGCTGGTGCCAAGGCCAGAAACGGCGTAGCTGCGCCGGTCCCAGGCTTATGTATGGCGCAGCTACGCCATACGCTGATTTAAGGCAATGGTTTATACTACTGTTGTAGACCTTGGATACCATTATAACTTAGTTTAATGATGTGTTAATGTAATAAACATGTAATGAGGAGGTTAAAACAGAACCATGTCATGTCATTGATAATTTCAAAGTTGTAAAAGGATTTATAAGTTATGAACGCGATATGTTAGAACTTAGTGTACACAATGAATGTTAGGTAAGTGTTGTGAAGTTAACACTTATGAATTCTGAAATGTATATGGTAACGTAAGACTTGTACTGAAATAACAAGTTTAGCTAGAAGTGAGTGTTATGTTGGAAAGTGGATGTTAGTATATCTGATGAGTGAGTTTTATACACATGAATTGGATACATTCGGGCTTAATTTATTGTTATTCTCAAGTCTTTTAAGATGTTTTTATGTGTTTGTTTCTATTCATGCATGTTTTATATTATTTTGTAGGAATTGGGACAAAAGTTACTTGGATCGACGTTTGGTGTGGCTAGATTCGCGTTTTCGGCTTGCCATTTACACAGTAGTCACTTCAGAGCCAATTTGACTATAGCTCCGGACATTATTTCGAAAAACTCAAAGAATGAAAGTTGTAGATCTACTTCTCCTCTTTCCGGAACATCTTGAATCATCAAACTCGGAGTTTGGACGAAGAAGTTATGGCTATTTTCCCAAAGGACGTTGGAGCAGAAAATGTCAGAACTTGTAACAGCGCCGGGGCGCTAATTTTAAGCCTATTTCCAGCGTCAGGGCGCTACAAGGCAGATTCTCAGCGTCGTGAATAGTTCTGGAGCACTGGGGAAGAGGTTGGGTGCGGCCTGGACGCGTTTTGGGCGAATTTTGACACCTTTTTGACTCCAAATTGGATTGGGTTTGTTCCTAAACTAAAAATTAGACTTGTAACCTATAAATACATGATGTAAGGCATAAAATAAGAAGAGATTACATTGATTAGACTAGATTAAACACTCCTTTAGATTAGAACATAACCCTAGTTCTTATTAATTTTGGGGATTGAAGCAACTTGGAGACCATTAAAGATTTAAAGCAGGAGCGAAAGAGGAGTCTTAAGGCTACTGACAATAGATTATATACTCTTCTCTTCTCTTACTTTTATCTTTTAATGTTTATTCAATTGTGGATTCTTGATTTTAATTCATTAATTATGAACTAACTCTTTCATTAAGATTTCAATTGAACTTTTTATGATTATGAATTGATTATTTGATTTATTCTAATTATTTATGTTGAAGTGAATTGTTCATCTTGCTTTGTGCTTATTGATTAATTATCTGATCAGTAATTACATTGTTAATCTAGCAGGAATTGAGAAAGGAATTCTAGGGTTAGAACTGGGCATGGTGACATGTGACTTAGTTATTTGCACAGTGAATAATTAGGTTTGTGAATAGAATGAGAATATCTATTTGCCGCATGTAACACATAAGGAATTGGGATTGTAGCGAGTTTAATTCAATTGTTTTGCATAGAGATATAGCAAAATTAATCTGGGTTAAATAGAAGGCAATTGATCACTCGAGAGAGGGCTTTTGGCATTTGAGAATTCCTGTTAACAATTCAGTAGACATAATAATTGGAATAGTTGAATAATTGATTTATAATTCATAATTGGGGATATTGGAGTCTTAATCCTTATTTATCTGAATTCATTCAAATTTTAGTTGTTTATTTGCTTTCTTTTAGAATAATCTCTTTTAATTGTTTTAATTTAGTTTTCTTAATTAGAAAAATCATAATTATTGGTTGTTTAAATAAAATTGATTTGGTTAAGAGTTAGTACTTGGTAATTTTTATTAAATAATTCCTCGTGGGAACGATACTCTACTTTCACTTTATTACTTGTTGACCATGTATACTTGCACGTATTCATTGATTGCGAAATCAATCAGCAATATCTAATTTATATTGTGATTCCAATAAAATGTGTAGGTGAACGTGAGTTGTAAATTATAGCTTACGTCCGAGGCAAGTTTCTAAACCTTACCTCTTTACATTGAGCAAGTTTCTTTTTCTAAACATTGATTAAGCAAATTCTTTTATTCCTAATTTCTATTCGAGCAAGCTCTAATTCTAACGTTATTCAAGCAATTTTTGAATTCTAGTCATGGTTGAGTTGTTCTAACTTGTTTACAGTTAAGCAAGTTTTCTTAAGTTCTATTCTTTTATGATAAGTGCAAATTCTTGAACCCAAAGCTCTAAATGATTTATTCTATTTCATTTACTTAACGCAATTTGAAATATTATTGTTATATTGATCAAGTTTCATTTTAAGCTTGTTATTCCCTAGTACATGTTCATAAGTTAATTCTTTTATCTCAAGAACATAGCCTTAGTTTAATATTGTTCAAGCAAGGTTTATTATTTTATTCAATACTTTTGTTTTTAGTTATTTATAAACATGAGTTTAATAAGAGTTAGTTCATCTATGATTATTCATTGCTCCATACTATGTTGTTAGTGATCAACTGTAGTGTTATCAAACTTTTTTGATTTAACTAATCCTTTAGTTGATGATCGATAAACTCTAAATTACCCTTGAAGCTTATCCAAACCAAACTTTCTTTGGTGCGGACTTGTACTCTAAAACTGAGAAGAACAACCCTATTATAGGGGATACACAATGTGTTTAGATGTTTGTGCACAATACATGGTTCAAAGGGCTGATCCCCCTAAGTACGTAAAGTCCCTACAGTATAACTGTTAAGGTTAAAGTTGAAAGATTACTTGTAACTGTGGACATAGTTTGTGGTCTTATGACCCTCAGATATATTTCATATTTTGATTCCTGTTTTTGGTTATCATTGATAGAGTACTATTCAGTTTTGATGAGCCTATTCATTGGCAGTTATTATACTCTTGTTGATTCATTAATATATCTAGTAAGCATTTGTTTTGCTCACTCTTGCATAAAAATAATTATTGCAGCTAAAGTTGAGAAAGTCGATGAACCTACGACTAGCAAAGGAAATGGAAAAATGTGCAAGTGATGAAGACTTGTAATTTCATTTATGGCCATGATGTTTGATTTTATATTTAATGATGTGATGTAATTATTTTATTTCCGTACTTGATTGATGTTTAAGGTTAGATAAATTGGGAAGACTTTTTGATTAATGATGTAACCCTTTTAAAGGGAGTATTTCTAATTTAATTTTATTATATTTGGGTAGGTAGATATGAATGAATGGAAAGTGAACACTAAGTCTTGTGGGAATGAATTACATAGATTTGGGGGTGTCACAAGTTGGTATCAAAGCTTTAGGTTATGAATCTTAGGTGGGGAAAAAATCTTAGGAAGTAACCTTTGAAAAGATAGTGGTGATAAACTCTTATCGAGTTTTAGGAAAAAAATAATAAAACACTTATGTGCTTATGTGGTTGCAACCTATGTGATCGTGAGTGTCGAGTAGTAATGATTAGTAGTTAAAACTTAATATTTTATTGTTAGGATAGCTAATGTAGGAGAATACAGTCAGGCTAGGGAGGAAGGATCTCAGATGCCTAGAGAGGAGGAACCTCGAGATATTCAGATGATTTGGGAACAACTACTACTACAGGAGACATCTTCATTGGTCACAGTGGTTGAGCAGGAGGAAATACCTGATAAGGATGATGAGATAGAGACGGACGAGAAGGACCCCATTGAGCTGCCACAGTTGAATGAGGATGAGGAGGACGAGGAGGACGAGGTTCTACTAGACTCGATCGTTGCCCGTATGTACAATAAAGTATACGACCGTAATGTGGAACTTCAGGATATCGTCAAGGAGTTGAGAGAGATAGTAGCTGAACAACAGACCTCAATGGCGCAGAAGAACAACCAAATCATTCCCAGGAAAGAAGCGGCTTTCCGATAAGGACTTCTCCTTATTAGCACACAATTAGATGACCAAACCCTCTTTCCTCGACAGAACTTTCTAGACATTCTCAATAATGCAAATAATAATATAAATAATCGTGTCATCTCAATTATTGATTTAATAACATAAAATATTATGCAGATGATTCTGTGCCAATAATTGAATCAACAATATAAGATATTGTGCATCAACTACTGTTACAATAATTGAATAAAACTGAGTGACTTCTCACGTAAGCATTAATAATCAAAGATACTGTACAATATTCTGTGCTACTGTGCAACCATGCGTATTACTGTACGTTTATCATCGGGAATTTCAACAGTTAATGGTAAAAGTTGTCATTATTTTTATAAAAAGGTTATTCCTATCGCTTTGTAAATTCGATAGAAATTCCGTTGTGGGATCCACCAATGATTGTGTCGTCGTACGAATATTCCCTGATAAAACGAATATTCTCCGACCAAACGAATATTTTATGACAACTTGTTTACTTTGTAAAATTTGTAAATATTACCCATAACTATAACATTATATCAAATCCACACCTTATTATTCAAATTAACATTTAGAGAAATTTAAATCTTTATTCATAAAAGTTGGGGTCTTACAACCTCCCCCTTCTTATGAAAATTCATCCTCGAAATTGGTGTACGTACCTGATATATCGAAGAGGTGAGGATACCTTATTTTCATTTCAGATTCTAACTCCCAAGTAATTTCCTTAATATAATGGTTTCTTCACAAAGCTTTGACTTGAGGTATAACCTTTGAGCATAGAATATGTTTCTTCTTACCCAAAATTTTAGCAAGTACCTCTTCATACGTTAAATCTTCCCCTATCTCATCTGGTTCTAATTCAATAATGTGGTTCGAGTCTTCCACATTTTTACGTAACATAGATATGTGAAAAATGTTATGAACACGAGACATACTTGGCGGTAAGGCGAGTCTATAGGCCACAGTTCCTACTCGATCGATGATTTCAAATGGACTAATGAATCTAAGGTTGAGCTTTCCTCTCTTTCCAAATCTCATAACTCATTTCCATGGAGTAACACCTAACAATACATGATCTCCAACATTGAATTCCATGTCCCTTTGATGAAGATTACCATAACTTTTTTATCGATCTTGTGAGGTTTGTATATGTTGCCGGATCATTTGAATCTTTTTCATTGTCATGTGTACCAATTCTGGTCCTAACAACGTTGTTTCTCCCACCTTATCCCAATATACTGGAGAACAACACTTTCGTCCATACAACGCCTCAAATGGAGCCATGCCTATACTTGCTTGATAATTATTGTTGTAGGAGAATTATACTAATGGCGAGAACTTGTCCCAACTTCCTTTGAAGTCTAGGACACAGAGTCTTAATAGATCTTCGAGAGTTTGAATAATCCTCTCCGACTTCCCGTCCGTCTGAGGATGATATGCAAAACTGAATCGTAAATCTGTACCCGTAGCTTTCTGTAAATGGACCTAAAATCGTGAAGTAAATCTTGGGTCTCGATAAAAAAAACTATGGATATTGGCATACCGTGCGGTCTTATAATCTCATTTATGTATATACGAGCAAGACGCTCAAGTGAATAAGTTTCTCGAATAGGTAAGAAATGAGCAGACTTGGATAGTCTATCGATAATGACCCAAATTACATCTATGCCTTGAGAAACCTTGGGAAGACCAGTAACAAAATCCATGTTAATTTGCTCCCACTTCAATTCTAGAATTTCAAGTGGTTGTAATTGACCTTTTAGCACTTGATGCTTTGTCTTGACACATTAACAAGTTAAACACCTTCAGATAAACTCCGCGATCTCTCTTTTTATATTGCCCCCCAAAATATATATCGAAGATCACGATATATTTTGGTACTCCCAGGATGGATTGCAAACGGTGTGTTTTACGCCTCCATCATGATTTTATACTTCAAATCAGAGTTGTTAGGAACACAAAGTGTGGAGTTGACTCTAAGTATTCCTTCTTCATCGATTCTTGCTTCTGGAATATCACCTTTTTGAACTTTCTTCTTCATATGCATCAACTCCGGGTCTATAGCTTGAGCATCTTTAACTTTATCGATTAAAGTCGGTTCTACTCGTATATTTGACATCATCACGTGGGTCCCTGGAGTCTTTAACTCTATCTCCATCCTTTGTAAGTCATACAAAATGGGCCTTTGTGTTGACAGTATCGCACTCGTACCCATATATGATCTTCTACTCAACGCGTCAGCTACCATGTTCGTTTTTCCAGGATGATATTGAATGGTATGGTCGTAATCTTTCAACAGCTCGAGCCAACGTCGTTGCCACATGTTGAGTTCCTTTTGGGTGAAGAAATATTTGAGGGTTTTATGATCTGTATAGATCTCCATCTTCTCCCCATATAGGTAATGTCTTCAGATCTTTAGTGCAAAAATGACTTCTGCCAACTCTAGATCATGAGTAGGATAATTCCTCTTATATTCTTTGAGTTGTCATGAGGCATAAGCTATAACTTTCTCATGTTGCATGAGAACACATCCTAAATCTCTGCCTAAAGCATCGTTGTAGATGACAAATCCCTTTGCACCTGATGGTATTTTCAGAACAGGTGTTGAAATGAGTCTCCTCTTGAGTTCTTAAAAACTCTTCTCACAATCCTCGCTCCATCCGAATTTTGTATCTTTTCAAGTCAGCTGAGTTAATAGAGTAGAAATTTGGGAAAATCCTTCAACTAATCTCCGATAATAACCAGCTAAGCCCAGAAAGCTACTTACTTCAGTTACTGATTGAGGTTGCTCCCAACTTTGTATTACTTCAATCTTAGCCAGATCAACTGATATTCCATGATTTGAAATCACGAGCCCAAGGAATGATACTTCCTCAACCCAGAACTCGCATATCTTCAACTTGGCATATAGTTTATTTTCAAGAAGCGTTTGGAGTATCACCTCAAGTGTTTCTCATGATCTTCACGGCTTTTGGAGAATATTAGGATGTCATCAATAAAGACAACCAAAAAATGATCTTAATATTCCTTGAATACTCGGTTCATCATATCCACGAAGGCAACAGGAGTATTTGTCAATTTAGAAGACATGACTAGGAATTCGTATTGCCCATATCGAGTTCTAAAAACAGTATTTGGAATGTCATCAGTTTTAACTTTTAGCTAATGATATTCGAAACAAAGATCGATCTTTGAAAAGAATTTTGCACCTTGCAACTGGTCAAACAGGTCATCAATGTGAAGTAACGGGTACCTATTTTTTACGGTGACATGATCAATGTAAAGTCGCATACTCTCATCTTTCTTCTTTACGAATAAAACAATACTACCCCAAGGAGACATACTAGGATGAATGAAACCAATGTCTAACAGTTCTTACAGTTAGGTTTTTAACTCCTGAAATTCAATAGGAGCCATTTGATATGGGGTTTCGGAAATGGATTTTATACCGGGTTCAAGGTTAATACAAAATTTGATTTCACGCTCTGGGGGTAGGCCAGGAAGTTCTTCAGGGAATACGTCAAGAAATTTATTAACAATAGAAATATCATTCAAATCTGACGTATTTTTGTTTAAATCCGTGACATGGGTTAAGAAAGCTTGACATCCATTTTTCAATAAATGAAAGGCTTTATGGCTTGATATGACAGTGATTGACATTAGTGGTTTGGTTGCTTGAATTCGCATATTAGTTTTGTTAGGAATATAAAAGCTAACAACCTTACAAAAATAATTAATTTTAGCATGATGAGTAGTTAACCAATCAATTCCTAAAATCACATCAAATGCAAGTATTTTCAAAGAGATGAGATCAACAGGTAATGTGAGGGTGCCAATTTGAATCAAACAAGATCTATAAACAGTGGATGTAATGAAGGTTTCTCCTAATGGAGTTTCAATGGATAAGTCAAAGTATTATTTCTCTGGAGTCAAATTTAAATGTTGAGCGCAAGTAGGTGAAATAGAAGAATGGGTAGAACTGGTATCAAATAAGGTATAGACTTTGCAAGAGTTTATGATTAGCTTACCCGTGATAACTTCGTTCGGGTTCTTCGCTTTTTGGGATGTCACGAGAAATGCTCTCCTTTGAACTACCGGCTTTGACTTGTATGGGAAAGTCTTTGGTGTCACTATCCTAGCTGGACTTGACTTCTCTACACGATAAAATCGAGCTAGGTGACCTTCTCTTCCGTAATTAAAACACGCTTTGTGTTGCTGCGTACAGTTTGGACAAATGTGTCCATCTTCTCCGCATTTGTAGCATACAACTAGTGGTCGTTCTCCTTCCTTAACAACGGGTGTTGGTGCTGATGTATTTCCATCATTATTGAACCATCTATTTTTAAAATTTTCACTTCTATTATCTTGGCCAAAATTACCACTGAAGTGATTACCATTTCTGGCATGATAATTTCCTCCACATTTGTTGTCACCACTTCGATGACTGCTACCACTGGTATGACTATTATCATTTTTCCCACTGTTATCCTTTGGTTGGGCTGACTCATTATCTCGCTCCAATAACTGAGCCCTATTCACAACATCTGAATATAAATAAAGTTTGTGAGAAATGAGGTATTGAAGAATTTCGGGCTTCAAACCTAGCAGAAACATTTGCGTCATACGCTCCTCATTATCAACCAAATGGGATGCTGCAAAGTGGGAAAACTCGAAAAACTTAGTCTCGTATTACGATACAGTCATATTGTTTTGTTTTAGCTTGATGAATTCTACCTCCTTCATGTGAAGAATAATTTCAAGAAAGTACTTGTAGATGAACAATTCTTGGAACTTATCCCAAGAAATATTTAGTGTGGTGGGTTGAGTACGTTTTACAGATTCCCACCAGTAATATGTCTCTCCTCGCAACATGAAGGTGGAAAAGGGAAACTTTTGCTCCTCTGAGCATCCCAAGACATCAAATATCTTGGTAATCTGCTTAATCCACGTCTCTGCCTTAAGTGACTCTGACTTTCCCCAAAACTCCAGTGGTCCCAGCTCCTTGAATTGCTTAGCAGTGACTAGCCATGAGTTGCCAGTGTTTCCACATGCATTTTGAACATGAATCTCTCTCACCTGATGTTGCATAAATTACAGAAAGCTCCTAATCATCCCGTCGTTCATCATTTGGTCGGTGTTGTTGTTTACATGAAGATTATTGCCTTCCTGATGCACATTATCCTGGTTATTGATTAGCGGTGACTCAACGGTCTCATGTGTTGTATTGCTTATCTCAACATTTTTAGATGTCATTTTCAAACACTTCCACAAAACAAGGGTTAATTGACATGCCTCATATTATCCCTATATTCTGACCGACCAATTAAATAACAAATAAACTTAGGTAAGTCATACTAGCGAAGGATTTACCTGTCTCTCCTGTGACACCCCCAAATCTGTGTACTTAATTCCCACCCGATTTGGTGTTCACTTTCTACTCATACATTTCTAACTACCCAAACATAATAAAATTTAAACAATAAAACTTCTCATTAAAGGGTTACATAATTAAATCCAATAAAATTTCCCAGGTTATCTAACCTTAAACATTCATCAAATTCAGAACATAAATAAATTACATCATAGTAGTTGAAATAAAGTCTGACATCATAACAAGTCAGTAAATTTATAAGTCTTCAACACTTATTCATTTTTCATTTCCATTTACTAGTGGTAGGTTCATCGACCTTCTCAACTTTAGCTGCAATGGTTATATATGCAAGAGTGAGCAAAACAAATGCTTACTTAAAAATGACAATGAATAATAACAACATAATAACTGCCAATGAATAGGCCCAACAGAACTGAATAATATTCTCTATCAATGATAATCAAGAACTAAAATCAAATTGTGAAATTTATCTGAGGGTCACAAGACCACGAACTATGTCCAAGGTTATAAGTAATCTTTCAACTTAAACCTAAACAGTCATAAGACTGTAGGGACTCCCCGTACTTAGGGTGATCAGCCCTTCGTACCATGTATTGTGCACAAATATCTAAATGCTTCGCGTAAATAATCCCTTATAATAGGATTGTTTTCTCAGTTTTAGAGTACAAGTCCGCACCAAAAAAAATTCGATTTGGATAAGCTTCAAGGGTAATTTAGGGTTTAACGGTCATCAACTAAGGATTAGGTTAATTAATAAAGTTTGATGTTATTTCAAATGTTCGGTAACAACATTATATGGAATAGTAAGGAATTTTAGGTGAATCAACATTATATATTGAATTCATGCTTAGAAATAAACTAGAAAGCACAAGCATTGAATAATACAATAAACCTTGCTTAAACAATATTAAGCTAAGGCTATAATATTGCCTAATAAAAGAATTGAGTTATTGAATATGCATAATTGATAAAAAGTTGAGAAACAAAACTTGTTCATCATAAGAATAATGGAATTTATATATTTGCATAATAAGAAACAATTTTAAAGATAAGAAACCTCCTCAAAGTAAGTGTTAGAGTAAAGAGCTTACATGAACATAACGAAGTTATATAAGTAGGATTAGGAACTTGCTCAATATAAAAATAAGGATCAGAAAATTGCCTTGTGCATAAGCTATTAAATTACAACTCACGTTCACCTACACATATTATTAGAATCACAACATCTATTAGATATACCAAATTAACATTACAAGTTAAATCCCATTTTAGTTGAACTTGTTATTTTAGTACAAGTTCCACTCAGTAACACTACAAAATTTTGAAATCACAAGTCTTAGCATTATCACACTTAATCACCATCTCTAAATTTTAACAAACCACAACGTAAGGTTTTTACAACTTACTAATTTTATAACTTTGAAATTAACACATACACGTTACAAATCTATTATAGCGTCCTTATTACATGTTCACCACATTAACATTTTTATTAGATTAGGTTATATTGAGTTTTAGAGACTAAACCATGAACATGACATCATTGCCACTGTTCCGGCTAGGGCGCAGCTATGCTGTTTATATCTCTAGAACCAGCGCAGTTGCGCCGTTTTTGCCTTTGTCACCAGTGCAGCTGCGCTAGTGCGCTGATAGAAAGTACACAGACAGTTTTCTTACTTTGTTCAAACCCAAATGTCACGAACGTAACCAATTAAGCAGTAAATTACATACACCCAAATAATATCAGCTTCATATAAACATTACACAACATATATACACTGATTTAAAATAACAAAACAACAGCAACAATCAGATAAAGTCCTTTAAATTCCATATTTTTGCCAAAACTCCATTTTTGATATCTTTAGCAAAAAATCATCACTGAAACTTCATTACTACACCAAATCAATTCATTCAAACTGTATTATTTTCGTCTCTTAATGTGTTAGCAATAACCACTTTCAATTTGTAGATTCTAGTATGATCAATTCACTGATTTTAACTCTAAAATAAGCCTTTTCATACTTATTACAACAAACTCAACTTTCTTTTTGTAAAACATGATTTCATGAATTAAATACCTCTGAAACCTTTTACAAACCACATATAATAGATTATAAATTACCAATTAACATATATAACCCATTTCTTCAATAATTAACCAATTACAGAGAATTAAAAAGCAACTATTCATGCAAACTCAAGAACACAGAAAACTCTTCATATACATTAAACTAAAACTTTAGAAATTAAGATTATACCTTCAATTTTCTTACTTAACCAACAAGAATGATTAGTTAGCTCTTTGATTTCTCAAACTTCTTCTTTTAAATTCACAAACGTTTCTCTCTTTCTCTCTTCTCTCTCTTCTTTCTTTTCTCTATTTTCTTCTGTGACACCCACAAATTTGGGTATTTCATTCCCACAAGATTTGGTGCTCACTTTTCAAAATATTTACATCTAACTACCCATATCAAGGATTAAACCATAACTTAAACAATTTAAATAATAATCCTCCTCATTAAAGTGTTACATCATCTTAAAATAAATCCTAGATAATATAACCTTAAATTATTACATAAGTCTGTGGAATACATCACAAAATAATTTTAGTCTCATATTATAAGTTTAGTAAACAAAATTAAACATGTCTTCATCATTTGGACATCTTGCCCTTGCCTTTTCTAGAAGACGCCTTATCAACTTTCTCAACTTTAGTTGCAGTGTTAAATGCAAAAGTGAGAAAACGATTGCTCACTAATATAATGAATGATAATAGCAACATCATAAGGATAAAAAATAAATACTGAATTTTAAAGAACTTGTTCTATGAATCAAGAATAGAAAAAAAACTCAAGATTTATATCTGAGGGTCTTTAAGACCTTGAACTATGTCCCGAGGTTATTAAGTATTTCTACATCAACCTTTAACAGTTATTAGACTATACGGACCTTAAATTTTGTGCTTAGGGGGATCAGCCCTTCGTACCGTGTATTGTGCACAAACATCTAAACGCTAACGCGTATATAATCCCCTATATTAGGGTTGTTCATCTTAGTTTAACTTTAAGATTTCTGCGCTAAAGAAAGTTTAGTTTGGAATAGCTTAATGGTGATTCTAGAATTTTAGAACACTCATCAGTTATGGATTAGTTCAACCAATAAAGGTTTATTTTCTATTCAAAGGTTCAACACCATAATATAAGATTGAACAATAATAATTAAGTCGAAGATTGAATATCCACAATATACGATTGAATAGACATGGTATATACAAATTATTATATCCAAAGGAGTTAGGAAATCTCATTTGGAACAATGAACTTGAACAATTTATACTTTGAATGGCAAGAATAAAAATTAGGAACTTTCTCAATAAAAGATTAAAGTTTTAGAAACATGCATAACGATGTCAAGTTAGGAATACAAAACTTGCTCAATGTAAAAGAATTAGAATTCAAGAGCTTGCATAATCATAAACAAGATGGAACCAAGAAATTTGCTCAATACAAGATTAGGGTTTAGGAAACTTGCATTCATAATAAAGAGAATGAGGTTAGGAAACTTACCTCGTGTGTAAGCTACACAATTATTACAAACGTTCACCAAATACCCTACATATACCATTAAGATCACAATACCAATTAGTTATACTAAAATTAATTTCATGGGTTTACTTCTCATTTTAGTCAAGTTTATAATGTCTAGCTTAAGACTTGATTATCCTACTCATTTACGTATCATGAATCTGAACTCCTAGTTATATAATAATACCCGACATGGTGATTGCATAACAACACCAATTCTCATGACATCACATTATGAACTTTCACAACTTACTAATTCATAGTCTATAGTTTCAACGTTGTGATTATAATATGTTATTACATCTTATAACACGTTTTGGGTCCCTTTACAATCAATAAAGTAGGTTAAGTTAACATTCCCCAAGCTATGCTGCTAACAGTTTATTACTAGGTCTGCTAGACCAATGGCGCGGTTGATAAGTGGGTTTTATACCCACGAATCGGCTCCTAATTCAAGCTTAATCGGTGTTAATTCTTTGATTTTATGTTTTATTTTTACTTATTTAGTATTATTTTGTGTTTAGGTAAGGTGGAGTGCTAAATGGGCTAAATGGGTGGAAGTATAGCATTATTTGGCAAGAAAAAGAGCATACATAGACCAGTTGACAGAAGCCATGCCCGCCGGGGCGGGCCTTTTTAAGCCTAACACCCCAGCCGGGGCGGGGGATCTTGAAGTCAGAAAATAGTTCACATGCCCACCGGGGCGGGCCATTTTCAAGCTAACACCCCCGCAAGGGCAGGGGTATGGGGCAGAACAATCTTCTATTTGGTTTCAAATACTACAAGAATGTAAGCTTATGTGTTTGGGATGGCTTGGGACTCAGATTGGCATGGAATTGCAATCAAAATGCATGTCTTAGCGATATATCTAACATCAATAACAAGATTTTGATATATCATACAAAACAAGGCAATTAACATTGATAGAAGACAGATTTTGGAGCAAGCATTAAAGTGAAGATATTTGAAGGATTTTCATATTAATTGCAAATTGGGCTAAAGAAAAGGGTGGTTCTCGATTTATTCTTTTCTTTTAGTTTTACATTTGTAATTGAGATGATGTTTTCTTTAATGACTTTAGTTTTTATTTCATTGATGATGAACTAAGTTACTTTTTAGGCTTATGACGGATCTTTAAGTGAAAGGATGATTATGTAACTTTGATTTTCAGTTTAATAAGCTATTTTTCAGTTTATCTATATTAATTTGTGTTTGAATTTATGAATTGTCTGATCACCAATTCTTTTGTGGACTTGTATGAAATACAACTCTAGACTTAGTTAATATAGCATGTGTTCTTGAATTTCGTGAATGAGTGGAATCTTGATGAATGCTAGGGTAGAGATATGCTTAACATCGCTTGTAATCAGATAGAGAACTTGGACTTCATACTTTTTTGATAGTAATTCATATAGAGATATAGTGAGTTAGTTAATTAAGGTGTTTAACTTAATTCTATCTAATTTTTGAATTTAAGTTAATATTGTGTTAGTGCATTGAGAGGTGGCTAATTCTACTTAAGTATTCTTGATTAATAAACTGGGATAATAATTTAGACTGGAATAGAGGAAAATAATCAGAGTAAAGCTTAGGGTGAATTTGTAAGCCTAATTCTCCAATAATTGTTTAAAAATTTAGTTTTTATATTTGTTGATTGTTTGGTATATTTAATAATTTTAGTTTTTATAATTTTAATCATTAAATTGGATAGTTTAATAAAATTTGGATTAATAGGAAACTGATAATTGTGAGGTTTAAATTTATACTAATTTCTCTATGGGAACGATACTCTACTTATCATTATATTACTTGTTGATCACGTATACTTGGGTGTTGTGCGTAATTAGATTCTACCCAACAAGTTTTTAGCTCCGTTGCCGGGGATTATTAATATATATTTTAATATTTTGCGATATCAGTTTAATTAGTCCAATTTTACTTAAACACGTTTCTTTTGTTTTGTTCGTTCTTATTTCAGGTTTTTAAAGTAGGTTTATGCAAACTTGGTACAAAAATCCAGACTTGCTTCCTTTTGAGGACGACATTGAGAGACGATTTCAAAGGCTAAATAAGTGGATTAAGGAGACATGGGAAGACTTCGAAAGTATTTTACAATTATCGAAACTATATTTTCCTACAAATAAAAGCTCATTCTTTCTTCATTTCTCACCAATTCACTAAAGCTTTAGAGCAATTATTATAGAGAGAAAGAAGAAGAGAAGTCTGCTACCTCGCTATTCTAATATCCAGTTTCTTCTAAGGTAAGGGGTATTATTCTTTCGTATCCATGAAGAGAGTTATTTTCTTTCAATAATCGTCAGAGTTGTTATTCCATTCTTTATTACTATGTTATAATAACCTGTCTATGCGAAGTACCGCATACATGATGAAATTCTTTTATTATTATATTCTTTATTATTCTGTTGGAATAACCTGTCTGTGCTGTCTATCACAAGACTGGTGAATTCTGTAGTTATTCTATTCTTTATTATTCTGTTGGAACATCCTTTCTATGTGGATTACGCATGACCTGGTTCAATTCTTTATTATTCTGTTGGAACATCCTGTCTATGCTGATTATGCATGACCTGGTTCCATTCTTTATTATTCTGTTGGAATATCCTATCTGTGCGGATTACGCATGACCTGGTTTCATTCTTTATTATTCTTTTCGGAATAACCTGTATGTGCGGTCTATCGCATACCTGGTGAATTCTTTTGTTATTCCATTCTTTATTATTTTGTTAGAATAACATGTCTATGTGGATTACCACATGCATTGTAAATGATCTTTCGTATTCATTCCTTATTAAATTGTGGAAATGATCTGTCTATGTGGATTACCGCATGGCGGGCGAAAATCCATTTGCAGTTTCATATATTCTATTATACTCAGTTGGTTAAAGTTTTGGCTTCTATACTCCACGAAATTAGTAGAATATCCTGGATATTTGCGCTTCATCTAGTATTTTTTCATGGAAATATTCTTCTGAGCATTCTTGAATTTTACTCCACAAAGTAGTATTATGTTGACAATTTGGACGTAATTGATTTCAGGATAAATTAACTTATAAATCTTTAAAATTTATTCTTGAACTTGTTTTATTGAATTATTATGTCGTTGTCATCATCCTCATGCTTATATTGTGATGAAAGTCATCTTTGGCTTACGTGCATAGATGGACTTGGTATGATTATGACCAGGGATCAATCGGTATAATCATGACATGTAATGTTATAAATGATGTGGTAAAAGTCCTCAGTGGCATGTAGTGCATTGATGGACAATTTTTGGTATGATTATGACCAAGGATTATTCAGTATAGTCGTGACCATTAATAATTTAATGAATATCCTTGGCCTGTAGTGCAGGGATGACTCGATGATATGGTTTATTTATTAAGCTGATTCTCAGCAATAAAAATTTATGAACACATTTTAAATCATAGAAGATAGTAGATATCATGTTCTACTTGACTCTTCTAATGGATTACTTATTCTGCTGCAGTTAAACTTGATGTCTATTGTATTTTATCAGTTTAACATTGTTGAAGGCTAATGATAATTTATCCTGCATTATCTTAGTCATAATATTTCTTACTGGGCTAGTTGAGCTCACCCTTTTGCTTTTATTGTTCTCTTCAAGAAATGAGAACGCAGCCGAGACTAGTCGGGGAACGGAGTGATGGTCCGAGATGGTGTTATAGTAGTCCTCACTATTCTATAAAATAGTGTGACAATAAATGTAATGAGGACTCTATTTGAGAGTGGATATTGTCTAGAAGGCAATATTCCTGTTTAAACTCCCAGCTATGTTTTATCGTATATTACACGACATTTGTATAATTAAATTTGTATTTGTATTCTGTACCATGTATTTGGCATCCCAAGATGGGTGATGTATACCTATGTTGGGGGCGTCATATTCTACTTTTGATGGATCCACTGAAATCCCATCCTTGTCAATTACATGCCCAAGAAATTATACACGTTCTAGCCAAAATTCACATTTAGGGAATTTCGCGTACAACTTTTCTTTTCGTAATGTCTCCAGCGTCAAACATAAATATTCCACGTGTTCTTCTTGAGATTTAGAGTACACCAGAATATCATCGATAAATACCACCACAAACTTGTCTAAAAATGGTTTAAACACCATGTTCATCAAATCTATGAACGTTGTTGGGGTGTTTGTCAAACTAAAAGACATCACCAAAAATTCATAATGTCCATACCGAGTTCGGAATGCCATCTTCGGTACATCCTCCTTCCTTACTTTCAATTGGTGATACCCGCTTCTCAAATCTATTTTCGAGAAATATCTAGCACCCTTCAATTGATCAAAAAAGTCATCTATTCGTGGCAATGGATACTTGTTCTTAATAGTGACTTTGTTTAATTCCAAATAATCGATTGAAAGACGCATTGATCCATCCTTCTTCTTCACGAATAAAATCGGTGCTCCCCACGGTGATACATTTGGTTGAATATACTTCTTATCTAACAGTTCTTGCAGTTGTACCATCAATTCCTTCATCTCTATTGGAGCCATTCTGTACGAGGCCTTCGATATTGGAGCAGTTCCTAGTGCTAAGTCGATCACGAATTCGATCTCTCTATCAGGCGGAAGTCCTAGTAAATCTTTCGAAAACACGTCTACAAAGTCCTTAACCACTGGTATCTCCTCCAGTTTCACACCCTTCTTCTTTTGAGTATAGACTATGTAGGCTAGGTACCCTACACAGCCCTGACTCAATAACTTCTTGGCATGCATAATTGTCAGACACCTTGCTTGTCTAGGCAATTTTCTACCATAGAAACTACCTTTGACGGAGTCATAAGGTTTACACTTTTCTTTTGACAGTCAATTATCGCTCCATAATTGAATAGCCAATCCATTCCCAATATAACGTTAAACTCTCCAAGTTTTATCGGGATTAAATTTAATGTCATAATACTCCCCTTAATATTCGCCCTACAATTCTTGTATACAAGCCTAACAAGAATTACCTCCTTATTCACAATTTCTATTTGTAAAGGGAATTTAAACTCTTCACTAGGTAATTCTAATCTCTTAGTAAATTCATCAGATATAAATGAGCAAGTAGCACCCGAATCAAATAATATATATGTATTTATATCATTGATTGGGATAATACCTGACACGACATCTTTTGATTGCACCGCTTCCTGCACCATCATGTTAAAGGTTCTAGTTGTGGTCTTATTTGATGACGTTGGTCCAGCAATAGTTAGTGTACCTTCACTGCCACTTCCCTTTCTTCCAGTTGCCTTCCTAGATTTTTTCTTTGGACATTCGCGAGCAAAATAATCCTTCGACTCACAGGTGTAGCAAGCATTCTTCTTGGGTTGATTGCAATTTGGGGCAATGTGACCCTCCTGGCCACAGTTAAAGCACACACACTTTCCCATTAAGCATATCCCCATGTAAAAATTCCCGCATGTAGCACATGCGTCAATCTTCTTCTTCTGCTGGTTACCTTGCTGATTTCCAGCTCCCACATTTGCATTCCACTTCCTCTTCAAATTATTGTTACCATTTCCATCGTTACCACCACCATTCTTAGCTTCACCCTCATTCTTCTTCTTTCTCTGCTCTTGGTTGTGCTTTGTTACAGCTTTTCCTCCACTCTCAACGAGAATTGCCTTCTCAAGCACCGCCGTAAACATCTTTAACTGGAACAGGGCGACTCTGTTGTACAACCAGGGCTTCAGTCCCTGCTCAAATCTCCTTGCCTTGCGATCATCCTTATTCACTTGATATGGCGCAAACCTCGCTAACTCATTGAATTTTGCTTCATACTCTGATATTGTCATTGTGCCCTGTTTTAGTTCTAAAAAATGCACTTCTATCTGATTTTTTAAGCTTTCTATAAAATAGGTCTCAAAGAATATTTCCTTAAATCTATCCCAAGTCATCACTCCCTAACCTCCTCTAGTTTTATTGGCTTGCCACCAATAACCGGCCTCTGCTTTCAACATGAATGTTGCAAAAGCAGTCTTCTGGTTATCCCCTACCCTAGCAACGTCAAAAACTTTCTCTATCTCCGTGATCCAGGTCTGTGCCTCCACCGGATTCATGGACCCACAGAACTCTTGTGGCCCCACCTCCTTGAAGTCCTTAAATGTCGCAGCTTGATTTTGTGGCTGATTCTATAATGCTCCCATCAGTAGCGTTACTAATTATTGAACTGGATTAGCCTCAGCATTATTGTTATTCTCAGTGGTCATTTGTCGTGGTTGACGTCTTGGAGGCATTTTCTGTTAAAATATACTCATTAAATTCTATTCAATCTTTTAAGTATTTACTACTTAATTTGCACACCATAAATGATTATCACGTAACACATAACACTTTGAATAAAATAATAACTTTTATTCATTCATAATCTTTTAGGAAACATAAAAATAATAGCATCACTGCTATTTACATTACTTCCCTGAACTATAAAAGTTTCATGATAACATCATCACCATTATATCCCATGGGTTATATTATACCCGGGATTTACATCTTATTTACTCATCAATCACATAGTAATTACATTTATGACGTCCTATTAAAATGCTTCATAACCTTACGATGCTCCTCTTCCATAATATGGAACATTGTTCGGCGATCTAAAATGTACGATGGCAACGTCTCGAACTGAATAGGATAACACATAACCCGATCTTGAGCTTTTTTGATCATGATGTTAAAAACACTATTCATCTCTTCCATCTTTATCCTCTTTACTTGTACCTCTTTCTCTGTTATCCCAGCTCGTTGATAAGCTTCATTGTACGCGTCTTCGGCTCTTGCCCTCTTAGTAGATTCTTCCTTCAGCTTGTTCTTCAGCTCTACAATCTTTTCTGTCATTTGTTCATTTTCTTCTTCAACGTGGACCAGCTTCCCTTCGATATTATTCAGATGTTCCTCTTGATCCTGAATCTCGTTGTCCTTCTGCTCCATTGAGGTCTGTTGTTCAGCTACTATATCTCTCAACTCCTCAATAATATCCTGAAGTTCCACATTTTGGTCGTATACATCATTGTACATACGGGCAATGATCGAGTCTACTGGAATCTCTTCCTCCTCGTCCTCCTCATCCTCTTTTGACTGTGGTAGCTCAACAGGGTACTCCTCGTCCTTCTCTATCTCATCATCCGCATCAGGTAATTCCTCCTGCTCAACCATTGTGACCAACGGAGATGTCTCCCGTGGCAGTAGTTGTTCCCAAATGACCTGAATATCTCGAGGCTCCTCCTCTCTAGGCATCTGGGATCCTTCCTCCCTAGTCTGACTGGATTCTCCTACATTAACCATCCTGACAACAAAATTTCAAGTTTTAATTACTAATCATTACTACTCGACACTCACGAGCACATAAGTTACAACCACATAAGCACATAAGTGTTTTATTATTTCTTTCCTAAAACTCAATAAGAGTTTATCACTATTATCGTTTCAAAGGATACTTCCTAAGGCTTTTCCCCACCTAAGGTTCATAACCTAAAGCTTTAATACCAACTTATGGCACCCCCAAATCTAGGTACTTCATTCCCACAAGACTTCGTGTTCACTTTCCATTCATTCATATCTATCTACCCAAATATAATAAAATTAAATCAGAAATCCTCCCTTTAAAAGGGTTATATCATTAATCAAAAAGTCTTCCCAATTTATCTAACCTTAAACATCAATCAAGTGTAGAAATAAAATAATTACATTACATCATTAAATATAAAATCCAACATCATGACCATAAATGAAATTACAAGTCTTCATCACTTGCACATTTTTCCCTTTCCTTTGCTAGTCGTAGGTTCATCGACTTTCTCAACTTTAGCTGTAATATTTATTTTTATACAAGAGTGAGCAAAATAAATGCTCACTAGATATATCAATGAATCAACAAGAGTATAATAACTGCCGATGAATAGGCTCATCAAAACTGAATAGTACTCTATCAATGATAACCAAAAACAGGAATCAAAATATGAAATATATCTGAGGGTCATAAGACCACAAACTATGTCCACAGTTACAAGTAATCTTTCAACTTTAACCTTAACAGTTATACTGTAGGGACTTCATGTACTTAGGGGAATCAGCCCTTTGTACCATGTATTGTGCACAAACATCTAAACACATTGTGTATCCCCTATAATAGGGTTGTTCTTCTCAGTTTTAGAGTACAAGTCCGCACCAAAGAAAGTTTGGTTTGGATAAGCTTCAAGGGTAATTTAGTGTTTAACAATCATCAACTAAAGGATTAGTTGAATCAACAAATTAAGTTTGATAACACTACAGTTGATCACAAACAACACAGTATGGAACAATGAATAATCATAGATGAACTAACTCTTATTAAACTCATGTTTAGAAATAACTAAAAACATAAGTATTGAATGAAACAATAAACCTTGCTTGAACAATATTAAGCTAAGGCTATGTTCTTAAGATAAAAGAATTAACTTATGAACGTGTGCTAGGGAATAACAAGCTTAAAATGAAACTTGCTCAATATAAAAATAATATTTTGAATTGCGTTAAGTAAATGAAATAGAATAATTCACTTAAAGCTTTGGGTTCAAGAATTTGCACTTATCATAAAAGAATAGAACTTAAGAAAACTTGCTTAACTATAAACAAGTTAGAACAACTCAACCATGACTAGAATTCAAAAATTGCTTGAATAAAGTTAGAATTAGAGCTTGCTTGAATAAAAATTAAGAATAAAAGAATTTTCTTAATCAATGTTTAGAAAAAGAAACTTGCTCAATGTAAAGAGGTAAGGTTTAGAAACTTGCATCGGGCGTAAGCTATAATTTATAACTCACGTTCACCTACACATTTTATTGGAATCACAATATCTATTAGATATACTAACATCCACTTTCCAACATAACACTTACTTCTAGCTAAACTTGTTATTTCAGTACAAGTCTTATGTTACCATATACATTTCAGAATTCATAAGTGTTAACTTCACAACACTTATCTACCATTCATTGTGTACACTAAGTTTTAACATATCGCGTTCATAACTTATAAATCCTTTTACAACTTTGAAATTATCAATGACATGATATGGTTCTGTTTTAACCTCCTCATTACATGTTTATTACATTAACACATAATAAACTAAGTTATAATGGTATCCAAGGTCTACAGTAGTAGTAGAAACCACTGCCTCAGATTAGGGTATAGAACAGCTGCGCCATACATAAGCCTGGGATCGGCGCAGCTGCGCAGTTTCTTGCCTTGGCACCAGCGCAGCTGCGCTGGTGCACAGACAGAAAAATACACAGCATAACAGTGCTTCGTTTTTAGCCCAACTAACACGAATTTCACCCACAAAACAGTAAAATTAACACATGTAGTTGGTACAGAACTAACACAAACATGATTCCTCACATATTCAACCAATTAGAACAATTTAACAACAACTTTAACATATTTAAATCTTTAAATTTCATGTTTTTGTATAAAAACTTCAATTTTTAACATCTTTCACAAAAATCATCACTGTGATCAAAATTCTACACTAAATTACTTCGTTCAAACTACGTTCTCTTCATTTCTTAATGGACTACCATAATCAAGACTCAATTTAGAAATTAACATACAAATTAACCACCATATTTGGTACTTTCACAAGCCATATGTAAAATATACACTGAAAATAGTTTTTCTTTCTTTTTAAACGTAATTAGCATACAATTCCCTATCTAAACATAAACTCTAGTATCACAATTACTTACAATTGCAATAATTTAGTTTAAACAACAATTTGAGAGAATTTGAATTCACAGAGAATAGAAAATACATGACGTAAAACATATTAAAACATATATGTATATGTAATATTAAGGTTATGAAAATACCTTCAATTGCTCGGTAATAGACTTTGATAAACTCAGAGAAATGCTTTGGAATACTCAACCTTTTCTCTCAATTCTCTATAGTCTCTCTCAACTTTCTCTCTGTAATCTTCTTCTCTCTTTCTCAGTATAACGTAAAGCCAACTAACGCTCAAGCGTAAACACAATAAACTGATAGGCTAGCCATAATACGTATACTAAATATATCAGTTACAAAATATTAACGTATAGATTATAAATATATTTTATTTATTATTTGATTTATTTTATTTATTATAATAAAATTCAAAATTCAAAAGTTATAAGGCTTTGTTTGAAAAAACTCTTTAAAATAAAGACTTTAAAATAAAGACATAATATTTTAAGCCTTGTTTGGTTAAATCAATTTAAAACTACTTTAATTTTATTTTAAATAAACCATTTACACTATAGTTTATAATCTCATATTTATACCTCCATATTCCACATTAGTTAAATAACCAATTACACATACTAAACAAATTTTCCACTTAATCCAAATATCACAAATTATAATCTCATTATAATTTTATTTAATAATTTAACATACCATTTTAAATTATTAAATAAAAACAACAATATAACATCTCGTGTTATATTACAACTCTCTAAATTATAAATTAATTTAGTTTAGAATATTATCTAATAAATTTAATTCATAAATATTTACTAATAATAACCACATCAATAAAATATTTATTTCATTTAATAAATATTTTAAATTATAAATAATAAAATCTTGGATTGTTATAAATAGAATATATTATATATTTATTTTATTGCATAGTGTTTGTATAGTAGTGCATAGTATTTGCATAGTGCTACATAGTAAAATCAGAAATTTCAGCCGAATTCCCGTGACTATTACTGTGCATTCTGTGATTTTTTTTTAATTAGTACCCTATAATTCTCCTATAAATAAGATGCTCAGTTTTGAAATGAAAATCACACCAAAATCAGAGAATTCTTCTTCTATAATATTGAGTGTATTTCTTCTGAGTTTAAGGAAACTTTGAGTGTTGCAAATTGTGCAATTTTTCTTCAAGAATATCTCCGTTATACCAGTCTATACCAATCAGAAGTACTTACATGTTGTGGTTGTGTGGGGCAATATTATTCCCGAATAGGAATAGGAATAGTGTGCACCCAAGATATATGTCTTTTATTGTCAACGCTGAAGATTGTGTCACTTATTCTTGGACGCGACAGTGTTAGCATATTTGTACAGGTCTTTATTGTGACGCCCCCAAAATAAGTATACATCACCCATCTTGAGTCGCCAGATACATGGAACAAAATACAAATACAACTTAATTATACAAACGTCGTGTAAAAATACGACAAAACATAGCTGAGAGTTTTAATACCAATATTGTCTTCTAGACAGTATTCAAACTCAAAATAAGTCCTCAATACATTTATTATCACACTATTTCATAGAATAGTGAGGACTACTAATGCTATCATCTGGACCGTCACTCTTTTCCACGACTAGTCCCTGCTATGTTCTCATTTCCTGAAGAGAACAATGAAAGTAATAGGGTGAGCTCAACTAGCCCAGTAAGAAATTTTATGACTAAGATAATGCAGAATAAATTATCATTAGCCTTTAACAGTGTTAAACTGATACAATATAACAAACATCAAGTTTAACTACAGCGGAACAAGCAATCCATTAAAAGAGTCAAGTAGAGAATAAAATCTACAATCTTTTATGATTTAAAAGGTTTTTCATCACTTTTATTGCTGGGACTCAGCTTAATAAATAATCAACATCATCCCTACACTACGGCCAAGGATATTCATTAGTATAACAATCATAAATTATTCATGCACTACGGGCCAAGGATATTCATGTATTCATCAATGGTCATGATCATGCCAACAACTGTCCATCAATGCACTACGGGCCAATGAAGATTTTTACCACGTCATTTATAACATTATGGTCATGATTATACCGAATAATCCCTGGTCATAATCATACCAAGTCCATCTATGCAATGCAGGCCACAGGTGACTTTCAACGAAATATAAACATGAGCACGATGACAATGATATAAGAATTCAATAAAACAAGTTAAAGAATTAATTTATCCAGAAACCAATAACGTCCAAATTGTCAACATGATACTGCTTTGTGGAGTAAAATTCAAGAATGCTCAGAAGAATATTTTCATGAAAAGATACTGGATGAAGCGCAAATATCAAGGATATCCCACTAATTTCATGGAGTATAAAAGCCAAAACTTTAACCAACTGAGTATAATAAAGAATGGAATAACAAAAGAAATCACCATGCATGCGATAGACCGCACAGGCAGGTTATTCCAATAGAATAATAAATAACGAAACCAAGTCTGGCGAAATTCTCACAGATAGGATATTCCAACAGAATAATAAAGAATGGAATAACAACAGAAATCACCATGCATGCGATAGACTGCACAAACAAGTTATTCCAACAGAATAATAAATAACGGAACCAGGTCAGGCGAAATTCGCACCGACAGGATATTCCAACAGAATAATAATTAATGGAACCAGGTCAGGCGTAATACTCACCGACAGGATTTTCCAACAGAATAATAAATAGCGGAACCAGGTCATGCGTAAACGCATAGACAGGATGTTCCAACAGAATAATAAAGAATGGAATAACAGAAGAATTTCATCATGTATACGGTACTTCGCATAGACAGGTTATTCCAACATAATGATAAAGAATGGAATAACAGAAGAATTTCACCAAGTATAGGGTAGCCCGCGTATACAGGTTATTCTAACAGAATAATAAAAATGGAATAACAGAAGTTCTCTTCATGAATACGAAAGAAATAATACCCCTTACGAATACAACAAATAATATCCCTTACCTTAGAAGGAACTGGATATAGGAGTAGTGAAATACAGAATACTTTTCTTCTTTCTCTCTATAGTTTCTCTCTCTAGAGTTTCAGTGAATTCGTAAAAAATAATGAAGGAATGAGCTTCTATTTATAGGAGAATAGACTGAATAGTAACTAATTCATGAACAGTACAGATTGATTTACTTTTAAACGGACGGTCCATATTGATTTACTATGCAGTATTAATAAAATATTCTAATAAAACAAAATCTTTTAAATAAAATATAATATATTCTATTTATATTCTAATAAAATAAATAACTTTATAAAAGTATTCTATTTTATATAAAAAGATTTTACTATGAAAACACTATGCAAGCACTATGCAAATACTATGCATAATAAAATATAATATATTCTAATTATTGTCTAATAAAACAAATAACTTTATAAAAGTATTCTGTTTTATAAAAAGATTTTACTATACAAAATATTATGCATAATAAAATATAATATATTCTAATTATAGTCTAATAAAATAAATAACTTTATAAAAGTATTCTATTTTATATAAAAAGCTTTTCTATTTTATTACATTAATAATACTAATAAAACAAAAGTTATATATATAATAAATATATATATATATATATAAATTTCTGTGACTTCATAAAAAGACACCTCAATATATTTAACAACATTTATCATCATTATTATAATTCACAATATTAATTGACCAGGTCGTTCCCAAGAAAGAGGAGGCTTTCCAATAAGGATTTCTCCCTATTGGCGCGCAATTAGGTGACCAAACCTCTCCTTGGCAGAACTTCTAGACATCGTTAATATTACAAATAATAATATTAATAACTCTGTCATCTCAATTATTGATTTAATAATATATAAAATATCGACAATAATTGAATCAAATAACGTGAGATACTATACAACAATTACTGAAGCAATAATTGAACAAAACTGAGTGACTTCTCACGTAAGCATCAATAATCAATACTGTGTACTACTATGCAACCACGCATATTACTGTACTTTTACTACCGAGTAGTTCAACAGTTTTAACGGTAAAACTTCCGCCGTTATTTTCATAAAAATATTTTTGTAGTATTCTCAATCCAACAATAATTCAGTTGTAGGGTCCACCAATGATTGTGCCATCGTACGAATATTTTCTGTTAAAACGAATATTACTCGACCAATCGAATATTATATAACAACTTGCGTACTTTGCAAAATTGATAAATATTACCCATAACTATAACATTATATCAAGTTCACTCCATAATATTCAAAAAAATATTTCGAGAAATTTAAATCTTTTTTCATAAAATTTGGGGTCTCACATTTATATACTGCTACTAGGAAATGAGTTAAATACATTAATGGTTCTGTAACATTGTTATAAATTTGGGCCTATGAGCGTGTAAATATTGGAAAGCCAATCCCTTGGCCACAATCATCCGTATGGTTACCTAGGGCTTTAGCATGGTCATATTTTGGAACCACAGTTACCCTGGTAAACGTGAGAATCTCCATCAGCATTTGTCATTTTACCAAGGGGAGTTAGATATTAATTCTATGTGGGATGTGGTTTGGCGGCCTTACATGATGTAGGATGATGTAATCAGTGGATTTAATTTTGAAGGGAGGTTGTTGGGATCTTGTAGGGTCCCCTTGATCCACTTTGATATTATGGAATTCTAGATGCCAGACCTTGTGATGAGATAGTTCGGATTCATGCAAGGCATACCATCCCCTGCCAAAAACCACGGTGACCTTAGGAAGGAGAAAAAATTTAAATTTAATGATGTTAAGGATTGCATGGCCTTGAGAGGGGAATACATCTCGATTTAAGAGGCATACATGGATCATCTCGAAGGACATCAATATGAAATTTCTAATTATATGTCAGTAGATGATTACATGGCCTGGTATAGGAAAATTACATATTGAAAAATCCACCGACCTCGACGGGTAAGGGACCAAGATAGTTCTTATGAGCCTGGGCCATTTTCAACCAACAGCGCCTTATTCAAATGGTATAAAATTATAGTATGGTTTAATTTACTTATATTACAGTATATACTTAATATTACATTTATTGTGTTGCTAATATTTGCTTGTGTTCATCTTACATGACAGGTTGAGAGTGCAAAGTCTTTACTTAATAAATTTTCAGTACTTACTCAGATGCCTCCCGAGTTGGTTCTGCACAAACACAATTTGGATTACCAATACAGTCTATACGACTTTGAAGTAAGAGGGAAACAAATACCTCAACAGGGGGTCCCATAATTTTAGGATCACAGTCCCAATTCTCTGAATTCAATGAAGGGCTTGGGAAACAAACTGATTATGCAGTACAAGAGAGCTACATACCCGCCACGCAAGCATATGAGGAGAGCTCCATTCCCACTATCCAAGCCTACGAGGAGAGCTATATCACTACAAGAAAAAGGCCTAACAGCGACTAATACTATCAGCGACCGCATATGCAGTCGCTAATACTACTCTCTGCGACCGCTATCTGCGATAGTACTGAATCCAGTCGCTAATACTACTCTCTGCGACCGCATGCGGTCACTGATCGGTCGCTATCATAATTTTGCCTCCCAAAATTTGGTAGGAAATGCTGGCGCCAAGGTTTTGTGCGACCACTTAAAATCAGCGACTGCGAGCGGTCGCGGATATGTCCACATCATTAAATATCAGCTACCGCACGCGGTCGCAGATAGCGGTAGATGATCAAATAAACTAAATCAGTCTCAGGTTCGCGACATCAGTATCACAGAAGAAAAGAAAAGAGGGAGATATAGAGACGAGTGAGAAGAGGGAGTAGGGGGGAGAGAATAGACCACTGCCGAACCACCGCTGCACCACACCAGTAACCCTCAATTAATCTCTAAATTAAAATTTTAGTTTTCCTTAAATCCCTAAATCTTTGTACTAATTTTATTTGGTTCAGTATATACAAATCTTAGTAGATTTAAATGTTGTGTTAATGAGTGGCTAAATTTCAATGTTCTAATTTTATTTTGTTGTATTAATGAGTGGCTAAATCTTTGTTTGGAATCCAATAAAAGATGTATTATTGTTTTTCTTTTATAAGGAAATGGCTTTAATGTTCTTCTTCATTGATGCTAATTCATTTTCGTAGGTGTATTTTCTTCTTAAGCTTCTTTAGCCAGAAAAATGATGTTTTCTCGATAAATTATAATTGTACCTTCTTGTCATTGTTTTAAGTTTAACTCTATTATCCTCTCTTTCTTTTCTTTAATACACAGAAATTACTTGCATGTTCCCACAATGTTTATTGCGCGATTTGCTGCTGTAAATAAAATGGAATATTATTTTTTGTTAAGCTCAATAAATTTGTAACATTAGCAATGTGACTCTTCAGAATTTGAATTTGCTCTGAAGCCTGTGAGAGATGCGATGAAGCATAATGCAGCTTGCATTAACCTTGTAGAACATCATATTGACCAATTATAATTTGGATCATGAATTCATGATAAAAAAAAAACTGGAGTCAAAGTAATTAGGCTTTGTTTTCTTTGGTCTTGTTGCCATTTTCATAGATACTTGTTTCGAGGATTTATTTTTTTCTTAGATCAATCAATGTACTCAAACAAAAACAATATTGAAGACCAGTTGTTGGTTGATTGAATCTCTTTTTATTCCTATTATAGTCTGATTGATTGAATCTTATATACATGTCGTCGTTTATGTGGCTAGTCCATATTATAGGGGAGACTCTGATGAAATTTTTTTATTGGTTGGGTAGTTGCGAATATTTATACTATTACCAAGCCTATTGGTGATCCACTAGAGCCTATTAAGGGGGGATGTTGGAGCTGATGGGCTGGGCTTAGGGCCTCGAGGCCACACGAGGCAACGCCAAGCTTAGCCAAGCCTCACGGGGCCAAGCCAAGCTTGGTTGTTAGCATGGTAAGCTATTAGGGGGCTGTTAAACCAAAATAGGCAGTGCTAGGGAACTATTAGTGCAACAAAGAAGGTAACTAGATTCACTTGGTCAATAAAGAGATTATTTTGGCTATAACAGAAAAACAAGGGTATTTAACACTTATGTATACAAGAATAAAACTACAAAATGTTATAAAAGCTATAAATTGCTCAACCAAGTTGTGACTATTCATATATATATATATATATATATATATATATACTTTTGTTTATTGTCATTTTATATTCATATATATATATATATATGTTTATATCACTGTCATGTTTATGTACTAAACTATTTAAATGCAACTTTTGTTTATTGTCATTTTATATTCATATATATACATGTTTATATCACTGTCATGTTTATTATCATATATACATGTAATCAAATGACTCATAATAACATCTTGAAATTTGTAATATACAGATGGCTTCTGAAGCAGCGCAGAAAAAGTGCGGCTTGGGTAGGGGGCCTAATCATGTGCCCAAGGACCCTACTAATCCGGATGATCAGATTCTTATTCAGATTCGCCCTCCTTCGAATAGCACGTACGTCCCGCATATATCAATTTTATATAAGCATTTAAGATTCCATTTATTATATATTGGAAATGTTTTGATTGATATTATATTGGTTTGTGTCTTGGGTGCCTAGAAATGTCCATATATGCATGTCTTCATGCATGTGGCTAGTCCATATTGTAGGGGAGACTCTGGAGAATTTTTTTTAAGTATTATAATTATAAGTTTGAAAAATGTTCATAAGTATTATAACTTAGATGTAAATTGCTTTAATATATGCTAATTGATGTTGTATATTATAGTGATTTTTCAGATAATAAAATCGTCAAGTGCATATCATAGATGTGTTTACAGAATTGGCATACAGCTGTGATTACGTGGGCGAGCACACCTATCGCCCACAAGGATGCTATTTGGGCAGAATTTTAGGTATGTTATTATTATTGTTTTATTTGCAGAAACGGTATAGATGGGACGACGCGCAGGCTTCAGTGATACAGGCATTATTTTGGCAGAAGTGTGCGGTCCACACCAAAGACAATTTGAATAAATAAAGACAAAAGGCCCTTCACAATGCCGAGATCGATCATCCAGGCCAGGGATGTAAAGCCCCCGAATCCGGATACTTGAAACCCGAACTCGGTACTTCACGATACCATTTCTATGAGCAGAATAATACTAATAATAATAACCATAATATAAAACTTAAACTTAATTTACATTTATCAAAGTCTAATCCCAAGTACGCAATCTTTACTACATTCTTTACATGATATATAATACATATCATTAACTTAATACAGTCTATCTATTACAAATGATACCAATTGTGACAACCCGAAAATTTAGAAGATCTTGAATGATTAAATTAAAGGTTAAAGTTTAAAGCCTAGAATGGAAAATAGATGATTTATTTTAAATTTTTAAGAAAAATTTAAGGAAATGGTATGTTGAAATGATTCAATGATAAGGTTACGAGGAAGAATAAGATCTAAACCGATTAAGAATGATTCAGTAT